>RXPK01000174.1:696549-1148865 GCA_004143645.1 Protaetia brevitarsis
AGGCCTGCGTTTTATCTCTTCTGATGTGTCCTGCCTTAGTGTCTGCCAAAGTAGAGAAATATCTTATAATATGATACCATTAAATACATATGTAATAAATACATGCAAGAAACACGGCTGTTTTCTTAATTAGATGCGATATTTTGTATAAAAAGAGAAAGATCTAGATTCTAACGCGATTTTGTGGTTATACGTAACAGCAATTACACTCATATTAATATATGGGTGATTTGCAGGAGCACACCAGGTCACCAAGCTACAGATATATGCACTGCCAGACAAAGCGCGTAGTGCCAACTACTAAAAGTTACTAGATCCACTAAGGGAGACTTTGCTCACAGGAATGCAAAATGATGTAATGATTCAAAAATATATCAAGTAATAATGGGTACCACAGAGGAAGCAGTGAGGTAATATCCAGCAATAACAGCAAACCCGCATTGGTATTCCGACTGTTCTAAAGCGGATAACGAAGTATCAGGTAAGAAATAAGAAACCCCAAAATCGTTAGCTCGGATATCTTCAGGAAATAAACCACGGCCTTCTAGACTGAATTTGCCGCAATAAATTATGATGTCAAAAAAATAGGGGGATGCCGACTTAGGTAAACAAAATCTTGACTACAATTGACTTCAATTCCTGACAGACAAGTTATTCGTTCTCCAAAATGGAGGGTGGGGAGCCTTGGGAAAATACTATTAGCCCTGGATATACAGTCAAACGTGTGTGACAAAGAATGATGCATAAAATTAATTCAGCAGACGAATATTATCAAGGTTTTTCATTAGAGCTGGTCTTTCCATCAAAACCATCGTGGCACAATGTCGAAGTCTTTAACTAACAGATACATAAGAAATCCAAAAAAGAGTTCTTACGGAACTTACACCTTACGAAAACCTATTGAGTTAAGACAGGACTATTGAAGTAACAAAATTAGTCGTTCAACCTATAAAATAGACCTATTCATACCATGGATAAGAATAGATGAGAATAGCAGTTGCAGATTCTATCAACATGAAGAAGAGATTCTGTGCCATTGACTTAGCAAGGACAAAATTTCCAATGTTGCTCTCTAAAAACCTCAATACATATAGCTACGTAAAGAAGATGCTCTCAAAATGGGGAAAGTCCAGGAACTTGCAATATTTTATTTTTTGCTCTTGTAGGCGCGGTTTGATCTGAAGCCTTTAGAGACGCTAAAGCCTCTTAACTTGTTTGCATTTAACCTTCAGTTCCTTTACTCATGTAATTGTATCAGTTATTCCAATATCCTGGTACCGTGTACTAATCTGTGTAGATCTCTAGGTGGTTGATCGAAGTAATCCTGTGGGCTAATTTTTGGCTTGCCTACCTTTTTGGGCCCAGAGCCTCGCATTCACACAGAATATGGTAGGCGATCTCCATCAATCTATTACACAGTCTACAGATGTCATCTTCAGTGTTGATCCCAATTTACTGTAAATGTCTTTTTAGTGAATAGTGGCTTCTAAGGAGATCTGTTACGGTGCGAATATGATTCCTGTGAGCTTCTTCAGATCTTTTTCTGATGTTCTCTTAGTAACGTCTTTCCATGAATTTGCTTGCAATTAGTTATATTACCCCACTATTCTTTGTGTTTTTCTTTTCTTTAAGCAAAAGTTTAATGTCACTGACACGATGTTTTGGAGATGATTATGCAAAAAACTATTTTAGACCTGATTCGAAATCAGCAAACAAAAGTAATGATGCAAATAAAGGTAACCTTGACAGGAAACATTTAATAGGGATAATTGCTTTGTTATGGGGATATGCGGGCAATGCATGTAAACAGATTACATCTGAAAATATATTAACTTGGAATTCGCAGTAAAAAAGGAGAAGAGGAAGACGGAGGAAGAGTTGGAGTAACATGTAACATACAATATATCTTACAATCGCTGGTACCAGGCTATATTCTGTTCGAATTCGAAACGTACAATCTATTGGCAGCACGTAATGCAAGTGCACTCGAGTCAAGAGTAGAGTTACGTGAAAAATGTAACAGGTTATTTCGAAATAATTAAACGACAAGGTAGTAAATCGCCGGATAGAGAGGGAAAAAAGGACATCCATTACTGGCCGTGTCCCTGGCACCGAGCTGGTGCATTTCGGATCGAAATGATTGTTGTTATCATGTACCCGTACAATGCGGGGTGAATGGAATTAATTAAAGACACACGCGGTCAGACCGGGCGTAAATCTTGGCGATAAAAGGGGGAAACCCGGGCAAAAAAGAACGACCAGAATGTCAAAAAGGCTAATAAAATACAGGCGGGATCCATTTTGCTTAGATTTATTTTTTCCAGGGTCGGTGTTGAACGCTTAGTATTGCGTTTCTATGTGCGAGAAAATAATATTTCATAAAAAATGCATTTGCAATTTGTTTGGAGGAATGGGCTAAAATTGTGCTTGCTTGACGTTCTGTTCAATTACTTTCCTCTCTTTTATTAGCAGTACATTTATAGCTAACGTAATAAGGGCTTCTGCTGTTCATACGATGTATTCTGAATTTGAATGAAATATTTGCAGGGAAATAACACGCGTCTAACGCGCCCTCAAATATGGGATATATATTGTAATGGATTGCATACTCGATACTATTTAAATGTAAATTTACTATTTTACCTAGTTATATATTAAAACTAATTAGATTATAAGAAAAAGGATATAAAATGTAGCAGCAGACAGCCAGACGAGGTCCAGGTGTTGTAGGAAATCTTTGCTTTTGGCAAGTCCTTCAAGGCATTTTCCTTCAGAATATTCCCTTCAGGAAGCAAGATGATCAGCAGTGATATACCTACACAACGAAAATGAATATTAGAATTTGAATAGTGTATTTTTACAATAGATATTGACAGATCAAATTCGGATCCAAGTTCAATTCAAATCAACATTCTTATTATTTTTACAGCGTATTTATGTCATTTAAATTTAGTTTAATAATGTTTGTATATGCATTGGCAGTCCAATTGCTTTGATATGTCAACAGAAAGACATGGGAAATTGCTGGAAATTGGGTTCTGTGGCAATTCTATGTGTGTAAATGGTTGCCTACTCTTTGGGTACAGTAAGGAATTTTAAGATTGTTAATTTTACATAGTAATAAGTGTTTAAAAATTTTAAATGTATTTTTCTCTTGTACAAGAGACACCTACCTGTAGCATATTTTAATTGTAAGGTGATTCCAGTACTTTGCAATTATTATTTATTTTATTCGCGTTTAACATTCGACAGTCCATTCGGTCACATGGGCATTCTCATGTAAAACAATGCATGTTCCCCTTATTTCGGTTAAATTAACGGACATTCTGTAAGAGTGGCACTCCTTATCGAAGACAATCGCTTTCAAGTCGGTAAAAAGTTTTCAATTCGAAGGCATTCAACAACCGACCTTTATCAGAGCCAGACGTGTCTCAATTTATTTCGTAAAATTTAACGGCTATTTTGATAAAACCCAATTTTATTCCAAATTACAACCTAAAAATAATTGTTATTGGTTAAACAAAGTTCCTCACATAAATATTATCCAAATTACCTACTACTTTTCGGTAATTTTTCTTCAACGACGATTTTCCCGAGTATGTTCCTGTCCCGATCGAACCAGTCTCCGTGATCTGAAGCACCTACGATGTACCAGGGCCCTTATCCGACACCCGAACAGTCCAGACCACACCGATGTCCGCAAAATTCGTCCTTGTATTCCTCGTCAAATCTACCTAAAAATAAACATATTTATTTAATCCAATCTAAATTTAATTATACTTATAAGAAATTTCATTTTAATACATTCAGCAAAATTTAGGGTTAGAAATTTGTTTGTGTCATAGATAAACGGTTTTCAGTTACATGGGGAGATTTGTATAAGTTGGTAGTATTATAATTTGATGTATGTATTTACGATACGAACCATCCACCGATCCAGTAATTTACCATTAAGATTGGCCATTCTGTTTCACACCTCTTTTTAAACCTAGCTTAACTCCCGTTCGAACGTTCAGAAAGCGCGGGAATTTTAAAATTTAATTTAAACGTATTTATGTTCTAGATACTGAATTTATATTGCAAAAAGTGGAATTACTAATAAAATGTTAGTGTTATTAATTAAGCAGACTCACGTACTTACCTAAGATAATAATATCCAAAGATTTATGTCCGATTTTACACAAATTCACATTTAGAATTTTTTTTAAATAAAATCATTTTTATCCACAAATTAATTTTTTTAATTTTACATGAGAGATTGATTACTATTGAGGTAAAACACAATTGTGCCTACGACATCATCTCAACTGGTCATTAACATACAATTTGAAGGAGAGGACATTTTGGCAACAGTCTTGCTCGCTTGCTTGATACGTACTGAACAAATAAGAGGGGTAACTAGCTATTCGTTATTTTTTTTTATGTCAACGCGCCTCTATCGGAATTTCTCGCCCTGCATGCCATCTGGCTTGTAAGAGAGCACACTTTTAATTCAAAATTAATAAATATAGATGACACCGGGATGTTAAAAACTTGATTTTCACTAATTTAATTAATGTATTTCTTTTAAAATTTATTTTTTTAAAGCCGGGCTGTATGCTACTCTGTAGCGTTACAATATGTACGTATGCATCTACCTATATGAGGGTGATGCTACACTGCGATCTAAAAGATCTATTGTGTCTCCTATTTTTGCTGTTTTACAGCTGGCCTTCCAATCCTATTCCTTTCAGAAAGTGTAAGATATTAGAAGGCCCCAGGTTAGGTAAGTCTCCCTCTTCGATTTCACATGCTCCCAGGTGCAAGGCCCTTGAGTTGCACAGTGCTACGCAATTTGAGAGGAGATGTATGAGTGTTTCATCCTGTTCCCCAATCTGTTCGACTTGCTCCTCACTTTGTTCCTTCCTAGTGAGGTATTCTCACTTTGGAAGTGGAAGGCTTCTTATGGAGGAATACCAGCAAGTGAATGGCGCCCCGTCCATAAGATCCGTAGCGCGACGGACGCGGAACTGAGCGAATCAAAGCGGTTGCGACCGCGCCGCACCGGCCGCCCGACCTAACACAGAGAAAAATAATGTAGTAAAACTAAACAAAGATTAGATGTAATACCTAATTTATTTAGTCAAAAATTAGCTAAACAATTAAAATTGTTAAAATATCTATTTACAATTGTTTGTTTGTACTAATATTGTTGGTGTTTGACTTATCTACAAAAATAGTCAAATAAACAGCATTTTTTAGACATTTTATATAAAAAAGTAGTCATTTTATTTATTATAATTCGACTCTTTAGCTGTTTCAGATAGGTGTTTACAAATTTATTTAGGTATATTTATCTCTGAGATTCTGATTCGGCTACACAAACAAAACTTTTAAAACTAGATAATATCTATTTATTTATTTTATATATTACATATATTAGTTAAAATTACTTCATTGGGATAACACTAGTGGTGACATTCTATGCATATCTGTGGCGCCTATAAGATTATCTGTAAGCACAGATACATAATACAGCTTATATTAATGAATGTATGATAATGTGTGATACCTAAATACTAAAAATAAATAAAAGACATAAAGTCATTAAATAGAAATTTATTCAAGCGTTTCGCATAAAAAAAAGGTTCAATTAAACTAACGGGTGGATACTTATATAAGCTTTTATAGCGTCACCAGTTACAATATTCGTAATTTTAGTGTTACTTGTACTATTATGAACGAAGTTTACCATATATATCTTACTTCCTTTTTAGTAAGAGATAACTTCTTAATTTCATCTTCTGTCTTTTCATGCAAGTTGAACGTCAATGAAACATTGCTGTTAAGCCAGAATTCAGCAATTATAATTCTGATTACATTTCTGTCACTTCTCAATGAAAGCTTTTTAGGTATCGGTGACAGTGTAAACTTCACAATTATAATATAATTTAATAACAAGAGCAAGTCCTAAAATGTATATCTGCAACCAAACTCTCTAAAACAGTAAAATTAGTATGCTATAGGCCAGTTCCAATACGTAGTTTTCGTACGATTCCTGATCACGTGAATCAATCATACAAAAGATTGGAGTTATCTGATTCGTTCACGTGATCAACAACCGTACGAAAACTTCATGTTGGAACAGACCTTATATATACAAAATACAACCATCGTCAAAAATATGGATTATATTTGTTTTTCAAACAAAGATAAATTCAACTTTTGATTATAATAGATTTTGAAACTCCAAACTTAATTTAAAAAATATATTACCAACTTTCCTTAACTTCTACTCCACGTCATCCATAACCAGTATGATTAAAAGTCATATATGGTCATCGATGGTTAAATATTTTCTCCTGCCCCCAACTTTTTCTTTAAAAGTCAGTTCATTTAAATTTATTTTAATTTTCAGCTGCTTACCTTGTCACTTATTTTCAAGATCTTTTATTAAATGATATAGTCCAATCTTGTAATAAGCTGTTGATAGCATTATGTACTTTTACCATGAATACACAATTAAATACTTCACAATTAATAAGAGCCACTAACTTTAACAACGCAGTAAACACTGAATTTGGGAAGGATAGTGCAAAGTAAGTTCCTGCGCGCGCACGTAAAAAGTAAATACATCTAACAATTTAGAAACCACGAAGATAAACTTTTTTTGTTTTATCTCTTTACTTTAGTTGATTTATCCAAAGAAAATGTCTTTCCGAACATTTTTCGGCTTATGTGGACAATCCTTCTATTTTGTAGGCGGATTCTCTAACTATAGTATGGACAAAATATCTATAGTAGTAGAAGTTCTGAATACAAGTTATTAGTTCATCGTATAATAACTAAAGTTTAGTCACTTTAAATATTTGTTTATTTAAATTAACTATTTATACATCACCTAATTAAAAATGTTAATACATCGAAAATATATATACAAATAAGCTAAATATCCAGGTGATTCAGCAATTGTTCGGTTATCTAATTGCAATTAGCTATTATGACTACTTTATTTTTCTCTGTGAATGGACGCTTAGCTTTACTAGCGGTGTCGTCCCGTTTAAGTAGGTTCATTATATTTCCTTCCTCAATGGTTGACTCCACGGGTAGCTAGGGAAGAAAAGGTCCATCTCCACAGAGCGCCGCATGCAGAGGTAAGGCCAAATACAATGGGGTGCACCAGGTGCCCCAAGGTTGGAGTAGTAGACTGATCTTCTATCCAGCCACGCATCCCATCAGCCTAGTCCGCCACCTTATGATTTAGGTTTTTATTAAGGTTGTCTCCTCTCGGTCCGTGCAGTTAAGCCAAGACCCCTATCCCTTTCTGGACCTGGTTTAACAGTGGGGCTTTCGGTAGCCGAAAACAACAACTGACATCGTTGTAGAACACTGCGCAAGCTCTTAGCCACGACACGACAGCTCGGGCGAGTGGTGGGATATACAATTTGGGTCCAAAAGTAAAATACTATTGTTGTAGGTATTTGTACAAAACGAGGAATTAATTAAATTTCGATTAATATTTTTTTTCTTATTTTTCCCAATTGTTATATTATTATTGAACGGCAAAATTCACCAATATCCAGCTTTAAAAGATTTGTGTTTAACGCCCACTGTCGAAGATCCATGTCGTGAATTGTTTTTCCATCGGTAATGCCATTTTTAAATTTTGTGAGAACGTATTCAGTAATAAATCGCAATTTGTCTCTGTGGATGCCACTTTTAATAATACTTTCTTTCCAACTGTCGAAGTGACCTTTTGACACTTTTCTGACTTTATGTTTGATATTTTCCAAAGAATGTCGTTTGAATTCGCTTCTTTTTCAGTACTCTACAGTTCTAGTTTTGTAATCTAGGTCAACACCATATCTGCCTCTATCCAAGACCACATATCATATGATCATGATTGCCTTCTTTATAATTTACCGATTCTTCGACATGTTGCGCAAAGGAAAACATGCTGTTTTGTTGTTACAATTGGAATTGAGGCTAAAGGAAGAACACCTTTACGGTGATTTAGTCTTTGCGGCATATATATTCACAATATGAATGTACTGAAATGATGCCAATAAATTGATATGATTATGATTATGATTATGAATTAGATGTTGCAAGGCATTATGCAACTCATTTTCTTCAAGTGTTAATGCAATTACTGCGATATCGGCTATTTGAAACATCACAAATAATATGTTCAACGCATTAGCTATATTATTTACTGCCATTTCATGCAGCTCGAAAAAATGATACATCATTTGAAACGGTCGTCTTAACTATGTGTCCAAACGATTACATGCCTTTTTGAAGATTCGTATTTAATTACCTATCTCATATATATTGATATGGATTAGATTACGTGTGTGCTTGTATGATATTTTATTGCTTAAAATTTGCTCTAAACATAATTGTTGGTACGGTGCAAAAAGTTACAGAGTGTCAACTCTAAATATACATACACTACACAGTAAATAAATAAATGAATCAAAATATAAGTCTTAGTTATACGTCTTGTGCACCAAATTTAATCGTAGTGTATGCCCTTTTCTGAGGATACAGCAGTAGAAGATTCATTGATATTTTATTGAAAAATATATAAAACATAAATCAGTTCATTTAGTAAACGCATTTGGTAACATTTGTTTATTTGGTGTATATCAATCGACAAATCTAATTATTTTAAAAGATCTCGCAAATTTTGGAAAGGCTTAAACCAGGATTTGGACAAAAAAAATGCACGGTATTTTTACCATGGTACTCTTTCAGTTTATAAAGTGAAAATCAGGTTTTGACAACAATCAGTAGATTTATAAATACATTCATATGTGTTAAAAAATTCATTCATTTAAAATGCTCTCAAAAAAGAACCTCGGAAAAATCAAAAATGTACGAAATGCAGAGTGCAAACGACTAAAGTCTGGCAAACTCTGGCGCCATTATTATATTTTCAAATGTCAAGCTGAGCCACAGTAACAATAACAGGAATTTTGACACCATTAGAAGAAAATATGACATCGCCAAATATCTATTTTTATATAATATGCATAATTCTATCACCAAGCTATGCACTGCCTATCTTTTCCGGGATACTTTTTGAAAACATTTCTAAATTGATGACATATGACTGTATTTATAAACCTACTAACTACCTACAGCTTGCGGGAAAATAATGGAGATAGTTTTAAAAAAGGAAAGTAAAGAATGGGATAATAACCCATTTATACGAGGGTGTTATGGCGGAATCTTATGTACAACATCACCTCAATTCCACTGGATTTTTATGCAACTCCTTGCCCCATTAGTTTAAATAGATTCGTCTAAAAACAAATATGAGACACCCTGTACGTAAAAGGAATTTCAAGCTTTAAAATCACATACAAACTAATTTGCATAAATTAGTAGGCGTGAGGCTTGCCTTGTTTTAAATCACCAATGCGAAATGCATTACCAATTGTTCCTGTGGTAATTGCCACTCGAAGCGGTAAAGCTGCACGGACCTCTTGAAAACCACTTGTTAATTTAAGCTGTGCAATGGGAGCAGAATCCTTGCTTTAGGAGTGACAGGTGGAATCAATATTTCATTGGCAGAAGGTACTACCGGAGGCACTATCTTTTGTTCTGTTAATATCCGATGTACCTGTTCCAACAGAATCATTTAAATGTTATATTTTGGTATACTTTTGAGATCAGTTCTTAGACTGATTACTCTTGACTTATTGGATAAGATATTGACAAATTTTTAAGTACATCTAACGTAGATTACATTGCATTAAAGTTTCTAGTGTAATAATTATGTAATAATTGTGCGTGATCGAAAAAATGTTTATTTTTGAAGAAAAATACTAATGATTCGAAAATATAGAATCCGTACGTCAGGAATTTAGTTAAAAAAGACTTTTATGTGACTGACTAAAATTGAATTTACGTAAAGTATTTGACATATTGTTTGTTTTGTTAATTAAAAATCGAGATATATCACTGCTAATACATATATTTCATGAAAATAATTCCAAGTTTTAAGTGAAGTAATCGTAAGTATTACCCGAAAGGTGTATGTGTATGTATGTAAACCAGATCTCTCAATAGTCGCATACTAAAAACTGTTAAGTTTTTTTTAACCATTTAATGAGTATATATTTTTCATTTTTTATTGTTCACCTCCAGACCCAATAGAAGCACAGAACATTCTTAACGCATATTTAATCTGAAATGAGAAACATATATTTTTTTAATTTTTAATAACACTGATCTTACACAATTATTTTCCATCTTGATATCATCTTTCACTGCGTTATAAGGAGTTCCAGACAGCTTTAGTTACGATATCCGGGCTGTCCTCTATCATAAGCAAGGAACTATTACACTACCTTGTGGAACGCCCTTACCCACATTTGTATTACTAGAATAGATGGCTTTGCCGCCCACTGTAAAGTGTTCGCATGGGCCAATTGATAATAAATCTGGTGTTTTGGTGAAGTAGAAATTAAATTTATTTTTGTTTTCAGTGTGTTAGAAATTATCCAAGGAATTATCGCTAAGCGAAAAAAAAATAAATAAAAGGGGCGGTCCCAAAATACTACCCTGTAGAGCGCCCTTACCCACATTTGTATTACTAGAAAACCACTGTAAAGTGTTCGCATGGATCAACTGATAGAAAACAAAGTAATAACAAAGCTGGTGTTTTGGTGAAGTGGAAATGAAATTCATTTTTGTTTTCAATGTTTTAGAAATTAACATAAGGAATCGTCGTTAAGTAAAAAAAATAAATTCTTGAAAAGTGCCAGACTAAATATATGAAATGTGTTTGAGAAAAAAGAAAAAATTAAAATGTTAACCTAACGCGAAGATATCTGTTCTAATGATAAAATATTTATTTCGAAATATTAATAGAATTATCTAGTGGCAATGTACAAAGTCTTAAAATTGTATGTCATTTTATCTTAGCGCTAAAGCACTATCTGACAATGCAACAGCGCAACTTCGAAGAATGGAAAATTGCTGTATAAAGGCACACACCAGTTTGGTACAAAGCTAAGATATCGCGCCTTAGAAACTGCATCCTTAAAGCTACTCAAACTCATAGGATAAGCAGTGAGTAACAAGAAATCTAGAGCAAATTTCTTAAAAAAAAAACATAGCCTTAACACAATACATAAATGAATACAGTCTATTATATAGAATAAGCAATGACAATGTACAACCGACATAAAGTGATCAAAAAGAGACAAAGCAACAATGAAGTGATGTAGAATGAAACAGAAGCTGAAAAAGTTCTTTTTTTTCCGAATACAAGGAAAGCCAGCATAGAATTTGTAATAAAACAGGGAGCCATTTTCAAAAACTTTTATACATTATCATTTCCGCTCCAATAAAATCTATTATCGTTTATCCAAGGGAGTTTCATTTCTCCTATCTTTCAGCCTCACTCACACTCATCTGCTTACGTTTTCCGAATAATTTCAATAATAAACTAAAAATCACAGCAACGGAGAGAACAAATAAAAAAGTTTGTTTACGTTACGGCGAATTTAGTATAATAAAGGTAAGATGTTTCAGCCCACTTCGTCGTAGACTCCCACAGTTCTATCGCATCGTGTTGTTGCCTACTTTATTCCACTTGACGTAAACAAGATCGAACATTCCGCACAAACATAATACTTTTATAAGTTTTATCCTCCGTCGAAATATTAATGGGATTGAATGGCAGCTCTTTGGTATCGTATCTGCTATAAGGACAAAGTCAAGCGATTGCCGCCCGCTTGCTAAAATAAACATACACAACTCCGGGCGTGCTTGTTTATTTTCCGTAAGCGTAGGTAGTAGCATTTCGTAAAAAGTAGTACTTTTTAAAGGGTTAAAGTGTTATTGAAGTTGCAAAATCGAAACGTTTAAAAATATTAAAATAAAGTTATATTTTGAATTGATTGTCTTAAATTAATGTATCTATTGAATTAATTAACAATTCACAGGCGAACCTGATTAGTTTTGGAAACTATAAACGACTAAGCGTGGTATCTATGTGTAGTAGCAGTTGCACCATCGCAGATTTTCTATCTCGACTGTTTAAAATTTTCATTTCTTTATATTTACGTTGCTTATCACTATTACACTACAAGGCATGATAATATTAGGGTTGGCCTAAAACTGGAATTGGAACCAGCTTTAGGTCAACTACAAAAACAGAAGCTCTGAAGGTGTCCCTTACGAGTGTGGACGAAACGTCGGCCAGAAGAAGATGCGGAACTTTTCACTTGTCAGTTTAGGTGCATACCTTAGATATTTTAAAGAAAGTTGATCTTTTTATGATGGATTTGACTTGTGTTTGTAGCTGTAATTACAGAAGAGTGTAGATGTGCTACAAATTCATCAACGGTATAAAATACGTGAGCTAATTAAGCTATTTAAATTTCTTCTTAAAATTATTTCTTGAACAATTTTTACGGTGTTGTGGTGATAGATTGAAACGCTTTGTAGCAACTGACCAGGGAGATAGTCTAGCAATATTTAATCTATTTAAATTTAGACGGAAATTGTTGGAAATGAAATTGACCCCTTGTATTATAGGAATGCACGTCTCAATTTTTTATGATATTACTTTTATTCTAAAATATGTAAAGACCATAAACATCAATGCAAGAAAGCGGGAGAACCTTATATTTAATAAAATAAGGGCGGCCTGATTCAGATGTCGTAATCTTGGCAATACATCTAATAATTCGTTTCTGGGCCAGAAACATCTCTACAGCATGTTTAAATGGACCCCACGAAGTTATCTTGTATATAATCCGAGAATATAGTAGACCTTACTATAATAAAAGGTTAAAAAAAAGTGTCAATTGCGACCGCTCCTCTCAGACTAATAATCTCAGACTATAAATCGGAAAACAAGCTCTGTTGATCCCAGAGACGATCACAGTACAATGTGGGCCCTAGTCTAGAGTCTCATCGAGTTCCACAACAAGAAGTTTGACATTCTTCACCGATCGAAGAGGAGCACCGTGCAAAGATACGTCGACATTAAATTTATAGTTCGATTGCTTGGAGTGGAAAAACATATCATTAGTTTTGGAAGGGTTCATAAATAATTTGTTTTCAGAAAACTACCCCTCCAGTTCCGCCAACAATGCATTCGTCCTATCCTTTATATGTATCGGATCTGTGTCGGTAACAAATGCCGTAGCATCATCAGCATACAAAAATAAAGAAAATTGGATAAATTTAACAATAATAAACGAAAGAGGCCCCAAAATAGATCCCTGAGGAATTCCTATGGTTACAAGCAGTGGTAGAAATTTTTTTGGCATCGTGGTTTGATAATGTAAATGAAAATTTTGCGAATTGCTGTTAATACAATGCCTGAGTATAATGACTCCTTAGTTTTTAGTTCCAACTCAATTCATCATTTTCTTGTAAACCAATTGCATTGATGAGGATAAAACTACAAAAGTTGTTCATACGAATTGTCTTTTTCTGAAGATGACAATATACCGAAACCGGTAAGTCGAAAATAAAAGGTTTTAGAATTGAGAAATAAACCACTGGGTTATTTTTTACCTTACTAAAGGTGTCATTGGTATATCAACAAACTTTTCGAAATATATAGCTTCCAAAATAAGCACTCTATTAGTTAACATGTTTAATTAAAACCAAGTAATTTTCTTATGAATCTCAAGAGAATTTATTTATGAAAACCTAAATAATTACAAATCATCCTAAACCTCGTGCTGCACCTGAAGGTACTTACACGGGACTCTTTATTGTATATACTATATGGATTCCATAACAATTGAAGTGTTTCTAGTCTAACGAAATAATTTCCTTACGATTTTTAATAAAAATTATAAAAATATAATACGTTATACTCGCAATTATGTAAATACTGCTTTATGTAAAACGATAAAATATGTGAACAACTAAAAATGTGATTAGTTCACATAATATAATCGCGAGTCTGCTGTAAATCGGTCAGCTTGAAACTCAAGAAAACTAAAATTCTTGCAACTTACAGGAAAGGAATCCGCAGTTTCTAGGCCATGCCAAAAGTTTTTGAACAAGCTGTCGTCATCAGGCTATGTAATTGCTTTTTAGAAAAGATAATTTTCTAATTAACAAGAACCAGGATTACAGAAAAAACCGTTCAGCAAGAGACGTTAGTAAAATCCATCTAGAACGCATTCGACTATAACACTGAGGTTGAGATTAATCAACCCAATTCATTAGTATTGACAAATAAACTAGAGTATTATGGAATCAGGAGAAACACGTTACATCTGTTAAAATCTTACTTGTATATACTGAGAGAAAGCATTGTTTCAACAAAAAAATATTTGTATCAAACAACTCTTCTATTTGTATATTCTCAACAGCCTGTAGTTTTAATTCAAATACTCGGAAATGTTTAAACTTATTGTTTGGCAGAAAAATACGTCTTTCTTCTTTCAAATAATTCATATTCATATTCATATTCATTTATTTGGTCATCAATATTTGCATGACATGTTAATAAACAATAAGCAGTAAAGATGTATATAGTAATGTAAAATAACAACAAAACAACATATTAAAATACTTATAAATAATTAAAGCTTAGGAAATCATCTACATCATATATTGTATTGGTGAGTAGGAGATCTTTCATTTTCTTTCCGAATTTTTTATTGCTCAGTTTTCTCATCTCCTTCGCAGATGATTATAAAGCTTTATACCACAGCAGTCCATTCCCTTTTGTGTACACAATCGATGATGTGGAACAGCCAGTTTCTCACGTTGCGGTGAAGTGTGATGGAAATCACCATTGTGGAGAAGCGCGATTGATTCCGTGAACAAACTTTACACAGGCCAAGATATAGATGCTGGTGATGGTAAGTATTCTTTCGTTTTTGAAAGCATCACGGCAAGACTGTCTATAGTTTGAGGTCACACAATATTCTAATTGCCTCTTTTGCAGGATCAGCACTCGCCCATGTGCGTCGACGCACCCCAGGCCGCAATACCGTAAGATGCCACGCTATGAAAGTTCGCGAAGTAGGTGAGTCTCGTTGCATGTCTGGTTGAAGCATATTTGATGGATCGAATAGTGTATATGGCTCTGCTTAATTTTTCACACAAGAAATCGACATGATTTCTCCATGTTAATGTGCTGTCAACGTTTATGCCTAAGAAATTGATCGATGCTCCCGGCGCCCCGACGGTAAGGATTTTGAGTTTTGGTTGTGTTTAACTTTAGTTTGTTAGTGTTAAACCCTATTTCAGCAGATGTTAGTGCGTCCTTCCTCATGCTTTCCATATCATACTTCATGCCTCTTGTAAGTATGGAGGTGTCGTCTGCATAGATGATAGTTTTGCTGCATAAGATGTTACTTGGCATATCGTTTACATAACAGTAAATAACAGAGGACCTAATACTCCAACATTTATCGATCTTGAGTTAGATACAGTATTCTGCCACCAAACTCTTTGTTCTCTATGATCCATATACGATTTTAGGATATCATACGCTCTTCCTCTGATTCCATAGTGCCAAAGTTTTTGCGATAATATATCGTGGGAGACGCAGTCGAAAGCTTTACTTAGGTCACATGCCATTATTTCTGCAGACTCATTATTATCCCTCGCCGCGAAGATGTTCTCCATCAACTCCAGTAGGGCCGTAACTGTAGATTTTTCTGTTCTATACCCATGCTGTGACTCTGTTAGTAAGTTATGTTTTTCAAGGAAATCGACTATCCTATTTTTAATTATTTTCTCAAAGATCTTCGAAATAACAGGTAGTACAGCTATAGGCCTGTAGTTCTTTACGTCTTTAGTATTGCCCTTTTTGTGCACCGGAACAACTTTAGCCAGTTTTAGCTCATGTGGAAATACTCCTTCTTTAAAACATGTATTTAGTATACATGTTAAAGGTTGCGCTAATACTGTTACTATTTCTTTCAGTACAGCCACTGTCATACCGTAAATGTCTTTAGAGTTCTTGTTTTTCATTTGTTTAACTATTTCCACTATTTCAGTTACCGATGTGTCAAATAGGTAACAACTGTTGTAACAGCTCGTGGTGTAGTTGTTTAAGAGTGTCGTTACCGTGACTCCTGTATCTGTTTGCAGGTCTGCTGCAATTTGAGCTCCAACTGACGCAAAATATTCGTTAAAATCACCCTCTGCGAGCTCGTGTTTCCCTGTGTTGGTCTCGAATTTTCTTTCCACTCTCTTTTCTAATTACGTCCCAAATAGCTTTCTGCTTATTATCTGCGCATGTTATATACTCCTGATTTTTCTCCCTTTTTGCGTTCTTTATTGCCCGTGAATATTCTAGCTTGCAGTTTTCGTATAGCTTTAGGACTTCTTCAGATTTTGTTACTCTAAAGATGGTACAGAGTGCATCCAACTTATTTTTAATGATTCTTACTTCTTCACTTTTCCAGTTAGGCTGCGTCTTATTCTTGTTACTTTTTTTTTTCTTTTCAGGTACACATCGATTATAAATCTGGATTAGCTCGGAGTGGAATGAGCTGTACATATCATAACATAATAATTGTTATGGTTTGGAGTTTTTGCAGTGCAGGCGCTGAATGAAATAAATAGTTCTTTGCAACAAATACATGGATAGTTTTGATTAAACAGTCATTGCGTTTGGATAAAATACTAGCAGTATTGGATCGACAGTGTATATTGTATTAAATACATACTATAAAATATTCTTCCAATGCAAAACAATGTATTGCCGACGAAAATTGGTGTTGGTAGTACCTAAATAAGTCACAGGTTACGTTTTTAAAATTAATATGTGTAAACGAATTTCTGCACATAGCACAAATAATTTAATATTCGTTTCCTAACCTACTGTTATTAAACAAGAAAACAATTAAGTTTTGCATAACGATATCAAAATAAAACGGTATAATCGCAGAAAAGGTTTAAATGTTTGCGTACTCACCATTCAAAACATTTACACATTCTTCAAAACTCTATTTTTTTTAATAGAGTTCATACACGCCAAGTTCTATCAACAAATAGCTGACTTATTGTTAGTTAGATATATGATTCATTTAATAAATATAGGTATGCATATTATATTAAAATGCAGTTACTCAAATGAAGTAAACACTTAATAACATAGATAACCTTAATAGATGGGACACTTAATGTTAAACTCATCAGATCAGTTTGCGCCCTCTATCGCCTTGGGGTGAACTAGTTTGAATTTAAAACCTGTAGGCCTATCCATATAGTCTGTGATTTAAGTAATACATATATAAGTAGAATGTATACTACCGTTTTAAATACTTACCTTAAAATTTTCACTTAACATTTTGCACAAAATTAGTATAGGTATATAAATAATAATAAGTGCTAATTTACAAACAAAATGGTACCTAACGGAAATTTGTGAAAAATATAACAAAAATGTGTTTCCAAAAAAATAATACAAGTTAAAATCAGAAAATAAGAAATAAACAATAATAAATAAATAAATTCAGGAATATAAAGAATAAATATTTGCTTAGATTCTTATTTTATTATTCTTGAACTTTTACAGAGTAATATCGCTTGTTTGAACACAATGTCGGTAGCTTCTGCTACATTCTTCACGTCTTTACGTGTTAATATTCTATCAACTTGTTTAATGTAATTAAAAGTTACGGTTTTTGTAAATCTCTTGATTATAATACAAAGTAGTTTGTTAGAATGATCACATTCTTTAAAATTAAAATTAGTTTTAGTGGCATCTAAATGTTTGAACAGCCTTTTAAATTCTTCAGAGCTTACACATGATGTTGCTTTTTTAATCTTCTCTGTAAAGTAAGATTTGCCTTTTTGTACACTGCATACTTTTCCTTATACGTTTTGGCTTCTTGGAATGCCATCGTACCAATCGTGCTTTTGGACTTAAGTGTCTTATTCTTGTTGCACAAAACACGTGCAAAAAGTCCTACAAAAAAATACAAATTAATTTAATACACAGAATTAAATAACTTTCATTACCACATTGTCATCTCGGAGTTTCTGCACCTGATGTTGATGGTAATGGAGAATGTAGTGTAGTTTGTGACATAGAATCGGTACCTAAACATATACTGCGATAAATGTTGCATTAAAATCAAAGTAAAAAAATTACCATATTGTTGCTGTGGGGTACTTTCAACTTTATGTAGTGGTTGTATAATAGCAGCAGCTGGAAGAATTGAAAAGTTGGAGGTAAATTAAATAGTTCATTGTTACCACAAAGGTCAAGCTATTTGGAATACAGAGGTAAATTTTTAGCTGGATTCGGAAATCTATGCAAACTTCGGTCTTTTCTTACTGTAACAAGTTTTAACAACACAAACCCCAACCGTATTGTATGATACTGTCGCAAGACTGAATTAGTGAAGCCTCCAATCACCTTGATGATAGGTTATAGATGACCTCATTGCAATAAATCCATGTGCAATCAAAAAATGCAGTCAACAAAAACAAAAATATTCCAATTCTGAAACAAACAATCATGTACTTTTCTTTCTTTTTATTGTTTCCGCACTTTCACATACCTTAAATAAATAATAACAAAACACTAATAAGAAAAAAAATCCATAATAACCAATAAACAAAAAATCGCACGCTCTCAACTTGCACTACCGACTAAAGAAATTGAAATGGTGCAAAATGGCGAAACGCGCGGTTGTGACGTCAATTGGATATGAATATAAGCGCCTCTAACGGGAAGGGGCTAATTAATACGAACTTGAATTCACCAATGAAATGGGACCACCGTGCTTAATAATAACAACACTTACTGCTGTTATATGGTGCAAATTACAAACACGATATATAAAACATTTTCGGCAGGCAAAAATACGAAATGAAAAACATCAACCGACATTATTAACCCCCATCAAATTCTACACAATGCGCACGCGTATATTTAAAAAAATATTTTCCTCCTAAATCTAAAATCTGAAATATCTGAATAGAAATAAACCAGTTTTTCCAACAAATATATTTTATTTCAATGAATATTTTCTTGCTCTGACACTAAAAAGCAATCACGTTGTTTCGTTCAATGTGTTTGAATGTTGTTGTTTAAAACAACAAAAAATATCGGGCCAACAAATGTATGGTTTAAAGTTATCGCTACTTAAAATAGTTGTTTGAACCAAAAAACAAAAACCCAAGTAAAATAAATTCTTTAATCCTACATTGATTTAAGATGTGTCGGATTTGTCTTAATTAAAAATCCTTTCAATCAAATAAATTCAATGTTCAATTCTAACTACAAGAAACTATAAGTTCTGCCAGACTTATCCGCATAATTATAAATTTCAGCAGGTTGTGTTTTTAATCGAAATGAATTTAAGTAGCCTACACTCCAGATATGTCCAACTGTGCAGTTTTCTTCGGTAAATATTTCAGGCGCACTAACGAAATTTAGGGAATAACGTGCTATCAACTAACATATAACAGCATTATACAACTGTAGCTGTCTGATTTATATAAAAAGTTACCAGCACTCCTAACTTCCGTTCTTTCCCGACGTCATGTTTATTATTTAATGTTGCGAGTACTTTTCCTTTGAGAATCGGCAGAGACTGGCATTGCGGCTGCAAAAGTAGACACTACACTTCTTTAACATTTCATCTCTCTGTTTCTGAATTTCTGACTCACTTATATTTAGCACTCGCTTGATACCGAACGTAAATAATAAAACCTTTCAACTTGTTTAACTAAGTATGATATAGATAATGAAGAGTAGAGTTGTGGGTTAGCAATGTGAACTACTTTGGAAGTTTTACGTACTATTTGGTTTAAACTCCTAATTAAATGCGGATCAATATTACGGTTAATGTGCATCTGGAAATAGAAATCTATTCGCGGACTAATTACAAACCCGGCTTTTTGTGGATGTACCACTTACATATCCAAAGAAATATAATGATATAGCCACGACTGTAAAGTAACCGCTACACAAGTTTATTTATTTCGGACAATTGTTTCGGAAATTCGTAGATATTCGTTTTTAACCGAAGGCCGAACGAATTAAGAAAAGATGTAATACTTAACATATCTAGGTACAGATGCCTTTTTGTAAAAACTATTTTAGCAAGTTACTACTAAAGTTTGCTGCAGTTCCCTCGGTAAAGTTTCACGCTACATTAATTTAAAGTTTTATATTTTAATACCATGTCCGGCATTCTTTTAATGTTGTGTCACCCATGATGACTCCACAGATAATGTGCTGTATTCCTTAAATGTGATTTTCATAGCATATTTCGTCTATGCAATGCAAACCTTACCGTTTGTAAATGCCCGAACGGTTAGTTCGAATTCAGTTTATTTTTCAGGTTACCTAAAATATTCCTCCTTGCATTTCGCGAAGAAAAACATATGTTAATATTTTGTTCCTTAAGAATGCAACATAAACTTTTCGCAATTTTATGGAAAGATACCTTGACAAACTTCTTGTCGTACGTTTCTTTTGGCTAAAGCCGTGGATATATTCAATATAAACATTATCAGACATATAATAATAATAAACCCTACATAATAATAAGCTGGATGTAATGCTCTCTATGAAGAAAGAAAAAAAGTACTTACATCATTGATGTGGTCATCTCCCTCGCCCCTAATTTAGATCAAGCTTATAATGAGAAAATAAACAAATATTTACCAGTGGCAGATGAAATTAGAACAATGTGGCATGTGCAAAAAGTCAAAATTATACCTATTCTAATTGGTGGAACTGGTCAGATATCCAAAAAGTTACCTAAATCATTTGATACTCTGGGACTTCAACGAAATCTATATGTACAACTGCAAAAAAGTATATTATTAGAGGAAGCTTTGACATACAAACAGTATAGTACAAAGTATTTAATGAAAAGGTAAAAAAAAGAAAAAGAAAACGCAGTATGTGAATCAAGCACAAGGAGTAGGTACTTAATTTTACTTCACACCCAGAGCAAGAAGAAAAAAAATTGCAAAGATTCATATTAGCGTAGGGTAGCCTAAAATTAGATTCAGAAGGGATGCTAATTAATTGTGCATTAATGATCATTTAATAAAAAAAGCAGAAAAAAAAATTCAACGTTAATAAATATAACCAATCAGTTGCTGCAAATGAACACTGGAATATTTCTTAAAAGCAAGCCCAGATAGTAGACGAGACTCATATAGCAAAAAGCTGATAACCTTAAAGATTTGATAAGAAAACGCACGTTCGAAGAGCGCACTCCGGTGAGAAGGCGGTGTTACGTAAATTTAGGTTGTGTACGTCACTGCGAAAGCAAATACGATTACATAAATAGGCAGGCTGTTACGTAAAATAATTTTATGGAACAAGTAAGCCATTCGAAAATGCCTTCGCTCCTTCATAGTGAGCCAGTCCATCTCTACCAGTTTGTGGAAATATGGTCGTATTTCCTTATGCCAAAAATAAGACGGAAGCATTAGTTTTGTACCATTAGTATTTGATTACTTGTATTGACGGTAATACATGGACCATAAAGTTCCTGACAAAAAGAAAATAATAATAAAACCAACGAATCGCACAGATTTTTCACTTTTTTTGTAGAATTTAATAATTCATGTCGGTGAGGATAAATTAATTTTAGATTAAAGTACGCAAATGTAAAACATTTCTGAACATGAGATTCAAATCTAAATTCCCTCTGGATTGGCAACTCCGCACCATTAATACAAAATTTAAAAATTTCAACGAATGAACGTACGTAGTGTATTATTGCCCAAAACTAAAATGACTGACTTGGAAGGATTGATTTTTAAAGAAGATTCTGAGGCAATAGAAGCAATTGGAACGAAATCAGCATTAACTTTAGCTAACGCGGAGTCTTGATCTGCTTGATAAAAAGAATAACATAATTGTATGTCATCCGCATGCATTTGCAAAAGAAACATACTTATTAAAAAAATATGGAATAGAAGTGATTTCAAGATGGGAGCTTGGGAATATCCCTAACAATTGGCCGGAGAGATATCTTTACCAATCTGCACAAACTGCGATCTCTCACTCAAATAACTACACGAAAATCTCAACTGCTGAGTGAGATAGCCCAATATAATTTAATATACAGGGTATTCCACGTAACTGGTTCATTAAAAGTTTATGATGTTCTATTAGTTGCTTATATTTGAGATTTTGGCACCAGTATCTGTTCGATTGGAACTATAAATGTAAAATACCTTAACCAAAATATCACTTCCGGTTGACCGGAAGTGGATGTCAACTTTCTTATTTTAAATAGAATGATCTAATTTTTTATTCATTTTTGGATTCTACAACTATAAATACGTCAGGTTTCATTAGCTATTCCTATAGCTACATGTTGCCGTTTTTGAGTTATTTAAGTTTTTCTTTTTTTTTAGTCATAATCATTGCATCATTGAGAAATTAATATCTCGGTTAATACTGCAAGTAGAGACTCCAAATTTGCTATGTTATGAATTTAGATATAACTTTAAGAAACGGTAAGCACACTTTACATTCTAACATACAGGGTGTTCAAAACTGAGGAACAAAGTGACATATTTTCAAATGCAGGAAACTCAATTTTTTTTAAATAGAACACCCTGTATTTTAATTCGGAATTAGCAAGTAAATATCATTCCCTATCACTTTATATGAGCATCCCTATACCTATCTTAATAGATTTTAAGATATGAGCGACCTTTTGTTGAACAGACTAAGTATTCTTTTTTTTTTAAATAGAACACCCGTATTTTAATTCGGAATAAGAAGTAAATATCATCCCCTATCACTTTATATCAGCATTCCTATACCTATCTTTAATGATTTTGAGATATGACGACTTTTTGTTAAACAGACTAAGTAGCCCTATCTTTGCGTGTTTGAGTCTGTTTAACCAAAAGTCGTTCATATCTCAAAATCTATTAAAGATAGGTATAGGAATGCTGATATAAAGTGATAGGGATGATATTTACTTCTTAATTCCGAATTAAAATACGGGGTGTTCTATTTAAAAAAAAAGAATAGCTTAGTCTTGTTCAACAAAAGGTCGCTCATATCTAAAATCTATTAAAGATAGGTATAGGGAATGCTCATATAAGTGATAGGGAATGATATTTACTTGCTAATTCCGAATTAAAATACAGGGTGTTCTATTTAAAAAAATTGAGTTTCCTGCATTTGAAAATATGTCACTTTGTTCCTAAGTTTTGAACCCCTGTATGTTTAGAATGTAAAGTGTCTGTACCATTTCTTAGAGTTATATCTACATTCATAACATAGAAAATTTGGAGTCTCTACTTGCAGTATTGACCGAGATATTAATTTCTCAATGATGCAATGATTATGACTAAAAAAAAAGAAAAACTTAAATAACTCAAAAACGGCAACATGTAGCTGTAGGAATAGCTAATGAAAACTGACGTATTTATAGTTGTAGAATCCAAAATGAATAAAAAAATTAGATCATTTATTTAAAATAACAAAGTTGACATCCATTTCCGGTCAACCGGAAGTGATATTTTGGTTAAGGTATTTTGCATTTATAGTTCCAATCGAAGAGATAATGGTGTCAAAATCTCAAATATAAGTAAATAATAGAACATCATAAACTTTTAATGAACCAGTTACGTGGAATACCTGTATAATAAAGAGTCAAATGGCTTGCTAAAATTAAGCAACTCCAAAATGGAGAGCACACCATATATTTATTGTATATATAAAATTGTATATATAAAATGTCCTTTATCAAATCCTCTTATTACGTGGGTATTTTGTTATCTGTTAACTAAAACTAAGAAGTTAATGGCAGTCATGTTGTGTTGTCATCCTTAGTAGTGATTTCAGTTGACGATTACTAATGTTTTGTTGTTAATATCTGTTGTTTCTAAGTTTTAAGGCTCATAGGTTGTGAGTAAATCACCAAGTTATTTAAACACAACTTTTAAAGTAGATAATCTTATATTAGAGTTCTTAAACACAATGTCTAAAAATAAGGAAGACACACCTGTGAGTGACATGATAGATAGTAGGCTTAATCTGTCAAATACTTTTTGAGAACTGTCAAGGTAGGGTCGTTTTAAAAATGTTTGATAATAGTTTAATTGAAATTTAATACCTAATAATTTAGCAATTATCTCATAAATGGACTCAGACTGGGTCGAATGTACTAATGCCATCTATCAATATTGTCACATATTATAAGATGTACAGTTTCATCATGTCAATGTCCTAGGGAGCAAAAGTATAACTTTCCTCCCTCATTTGACACTTATTATAACAGTTTGTAAAAATATCTACTTCTGTTCGGATTTTTTATTTTACTTGTTACTGTACTTCTACAGTTAGTTAGATATTATTTAAGTTTAGGTACTCATTACCATTGTTAACGATTGTTCAGAATACCTCCTGTCTATTTAAAGAACAATTTTGATATATGCAGGGAATTTATAATCGATGACCTTCACATTCTCCACGTTATTTAGTTTCAGAAGTCCGCGAAATATTACCCAACTTCCAGTGCTTGAATAAACAGTACTAGAAATTGACTGAAATTGATATCACAATGCAGCCTTACGCGATCGGTTCCAGAGTAGGCTTTAATTGATTCCTCTGCCACCCTAGGAAGTGAAGGTGGTTTTCAAAGAAGTACTCAATTGTAAATGGTTATCATCTTGAGTATGTATACAACTGTTAATATTTTCTTTATTCTGATTTACCATAGCCTAATAACGTATGCATCATTATATAATCGTTTACTATGCACCATACCATATTAATGATGCAACTCACACATACTATAATACATCTATCTTCTCTCGCACATAAATAAATTTATTATTTCAGTGTTCACGCACATTCTTCTCCATAAATATGTATTTGAGGTTGGTATTCAGTAAGCAAATACGTGTGTACACACGTTGATCAGTGGTCTCTCATTGTAAGCCCGATTGTAAACATTGTTGTCATTTCGTGCTAAAAGCAAACGTAAATAAATGCAGGTAGGTATCTCGGGCTGTACATACATACAGGTGTCAATTAGGAAGATCTGTTCGTTGTAAACGCAAGAATGCGTTGGATAATACAAATATGCATACAAATTGGTAATGTTTTACCGAGGTGTGAATTTCACGAAAAATAAATAAAACAACGCGTTTACATTTCACAAAATTTATATCTTTGTTTACTCTTTTTAGAAAGGTACCGTCAAATATAATTAATCTTCTTCCAACGCAAATTAATTATTACGAAAGGAGGGTGTTCAGAAGTATTCAAATTAATCTATGTTGAGATAAATAAAAAGATAACTTTCTATAAAAAATCCCATTCGTAGCAGATCTTTTCCTCGAATCATCTTTGTCGATAGTTAAATGCAATTATGGCCTTCTTTTTAATTATTTATTTGAGAAAGGGTTGAACTTTTTGGGTAAAATTCCTGAGAAGCAACATTTATAATTAAGTCGTTGACGTTCTCTCGCGCAATTCTTGGTGATCGTAATGATTTCTGCAACCGTCAAATGTAAATCTCTAGCATAAGCACGTAATACATAATACATAAATGCTAACACACGCGATTTAGGCTCACAGCTTTCGCTATTATTCACGACTTGCCGTTTTCGCTATCCAACTATTTAGGTTATTTTCTTAAATATATTACTAAAGCATTTTCATACCAATTTGCTATTAGCTTCTTTTTCCTAGTTTATATTGAGTAAGGTTAAAATTTGGCTGGCTATGCAATTTAGGTTCACTTTTCGGATATATACTTTTCGTCCTCATTCTATCAGACGACCCCCTATGATTATGTTTTCTTAAATTGCTCGATAGAGGTACTAGTGACATTATAATTTGGGCATTTGGGCGTTCGATCTGTTGTCACAGCCTATTTTCCTAACTAAATTTTATAAGGAGCGATTTGTCTATGTAGCTGACTGCTCTTGGATTCTTAAACCTCAGTAATATAAAACTTGCCTTTAATAAGGGATCGTATGGCACATTGAAATGAACGTGAATTGAGAAAGGCAGCAAGCTGGATATTGCTAATTATCGGCCGATATCTTTGACATCTATAATTGGCAAAATATTTGAATACTGCATGCTGAGTCGTATGAACTCCTTTTTAGAGAAATACCAAATATTGCATCAGCGTCAACATGGATTTCGTAAACATAAGTCTACAATAACGGCGCTTCTGTCTTTCTATAACTATATTTTAGAACAGATAGATAATAAAAGAAGCCCACTAGCTGTATATTGTGATCTCAGCAAAGCTTTTGATACTGTGCAACACGACATCCTACTAAATAAATTGTCATTCTATGGAATACGCGGAAATGCCGGCTTTTGGATTGCGTCGTATCTTGATGGTCGAGTTCAATACGTACAGTTGAGACATACTTCAACGGCTGGTACTCGTGTGTATAAATCTGGGCTTTTACCTGTCACTTACGGTGTCCCCCAAGGTTCCGTTCTTGGCCCTCTCTTGTTTAATCTGTATACAAATGATTTAGTAGAATTTATATCCACGGCTTGTGTTTTAATGTATGCAGATGATACCACTATAGTAACGTCTGGTGTTGATCTCATGGATACCGAAAGACTTACCAACACAGCCATGAAAGATATGTACACCTGGTGCTC
This sequence comes from Protaetia brevitarsis, assembly GCA_004143645.1. NCBI lineage: Eukaryota > Metazoa > Arthropoda > Insecta > Coleoptera > Scarabaeidae > Protaetia > Protaetia brevitarsis. Next base: position 723,119 of record RXPK01000174.1, read on the forward strand.
TGCCAACAAGCTGCTTACTAATGAAAGCAAAACTAATTTCATGGTATTTCATACGAGACAAAGGCATGATACTACAGCTACAATAGAAATTAATGGTAGGTTGCTTCAGGGTGTTTCATCGATGAAGTTCCTTGGAGTGCACCTACAAGAAAGTTTGATCTGGGAAGAGCATTGCAAAAACTTTTAACAGCAAAGCATTTTTATTTAGATCTCTTAGAAACAGTGTGTCCACTAGTGTCCTACTTGCTGTCTACTTTGCCGAAATTCAGTCTAGACTGATGTATGGTATTCTTTTATGAGGCAATTCACCGTGGTGTCAGCGAGTTTTCTTGGCTCAAAAGCGTTTAATTAGAATCATTTATTGTATTTCACCTACTACTCCTTGTAAACCATATTTTCAAGTATCCAACATATTGCCGGTGCCCAGCGTGTATATTTTAGAAGCGTTGTGCTATGTTCACAAGAATAAAAATCAATATCGAACTAATGATACTTATCATTCATATAATACCCGACAAAAGCATTATTTTCATAATTCTAAATTTAATTTGAGCATTGTGGGAAAAGGCTTAGAGCATGTGGGCCATAGATTATATAATATGTTGCCTCATAACCGAAAGACTAATGAAACTCTTAATATTTTTAGAGCAAATGTCCAAAAACATCTTTTAAATAAGTGTTGCTATTCAATAGAAGAATTTTAGTTTAATTATTTATGATTTTAAGGATTTTTTATATATTTTTTTCTCTTATTTAGGATGAACCTTCAAAATTTATTATTACTTTGTAGAACAAAAGTGCTTAATTTATTTTTTGTTATTAATTAGGATCTTGTTTTTATTTTTTGTTATTACCAAATTAAGATTACTTTTTGTTAATGGTCTTAGGATAATTTGATTTTGATTTATTTTCTTATGTATAGTTTTATTTTTCTCAATTCTTTGTAAATTATTTTTTCTTTTTCTTCTTTGACTTATCTGATTATTATTATAGATTAATAAACATTACTTACTTACTTACTTATATGAGACAATACTGATTTCTTTATTGAAATTTTGCCATATACGGTATCAAGTTGTTATATCTCTATTTTTTATAACGGTCATTATTTTTGGCATTAGTTATATCGCATTTTCTTCATGTGGTCACATTTATTATTTGTATTTCTTTATTAATGTAACATCAATTATAGCGTTATTTGGTTAACGCTATATTATAAATATTCCTTTTTTCATTTCCTTTAGGTTTTTGTACTTCTACAGCACTGAAGCAAAGGCAGTAGTCATTACAATAATTATTAAATTAAATTTCATAGATTGAAAAGAAACGCGCTACAAAAGCGAATTTTGATTGATTCCTATATTTAATTAAATTATCATTTATATTAATAATTATTTTGTTGTTGATTGCTGAAACTACACCCACTTGCTTCTAGTTCTGCTAATAAAGAAACCACACATTTTGCTCCCGGTATCTCCAAGCATCTGTGCTAGCTTATCTGGTAGGTTGCAGTATCACATTATAAGAACTTAACTTATTATACTTTCACATTATTCTCCTCTAGTCGTGACTGGTGCAAGAAATTCTACGTGAGGCGTCAAAGTCACAATATTTGATGGCTTTAACACAAAAAGCTAATTTATATTAATGCCTTTACTATCAGACCAATTTATCTTTTCATGTGATATCTCTTATGAAATCATTTATTTATGAATTTAATATTTTGCAATTCGGTTTGATAGGCGCGCTGGCAATTGCATCTATATAAATAAACAATAGTATAGGTTATCAGTTTGCAAACGACTATATTGCACTGTAATCATTTTGTAAAACACCACAAAATTACCAGTCCTTCTACACAAAAATCAATTTTACCCAATTTATACATCAATTACTGCCCACACTGTCCCTGTTGAGTACCCCCCACCCAAACGATACGTAATTTGCATCGAATACCCCAGCATCGCATTCACTTGGTACAGGAGGTTTATTAACACTTTCTAGATTGCGCAGTCCGACCAAAATTTATGGTTCCCGACCGTCGACGCATCATTTACGCAGCGTCGCACACTGGCGCATAGATTAGCGCAACAAACAAGAACCTGACAATATTATATTGTATTGAAATTAGCGGCCGACGGCGCGCGCGCGTTCGACCACATAACAATAATAATTAATTAATATTAGACAATTGAGGCTTATGAATCAGGCTCTTTTATGCGGCCCGTATAGAAAAGTGTGCGTGATTTAGTAGCCTGTATGGCCAACGCGAGTAGAATGGATGGGTATTCACGTTGAAATGTATAAACGGGCTTGCTCTAGTGAACCGGCGATGGGTAAATTCTAAAGCTCGCATGGTGAAGCAGTCGATATAAATTTCTTTAGCTGTAACTCTGTTGGTTATTGGCGCGGAGAATTACATGGGTCCAATTGTAGTCTCCGTTAACATTTCTACCCAAAGTGACGATATGAAACTAATGACACTATGCTACTTATCATTGGTAAATTATAAATCGCTTAACAACTTAGCAGCTTCTGTTGTTCACAAAGAAAAGCTTATTTAAAATCCCCTTTGTGAACCAGATACGAGAGGATTGAAATCGTTTGAATATCCTGACCATTTTAAGTAATTTGAATACTATCAAGTGTTTTGTCTCAATCACTATAACTTAAATGTGCTCAACTTCTTCCGCACGTGATCGCCATTCATCAGCAAATGGATATTCAAATAGTACATGCTACGTCACCACATTTGCAATGCGAATCATTAACCCTCCCAATTCGATAAAAGTATGATGTAAAATTACCGCGGCCTGTTACTAACTTTACCTCCTGATACGAAAAAACTACCTCTTATTTCCCAAAAACGTGTAACGTTACTAATAAATTTCCTGATCCACCTCCCGGCTAAAGTGGCATCTCACCTACCATGTTAATCATTTTCAAGTTTATCCTTAACGCTTCTTTAACTACGCTAGCCAAAATTAACCCATACCAAATTATCGTGCTATCCCTCCTAAACATCGCTACTATTGCTAATTAATCGCCCTTCCATTACTGGTTATACTCGCGTGAGCCATAGTCCAAAGAAGTTTTACACCCTTTCACCTAATATATCTCAAGCATCTAATAACAAATCAGTCGGATTTCTTTCCCTAAAGCCTTTAATACAGTTAGGCCGTAGATGTACTTCTAATATATTAACATTACACAAACATTGTAGACATATAAACTTTGTATTAACTACAATTGTCATTAAGTATAGACTAATAAATAAAATATAATGTAAAATAAATAACATACTTATAACAAATCGAACAAACATATAATGAAAACAAGAAGCCACAAAAGAAAATAGGCACGTAAATTCATCAGGAACTCCTCCATGCTGATTAATTCTTGACTGATAAGCATTCATTTTATTTTCTTTTTAAAATTATGGATTGGAAGCTTCATTCATCACGTGTTCTGGTTTTGTAGTGGTGAATGTCTTTGTTTACAGGAAATGTATCTTTATTTTGGTGCACATATGCAACTGTATACAGCAGAGGTCGGCAACCTGCGGCCCGCCAAAGCACCAATATAATTTGAATTGTAAAATTTTTGTTCTCTGACATTATTGTTATTATAGCATGTCAATAAAAAATAATTTTTTTCTATATTTATTTTTAATAATATTTATACTCGTATATGATATAAAAGCACTATTTAAGTTTCATTTGAATGTGCGGCCCGCATAAAAAAAATTATTTTGAAAATGGCCCGCCGTCCGAAAACGGTTGCCGACCCCTGGTATACAGCACAAACGCAGACGTCAAGCTAAGTATTTTTAATTTGTTAGAAATACGTTCTACAGCTATCCCTGATACCTAAGCCGCAAAGATATCTGCTTTCTATCTTGCTTTCTTTTGCAGAATGAGGATTCTGGCCGATTCCGACAACATCCCCCAAAACATAATGCTGTAACACATGATGGAATTTAAGTTGGCGAAATATGCTACTTTTGTTGCTTGATAATCTGCTACTTATGTCAGTAGTTTTATTGCGAATAGGGAGGACGGCGGTTCTTGTTGCCAATCCTTCTATGTGTCCATGCCGCTTGAGGTTTTGATCTATGGTAATCTACCAAAAAACTTTACTGTAGCTAGTTGACTGCTACGAGGACAAAAGTTAAGATGTTGTATTTTTGCCATATTTACTTTAACTTTATTCGTCTTAAAGCAGTCTCTGGCATCATAGACGGCTCTTCGGGTTTCTTGTGCGACTGCTGTTTGATCCACCACAGTTACTACGAAAGACGTGTCATCGGCATACAGACACATTTCGACATTCTGCATACTAGCTGGGAGGTCATTTATGTAAATGATACAAAGTAGAGGGCCCAAAATGGACCCTTTCGGAACCCCAAATGTTACTTGGCCAGGTTGGGATCTTCTTGTCTGCCACTTTGTTATTTGCAATCTCTTCTTATCCCATAGTACTCCAATTTAATTGTTAAAATTTGATGACGGAGTCGAAAGCTTTAGACACATCTAGTAAAGTAATCTCGGAGCATAAGCCATCATCAAATGCAGGGTATATACTACTTAGAAGCTCGATAATACCTGTGCTAGTAGAGCGACCTTTTCTATACCCATGTTGTTTCGTGCGTAGGTAGTTCTTGTTTTCAAAATGGTTGATTAGCCTTGATGTTATAGCTGTTCAAAGATCTTGGATATTGCAGGAACGATACTGATGGGGCAATAATTGGTACAATTATCCTTGTTATTTTGCTTAATAATTGTGGCAACCCTACATATTTTGAAATATACCCTGCTCTATACATTTATTAAATACTTTTGCCAATGGCGCCGCTATTTCTCCATACAGGATGTCGCACAACGAATGTCAGTGATCTACATATAGAAAACTAGTTACCAGAAAAAGTTGAAAATTTTAGTATATACTAATATGGATTTGGCCTAATTGAGCAAAATATGCACAAGTCTCCAGCGCTTTCGGTTGTAAAGGGTATGTCATTAATTTTCTTATTTTAAATGCAACACCCTGTATATTTTTATATTTTTGAATTGCTCTTAAAATTCTAGTTAAAATTCATGTAGGGATCCCTATACCTAAATTCATTTGTTTTCGAAATATTTCGATTCTTTGCAGATTTGCAACCCCTTACAAAACGTAAATATCTCATATGCGCTTCCAGTTTTCTTCAGTTCATTTGGCAAACTTATGGACTAAAGATAAATGCATCAAGATGGCGTACAAAGATTATTATACCTCATACAGGGCGTGCATGAACGATTTTAAAATATTAGTTACCCTATTTTTCTATCTCATTGTTATTTAACGTTAAAAATAAGGGCAACTTGTTATTAAGTTCTCTACATCTATCTGTAAGGGTTTTCGAGTTATTTTAAAGGAAGTATTTTCTTACATTCATGAAAAATGTGATAAGCTAGCCATGTCGGAGATAACGCAAAAACAATTGCAGTAGAACAGTATAAACCAACAGCGCGTCTTAACTACATAAACGTAGACTATTTAAACTTATTTATTATCTATGGAGAATGTAACAAAGTTATATAAAAAAACATGTTACTAAATAAAGCATAGGGCGATGGTAAGGATTGTATGCCAGCTCATAGTTGTATATAACGTACTATCTGATTTATTGCCACTAAGTGTGCTTGAAAATTATTGCAATGATACTTTAATTAGCCTTTGATTAAATATTTCAATACCCCTATTATAAACAACGTAAAATCTATAAACCTTCTCTAAAAGTGCCTATAGGCTTATTATAAGTAATGCTTTCTAATTCGGCTCCCTATATCTACCTACTCGCTTTTCTAAATCTCTCGGTTCTACTCTAATCCCCGTTACTGTAATTAAATCCCCAAACCCTATTTTATTCGCAACCCTACAAAAGTGAAGTTCCCTCAAACGTAAATCTACTGATAATATACTCGAAATAACGTACGCCGCATCTACCGAAATAGATGAATACACGCTCCCTGCCCAAGCCGTTAACAATTTTGCAAATATTTTTGCATCTTTTGTTTCTTTAATTTTACACGCCCTTATTGTCCGCCCATATTGCCCCAGCCAGTCTATGGCGTCTCTGTAAATAGTACACTTGAAAAAAGAAAGTATCCGAACCATGCGACCCTAAGCAAGCGAGAGAGAAGACATCCCTTTCATTACAAGGAGCCGATATTTTCTCTCTCACTTGCTCAGATTTCAATCGTCCAGGTATTTTTTTCTTCAAGTCCACCAGTTATGTTACGATTATGCTATCGTATAAAATATTCCAATTCCCCTGTCCAGATCGCACACTCTTCGAACAACATTTGTATTTTTCTGTGTAATACTAATTCCCGGTTTCTCAACTACGCGACTCTAAATGAGAAATATCCGCTAGAGATTCCAACTAAATTACCTGGGCAAGCTTTACGCTTTAATTGTACTACACTTTTTGGTCACTACCCAATGTCGAAAGCACTTTTAATGTCTAACAATATATACTTTTTCTAACCTCGCATCTACAGTTACCTCTACTAAATCCATATTACCCTACATTCATAATATTTTGTGATAGCATAAATAGTTTCGCGAAAAAATATGGTACTGCATACTTCATACATAGACCAGCTCTTATGTATAAAACAAACAATTTATAAACAACACATGTGTACAGGAATACCTGCGTGGCAATGTTTAGTATTTCTGCGCTTAGCATTTTAAAAAGCTCCACCACTTTTAAATCGGTAGTAACGCAATGTATTATGTGTTCACTCACGTTTCAACTGCGAACGTTCATCATAATTTGTTAAAACGGAAAGATTTTTTCACCTGTCTCTATTAATTGTAGTAATATTACCTACAGGAACAAAATGAGATATTGAAATTCCTTTTTATGTTATTTTTTCCGCGTCTGGGATAATAAAACTTAGCCGACTAGATCGTTGTAATGAACAAAAGTCACTAATGGCGTTAGTAGAAGAAACTAGTGTGCGCTGCAAGCGTAGCGAATACCCAAAGGCGGCAGGTCCGGAAAAAAGTGCTCGCCTAGCGACCGCCAGTTCATTTCCATTTTTCTTCTTTAGCGCGTTCGTTCCCTTTCTTCTAGTGTCTGTGTGAATTAATTAAGATTTCAGCGTTATTAGGAAAATCAAAGGTGCTGTGGGTGGGGTTTGAATGGGGTCCAGACAGTTGTTGCCAGCAATTGTCTTATCGAGTTTCTCCCAGTTATCGCTGGAAAAGAATGCTTGGTTTCAAAGCCCTCTTGGTTTCGTACGCAAATTGTAGCAATTATGAGGTGTAAAAAATGGGCATTGTGCATTATACGAAATAAAGTTTTTGTCACTCTTTAGTTTTATTCTGTCACTTGTACTTATTTAACAACTTTAATTACCTCTTCCAGCTAGTGGTTATCATTTTTTTTTCTGAGCGTTGCAAAAGCGAAAAGAAATGAAGTTATAAAACATTGCAAGAATTAACTAAAATTGAATGTTGAAGGTAGAAATACAGTACAAGTTTAGGACTATAGTGGCTATACAGCTTTATTGTCATCACAATCTTTCCATGTCTATAATGAACCACTTTGCCCCAAAAGACGCTCTTTAGCTTTGTTTCATAATCAGGTTTACCATATTTAAATATATTTTAATTTATTACCAACTAGCGATGTCAGTCTGTCAACTGAGGTCCATTTTGATAGCAATGGCCGGTCAGAAAACCAACTCTCCCAATTAATCAGCGTCAGTGGATATGTCTTGAATTTAGATGTTTATCCTCTCAAGAACAGTTTTACATATCTCTGTCATGATGCTTTTCTATTTTGGAGAAAAAGTGTTCACAATATGCGTTTCAACATGTTCCAAACCCGAAGCCTTGAAGAAAAGTTAATACCCGACGGAGTTCAGACCTTATCAACGCTTTTCCAACCAAATAATTGTTTTCCCAAAAATATGTGTGGGTAGTATTTTTCATTGGACTTTCCTTAGGAAGCTTTACAGCTAAGTTGAACAAAGTGGAGAAATAGCTAAGCGGGTACCTAGACTTATTCTTGCTGAACTTAGCTTACAGCTGACTTCTCTTTCGTTGGCTTGTAACATTAAAAGGAAAGAATGTGCGTACATAATGTAACAACAATAGTAGATACAATTTATTGAGAATGTTGTGACAAGATTAGATAGCGTGTATTGTCTCTGAAAAGCCTTTCTTTCGTCTGCAATTAATGTTCAGAAGAAATTGTTGGGCTGCCGCCATTTTAAAATTGAATTTTTCATTTTTGGCGTTCGATCAGAGAAAGAAGCACTTTTTGCGTTAGGTAAAAAGTTGTTTGTTTACCCAGCAAAACTAAATATCAATTAAAACAAATACACTCAATACATTTCGGCGCATTTTTTTTTTTAAATGTAGTGTAAAAAAAATCAATATTTTGATATGGGTTAGAATTTCTATATATCTAACTAACTGAATTTTATAACTTTTCCTTCATCACATTTTATGATTATAATAAAATGGTAATAATCTTATTGAATAATTTTTGTACCTATTTTTCTATATTATAAAGGAGATTATTAGCTAACAAAAAGTTAAATTTCTAAGCAGTAAAAGGGCAACAGAACAAATTATTTTTATTTAGGAAAGTCAATAATGTGAGATGTTAATTAGATATAGAAAAAGAGTCCTTTTAATCCTCACATAATGTCTGCACACTCTGGTATAGAGCCAAAACTAGTACCAGAGTATGTAAACATTGTATGTAAAGATTGAACGGATTTTTTTTATTATTTTTAACTTAACGCTATTCTATTCTAGGAAAAAGGATCTTATTTCTATAGTTATAACTCTGATCGAGTATATAAGAACCTATATAAATAAATTATTGATAATCGGTAATCTACAAAATTGATTACAAACTTCTTCAGGCATGAAATGATGCTTTAAACTTAGAAATCCAATCAGTGAACATTTTACGGTTATTGTTGCAATTTTGGTGTTGTAGTTATTGTCTGAATCTCAGGATAACGGGAAAGGACTTCATTTGATCAGCTTTTTTTATGGGATTAAGTAGAGTTCTGGGTTTTGTGCTCATAGTTTTTCTTTTTGTTGAGGTTTCCAATTGGTGTTTTCATACTCTGATAAATGATATTAGATAAAATTCCGGGATTTTTGGATCCGTTTATTTTAACGCTTTGGAAACTTTATACCTACTGCCGTTTTTGTCGATAAACATTTAAACCTTGTATTTGTTAAATTTTAGAGGTGTATGCAATAATTATATACTAGTAACAGATTGATAATAGGTGTTACCTCTACTTAGGTTTGTTAATTTCTCATTAATTGCTTCCCTGGAAAATGACGCTATCTCTCCGATGTCTTGAACTCAACGACGCTTTCGAATTTGGTTTTCAAGCAATCAGGTTTCAGCATAATGAAGTGCACTGACTTTTAGCGCCTCTTTCATAGAGTTCAAATCAAACAGACTCTTGGGTGAAATTATAAGCTAGGAATAGATTAATAATGGATATTGCCTCAACTTACGTTTGCTGATTTATCTCTATCTCGTCTTCTCGCTTCTGCATGATGATGCTATCTCTCAGTTGTCTCGGGAATGAATGCCCGTTTCTGGAGTTGTCCACCAAGCAACCAGGTTCCGACATCAATGGTACAAGATTGGAGTCTTAATGTCTTTTCCGTAGAGTTCCGATCGATTTTCAAATATCATGTTTGTGATTTTATTTCTTGATGTATTTGATTTTGACTGATTTATTAATAACCACTACAGCCCCATTTTTATTGCAATTTCTTTTAAATAAAGCGATTTTCTTTAATTTCGACATCAGTATAGTCTCTTTATTCGTATACTGCATGTGCTTGAAATTAGACTAGATAGATTGATCTTTGCTGGATACTCTCGCAATGAAATATAATTTCCCATTTAATATGTTGTTATCTTGTCTTTCAATGTGTTCAAATGTTTTCGTAAAATTGAGGGTGCAGACAAATTTTCAAATTTCTTAATGAATACAGAGAAATGTAAATTCTTATACACGCAATATGTCACATCAAGACTCTCAATTAATTAAGCCGAAGCAAAATAGCTTCACACTCACCTCGAAATTCTCCTTAGCTCCTTTGCGAGAAACATCGAGATCGTTACACCAGCATATATTTGCGTGCGTAAATCGAATCAATTCCTCAAACGTGCCGGTTCCTCAACAAACATGGCGTTCACGCCGTGTATGCCGCAGCGACATCTATTTGAAACTCCGCGAAGGAGGGTGGGTGTAGCAGAAATATGAGGTGTTCCCCGATCTGGGTGTTTTTCGACTACCGTTAAATTATGGCGGCCTGCAACGTCAACCGTAAAGACAGATGCGAACACACGCTTCTCCTTTAAGGTAAATATAACGCTCCCCGTGTGTATTTGATCAACTCGGTTTGTTATGGATTAATGTAATTCGGTTGTTGTCAAATATAAACAGGTTGTATCAATCAGATTGCCGAAAAATAATATCTACTCTCTTGATTTTTATTCCATTGTGGGACTTGTATGTTCACGTTTAAATTACAGTGACAAATAAAGTATATCTGCAAACTTTTCCTAGAGCCCTCACCACAAACGTACTGTTGTGGCAACCCATTTACCGCGAGTGTATTTTGCGTTGCATATTTGATTTGCTTAAAACTGCTGAATCATTGTATCGAGAAATTTTCACAATAATAATTTTAGTTTGTATAAATTTAGTTAAAGAGTTAATTGTTTGATTTAGTTAATTTAATGTTAAGATTCTTTAATTTTATTCCTTTCAATTTTGTGTCTAGCAGTCGCTAGTCTAGCTTTTGCCTATTCTATTAGATTTTTTTCAGTAAATTGTGCGTTTGCGTGTTTGTTGTTAGAAATACGATTGTAGGAAGTTTGTGAAGCAGTTCCTTGGTAGACATTAGCGTGAGTACTAGTATTTTTAAATCTTTGCTGCCATTTTATTATACATTTTGACATCGTAATTTGATTCGCGTTATTTGTCTTTTATATCGTCCATCAAGGAATTCGCTTTATAATAATTGTTGTTATATTGTTGTGTACACTATAGATATAAGATCATTTATTATTTTCGTACAGGAAGATAGATTTTAGTTTTAATTCTCCCATTATATTTGAAAGAGTTAATTTTTCCGTTTTTTTTCCATTTTGCTCTTTAGTTGTTAATTTTTAAATCACCTCGGGTTGGGTGAATAGAAGCTTTCTGCTTGCTATTAGTTTTCATTTTTGTATAATTTCTAATGTTCCACGAATTTAGTTTGTGTTATTTGAAACCACGTGGATTGTTTTGAAAAAAAGAATTATCTTCCTGAACTAATCTTTTGCTTAGATATAGGAAATAGCATTGTCCTATTGTATTTTAGAATCACGTGTAGTTTTTAGATTTAGGCCAGAACCCTCGATTCACTGTTTTTTTTTCTGCAAAATTGTAATTAACTTTTTTTTTTTATAATAAATTTTTGATTGTTAATTAACGTTGTTGAGTAAAATTCTATTCTTTTAATTTGAATTAAACCTTTCCAATTTTTGGGGTAATTAAGAAAGTCAGATTTCTATCACCCACAATTTAGTTGTCGTGGTTAGATTCAAGTTCTAATTCGCGAGGGTAACTCTGAGGTTAATTGTTCTTTTTTTATTCGTTGAGCTAGCTGATTTAATTTTTTTTTTTCCTTTTTCTTTTTGCAAGTTCATTTTTTTACATATCAGTACACAGCAGTACATCTAGTTTAGTGCAGTTTGTGGTGAGGGGTCTAGGAGAAGTTTGCAGCATTACCAGTACCACAGTTTGGAATATTTTTTCTCAAAGTATATCTGGTTGTAACCATATCTTATTACTACGTCAAGGTTGTTAATTGTATAATATTACAATAAACAAAAACTGTACAAATAATTTAAATTATGCTAATATTATGGATAGAATTAGTTTGTTATCGAATTAGATTTGTTTTGCCGAAAGAGGCTTTAAAATTTTTGGGGTAATTTCAGGAATTCTTTCGCATTTATGAAGCTGGAGAAAAATTTGTGTAGGCAACGACAACCTATTTACTGTAGGGTGGGTGTCTTATAACAACTTGCTCAATGTTATTCAGTCACTGTGCAACATTTGTATCATAACTAAATTGATAAAGTTAAGTTTCCAATCTGGTATTTTTCCCAAAGAACTTTAGTATTATTAACTACAATAACACCTTTGCATAATAATGGTAATAAGAAAAAATGCCTAGAATTATAGACCATTTCTCTACTTCCGGTTATATCTTAGATATTTGAAAAAGTGTTAAAAGATTCTTCTGAAAGGAATTCATTATTTAGTAGCGATCAGTTTTGTTTTTGTACAGGAAAGTTCACATCAACAGAGGTATTGGAATTCATTATTTTTACATTGGACTGCTTCGAGTCAGAAGTCTATTGCGGCGCGACCTTTTGCGAATTTAGTAAAACCTTTGATTGTGTTGAAAAAATTAAAATGTTGCAATTTTGAGCAACTCTCTTAAAATTATTTTATATATGTACTATAATTACTTCACAAATAAATGGCCTTATGTCTCCGGAAATTATTGCTTACTTTGGTGCCTCGTAAGGATCTATATTTGGCCCGCACTATTTTTAATATACATATGTAGGCCTATTAATGATTTTTCACAGAACACGCTACTAGACAAGAATATTTGCAGATGATGCCACTTTGTCCTTTATCCCTTAATGATGTAAAACTGAAATAATGGTATTTCCTCTGATATATTATAAATATTAACCTAGAATCTGTCAAAATTTGAATTTTTCTGCTAAATACCAAATTGGGATGGATACCACGTGCAGATTGAAGGACAGGCAAACTATTGAATATTACTTTTATTTTGACAGATTTTCCTTGTACATTATATTAAAAAGAAATGAAGTTTTATATTCTGCTTTTTCATTCAGTGCGGTAGAATATAGACACATGATAAGGTAACCATGCCTTGTTTAAAATGCGATACGCAGCTTTGACTCTAATTTAGAGTGCACAGAATTGTAATTGCCGTCTTTTGCTTGCTTCCGTGGATGTTCCCGAGACAAGTAAGCCATGTGATAGAGGACAATGAAAATAAGAAAAATATACTGTTTTTGCGGTCATATGAGTCGTGTACTTGACTCTTCTGATGACATATAAGACTGCTGGAAGTCTGCTGCATAACTTATCCACGTGGTGATGCCGATTACTATCAATAGTGATACGCAGTAATTCTATGTTTGAGGATTCGACATTACGATTTCCAAAAGTAATAGACTTGGTTTTGTCTTGATTTATTTTTAAATCACTTGCTGTAAATCAATTCACGGCGTTTTTGGTAGTTTTCTAGGAAGTTTTCACGAAGACCGTGAGAATGTCCTGCAACGAAGAAATCTCAAGGGTATCAACATCGTAATATATGTCGCTTATAGAAATTATAAAGAGTAAGTGTCCGAGAATCGATCCCTGAGGCACACCGTACTCAACGCTTCCAAGGTGAGATTGTAAGTTGTTCCAGTTTGTAAGCTGCAGTCTTCTAGACAGATAAGATTTAAGCAATTCAAGGGAATTTCCTCCTATACCATAACACTGGAGCTTTTCCAATAAGATACACTTTATTTATGAAAACTAAATTATTACAAATCATTCTAACCCCGTGCTCCACCTGAAAAGGTACTACACGAGGCTACCTATTCTAAGTACTATATGGGTTCCATAACAATTGAAATGATCCTACTCTAACTAAATAACTTCCCTATGATTTTTAATAACAAAAATATAATACAGTACCCTCGCGACCATGTGAATACTACTTTTGAGAAATGATAAAATATTTGAAATGTTATTAGTTCACATAATCGCGAGTCTACTGTAAATCAGTCAACTATCAGTTATTATTAAATGCGCCCATGGAACGACTTTCGTTATCTTCCAGCATTCGCCAAGGGCACTGATTATATATAATATACTTTGTAACGGTCATTTTCATTTGAGCAACGGTGTATACAGTATTATCATGTGCTTGTAATTTAATTTTTTAAATATATCTAATTTCATACTATTACTGATTTCATATTATTAAAAGTCGATTAATTTCACTTAACATTTATAAGTTTAGAATAATTTAATTATTTGATTGCAGTTTTGTTTCATATTTCTTTGGATCATTGTAAATAACAATTTTTTGCGCGAGGATTCGAGGCTCGCATAGAAATTCGTTCTTTTCGGGCGTAGTTGTTGCAAAGCGTAGACGTTTTAGTGTGAAGCTTAAAAGATCTAGGTAATAAATTAAATTTAGTTATATATTTTTCTAGTAAATTCACATCTTGAAATCATAAACTATATATAATGAACCATTTTTACTTTTGCACATTTTATTATTTTAACTATATTTTACAATTGCTAATATTAATATGTTACATTTTTTTTTGCAAATAGCACATGGTAATTACTGATTACGATTTTTAGGCTTTTTTTTTTTTTTTTCTTATCTTTGGAGAATTGGTTGCATTGTATGTTGCTAATTTTGCTTCTCGTAATGTGATGAGACCTGGAAATAGTCCTGCATTAAATATTTGGAATTTTATCACAATACCTACCTGGAGGTTGGTCCGAGACGTTAATTTAAACCCGTGTGGAGCGGCTGAACTTCACATTTCCGAAATTTGCTGAGCCCGTACAGATTACAAGGTGAAGAATATCCACCAGAAGTACTCGGGTGAACAACCACGTCTCTGGAAGGTAACTCATGCACACATCTGCCGAGGTAGGATTTCTCCATTTTATTGTCTTCGTTGAAAGAGATCGCAGGACATCCATTTATTTGTCTCACCTGTTTATATTTGCTCCGTTATTTACTTTTTTCTCGTTATTACCCATTTGGTTGTTCATTAATGTAATTAAGACTTTGTTTGTTATTTTGCCACGCCGTGCTGTACATATTTATTATTCTTAATACTTGTAGTACTCATCAGAATTTATTAGCTACCTAAATGAAATTTAATAGTGTTAATTATTTTCAAATTTAATTTGCAGTTAGTCATTTGCAAATTTTTGTTAGTAAATCAAGCCCACACCATTTATGTACCTTTATGGTACATTTTCAGTATTATTTAATTTAACCCATAACAACGTGACGTGCCAATCGGTACCTATATTATTTGTAATTTATTATAATTCAAACGTCTTAGATGGTTATACACTTTTGCAGGGGGACAGCTGTTGTCGCGTTGCCGTGTGAAATCTGAAAGAATAACGAACATTAGTACCATCATTACAATAATATAGAGCCAATACTGGTTTTTCTTTATTTTTGTATTTGAATTTAATCTTACTCTGTTTACTATTGCTGATGCACGTCAACTCATTGCACATGATTGTCAACTTGTAATTTTCACTTTTATAATTATTTTAAATCCATTTCGTTGTTTTTCAAACTATCTTCAATAATTTTTACATTTATATATTTTAAATATTATATTATTAAACTTTATTTTGGACAAAATTCTTGTTGTTTGTTGTTTGCTGAATCCTGGCTTCCTCGCTGTTGGCCACAGCTGGCGCCCTTTTAAATAAAGCAAAAAGAATCAAGAACCCACGCCCTTGCTCACTGTTCACGAGCGGCCGGACCATCACACCGATATTTGCTGGACTATCTGGCAAGTTCGAGTGTTGCAACTTATATAAAATCAATGGCCACGGAGTAAGGGAAAACCATGGCAAAAACCTTACTCTGGCAGGTTCTCGGAAGAAGTCCCAGACCTTATTACTGATAGCCACAAATTATTATTATCCTTCTGAGTGCCGAAGAAGCCTCCACGTCTCCTCAAATTCCGACAGCCTTTGCCGTTCTCGCGTAGCTGCTCCCTTTTTCACACATTCAGAAGTTGAACAGGAAAGATGATGACCTAAAAACAAATAAAACAACAGCAGTAAATATTTATAGTTTAACACCAATTCCGACCACTAAAGAGCATAAAATATTCATTTATAAGCGTGCTACCCTACTAACTATCTAAATATCATGCCGTAGCCTATCTAGTTCTTTAGCAACATTACTAATAAATTCTCACCATTCGATCGATTCATTATCTCTAATATTTGTTTCGCGTCGCGGTCAATTTAACCCCCTAGCTAATGCTCTAACCTCCGTACGCGACCGCCACTCATCAGTGAGTGGACATTCAAATAAGACGTGCCCCGCTGTATCTACCCCACCACACTCACAAAGCGAATCATTAACCCTCCCAATTCTACATAAAAATGATTTAAAATTACCGTGACCTGTTATTAATTCTACCGCCTGATACGATAAATTAACCCTCATTTCCCTAAAACGTGTAACGCTACCGATAAATTTCCTAGTCTACCTCCCATTTAAAGCATTATCCCACCTACTCTGCCAATCATTATCAAGTTTATCCCTAAACGCTTTTTTAACTACACTAGCCGAAATTAGCCCAAATCTAATAACCGATAAGATACAGTGATTGACCGAGTCGATAGCTTTCGTTAAATCGAGAGAAGCGTCATTTCCGTCCAGGGCACCTGAATCAATTGATATACTGAACAATCAATCTTGTATCCGTGCTGATTAGAGGAAAAGTATTTGTTTTGTTAGAATTAGTGACGATGAATTAATAACGAGTCGCGGAAATTTTAAATCATTTATGTAGAATAGGAAAGGTTAATGATTCGTATTGTGAATGCGGTGGGGTAGATATAGCGGGATATGTTTTATTCGAATGGCCACTCACTGATGGCGTACGGAAATTAGGGCATTATCTAGGGGGTTAAATTGGCCGCCACGCGAAACAGATATTACAGATAATGAGTCGGTCGAATGGTGGGAATTTTTTAGTAATGCTCCTAAAGAAGGAGACAGGTTACAGCATTATATTTATTTATTACAAATTATTAAGTTAGAGTAGGAACATTTCAATTGGCATGGAATCCATATAGTACTTAGAATAGGTAGCCTCGTGCAGTACCTTTAGGTGGAGCAGAGGGTCAGGATGATTTGCAATTAAATTAAATAAAGTGTACTTAACTGTGTGAACGTGTATTAATCGGTATTTTTACACAAAAAAAATTAAGCTCTTTAATAATTAGGGTAAAGTACCCAGTTATTGGCACTTTAAGCGAACTTGTATCTTGTACTGACTAGCTTTAAAATACTTATTGCAATTTGCATATCATTTTCTGTAGAACATATGATTCAAAGTTTTTTCTTTTCATACATCCTAGCTTTTTGAGATTATTTTATAATATTTTCTAATAAAAATAATATTTGCAAAAAATGTGTAAGTTATTGGCACTAAGTGGTAGTTATTGGCGTTCATTATTTCACTAGTTATTGGCAGGTAGACCCGGTTATTGGCATATCTGCTAAGTGCAATTATTGGCACATTATAGGGAATAGATGAGAGCAACAAGCTTAGTCGAATTTAACTTTAATAAAGAAAAATATTGAAATAAACATATTTACGTACATGTGTATCGATAGTATAGGCATCCTATTACATACTACTAACTGAACAGGATTTGCATATAAAGAATTCTACATATAAATTGTATTTTTTTAAGCAGCGGTAATGAAACGTTTGAATACATTTTTGGCACTTAATACCGAAATTGGCGATTGAAAAATTATTTGCACAAGTGTAGCACAGGCCTTTTTTGCATATTTTATTATTTCTTGGAGGAAAGTTTTTTATTTCTGAACTTCGTACTCCATCATCCTTTTCGGATTGGTTGGTGTCAAAAGTTTGCTTTATTATAGAGCCTTTATTGTTCGTGTGATTTAACAAATTTTTAACATGTGCAGGTTTTTTTAAACTTTTTGTTAGATTTTTAGCAGCTGCTCGTATTGCCCTATTCTCCTTGTTTTCTCTCTTCTATTTCTCTTTTTCACTTTTCGGTTTTTCCTTTTCTTGAATTTTCTTCCACCCGCTTGACGTTATTACAGTATTGTAGTAGGCCACAAGAGAAAATCTGTTATTTCTTTTTCTTGAACAGTTTAGTTGTCGTGTAATTTGCTGGATTGACTTGTAAAAGGAATACTTATACTTTGTGATGTATAAATATCACCTTACATATTTGAAATGTTGTTTTTAATACTGTCATTTATAAGAGTGATCTCATCGTTATATACAGACGGCATTTCAACAAATTCCGCTTCGGTGAAACGCAGTTCATAATCGAATTCCTCCGCATTATTGATATAAAAATCCTTAATTCTGATTACAGAATCATCTACACCCTCGTTTATATTCGTTCTAGCACCTTCTAACTTTGTAAACAAGTTTATCAGTATTTCTAAGTTTTCATCAATATTTCCTGGAATCTCTATAGCTCTTTTAATTTCGTCTATTTTTTGGGGTCCCACTAAATCTATAAACTCTTCGTAACATAACGATGTAGGATGCGGTATGTTATCAGGCTTAGAAATTTTGTTATTATTTCTACTTAAACATTTTGAAAAATCGATGTTTTCTACATTCCAAGGGTACAAGCTACAAGCTTTAAAGCCGTTTGATATTGAAGCTTCCTTTAAGTAGGCTAAAGCTTCTTTCAAAATTGGTGCAAAATGAACTTTAGATAATTGCGTTAGTGGATTACTTCTGCTCCATTTATAAAGTGATGATTTCCAGGCATTTTTTAGAGGCTTAAAGCAGGACACGTCTGCTGGTTGCAAAATTCTCGTTGAATTGGGATATAACGCTACCAATATAATCTCTAATTCAGTGCATAAGGTGCTGAGATTATACGTCATATGGGTTTTATGCCCATCTACAAATAAAATGATAGGAAATTTGACTCCTTTTTTTTTAAGATAGGGGTGTAAAATATTAGAAATGCACTCGATAAACAAGTCCGACTTCATCCACCCGTTATCGCTGATTCCGATACCCCAATCATCTGGAACACTGTTGACAATATTTCCAGGTAGTCGCTTGTAAGGATAAATGATCATCGGAGGTGTAATTACACCGGATGCAGAAAATGTAAACATTACGGTTAAATTCGTTTTCGGGGGCCCTTGGTCTATCTTATATACATTTGTGCGTCCCCGTGGAGCGAGTACTCGTTCTTCTTTAGGACATAACATGAAACATGTTTCATCCCCATTATAAATTCTATCCGGCTTTTGCAGAATGTGAAAGTTATTCTTCTCTTTTAAATAATTTTCAATCTGACTGAACCATTTTCTTATGTTGCTTTCTGACACCACACTGCTGGCTTTTGTAACAGCTTCAGGTGTACGATCTACGAGATCAGGATGCCGATTTAAAAAAGCTCTGTACCAATTTTTTCCAGGGGTATTTTCTTAATATCTCTCCTAATATCTGATTTTGCAATGGTACGGCCATGGCTCCGTGGTTCTCTACGAGAAGCCGCCACTGAATAAAACGGTTAACACATCTCTCGCTCTAAAGATCCTTTCTTCTACCCGAAAAGTCGCCTGAGCTTTTCCTCGACGGCCCAAGCCGATCGCGTACGCGTGCTTTGGCCAGCACGGGCTCGCACGGAACGGTGCAACGGGCCGGCGGCGCGATTCGAGAGTCGCCGAGGTCGCCCAAGGTAGACTAGGAGGTGATAGCGGGCTCAGTAAAGCGATGGATGCGGTCGCGAGCGTATCGGCGTGCGACTACCATTCAGCGGCAGGACAGGTCGTGGCCGTAGTAACCGTAGTTGTGCCAGCGTCGTTAGCGTACGCTTCAACCGCCTCCTGCGCGTCTTCGCCGGCTACGTCGTGGTTGACGCGAGGGCTTACCCGAGCTTGGACGCGTCCCCGTAACGTCGTGGATGTCGCAACGCACGAGGGTCGCCTTTAGAGAGAAATATTCCGGTTTTTTGATCCATTACGACTATTATTGTGATATGTGACAGTTAAACAACGCATTTTTTTTTTGAAATTTACCGTCAAGATTGGCGGTGTAAGAGCAAAAGGCAGTAAAATAAGAATAAATAAAAGCACTACTGATTATGTTGTAATATACAAATAATAAAAATAACAAAAGGATTATGGAGAATTAAGAATATTTTTTTTTTAATTTTAGTGAATTAAGTGAACCTGAGCCAGTTTCAGTTGCCAATTCCCAGGAAGAGATGAACATTTATCTGTTGTTTAAGAGTTAAGAAGTGAAAGTTAACAGTTGTTGATAATAGATTCCTTTAAAAGTAAATTTAAAATTGAAAGCATATAAATAAACAGAAGAAGGAAGGAGTGTCTTGTTAATTAAATATTAAAAATTATATCTGTGTTTTCTCCGTAATATAATAATATAAATAATAAATAAGATAGTATATGTAAAATAAACGAAATACAGAAAGTGATTTTCACCAGAAATACAAAGAAAATATATATATACATAAATATAAATAGTTACTATATTGCTACTACTATTATTACCACCAACCAAAAAAGGAAATTATGTTCAACATTTGCAAAATTACTGATCTGCGTCGGTAACAATTTTTATAATGTTTTAATGTTACTGATATAAAATAAGAAACGTTAACACATAGTGAATTATAAGTGTTGTCCCTACAACGATAAAACATCCTCTCTAAGTACATACAGCTCCACTAAATAGAGGAACATTTAAATGTCAACTACAAAGTCGTATTCGGTAATACTGCGTGTTTGTTTCTAGTGATTTCCTAGTGATAAAAATCGTGTTAGAATTCACGTTGCATTAGTGCAGTTCTCTCTTAAATTCTCGATTGGAACAATGGGCTGCTCCTCGGACTAACAAGCGGCACCATGTTCGTTGCAACCCCCGGATCAATGGGGTTATCCAAACGACACCCCGCCGCCACGATAGCTGCAGCCCTGCTAGTTCTTTGCTGCACCACGGGATCCGGTTTTGGGCTCAACAGTTTGGACGACATTTCCGCACAGAACGAACTGGACAGACCTAGTGAGTAATCCATTCTTTACGTACCGCTAATTCTGTTAGATCCAGAGTTCCTATTTTGGATTCGCGCACATCTGGTTACTACAAAGTTCTTTTTCTATTTCTCGCCTCGCATTTAATTATTACCCCGATAAATCTGACGCGGATCGATTGCCCTAGCGGAAAATGTTACCCAGTTCCGTTCTGTTCCGGTGATTGCGGGCGATTTATTTGCGGGTAGTTCCTTTGGATCGTACGCGAACAGTCTTATTAACCCGGATCTTGTCTCTTGGGCGAAAGAAGTGCCTATTCGAATTTTTTTTCTTTACTTTGTGAAGTTGCCTTCGCGCTCTTCCTTTGGGAAAAAATAAATTATTTCGAAATGCTCAAAATTCGCTCGGGTTGTTTAAGCTAAGTAAGTATTTTTTTTTCTTAAATCTGCCTTATAAAAATAGCTAATGATAATAGCTTACTACTATAGAAAAATAGGGGAACAAGAGGCAAAATGGGGATGTTAAAGCAAAACCTTGTATACGGTTCAAGAAATATGTAATATGCATTGAAATTTAAGGAAATAGTGTTGTAACAAATATAAAAGTGTAAAAAAGTCTTGTTTGGGCTTTTTTTAAAGAAAAGTTAATATTTGCCAACGTTTTCACCATTTTGCCCCACCTAAGAGGCAAAATGATGATTACATTGAAGCAATATGAGGACCACTAATCATTAGACTTACAATATGTACAGTTATAAACTAACTCAGTATCACCTTCTTTGAAATGTGCACATGAATCATACTATGAGGCCATTTCTGACATACAGAGCAACTAATCTAGCCTTCATTAGACTCCGAATGATAGTACAGACATTCCGCATCAGAATATCATATTCTGTTTCTGTATTGCGCTTTTTTTTTAAATTTTCTGTGAAAAGGGTTTTCGTTTTTCCTCGCTTTTGTTTTTAATTTTTTTTTTGTGTGAGTAGTTCTTTATAAGTGCTCAAGGTAAGAATGAATGCTCAAAATGAGGATAACCTTTGGCACCTTGCTGTTGGCATAATACTTTTGATAAAAACACGGAAACTGCTTTGTGGAGAATTTTTGAGTGATACTATATCTTTATTAATTTTTTTTTACGACGTCGAAGCTCATGAAGTGGAACGGCTTTGATTATCGGATAATTTTGCGTAATTTACGTTGGCACTAGTAGACAGAACGTTTTTAATTGCCACAAGAGGCTTTCTGGAGTCAGCTATGTCTCCAACATCTTCAGCACTTCCATTAACGTCTGTTTCAGAAGCCTTGTTTTCTACCTCCATTTCTGTGGAAACACCTAGTTGAATATTAGTAATTTCAGTTGCCAGATAATCTGCCCCCTAATATTAGGGTCTACAGGCCAAATGAGTCTTCCTAAGTCCATTGATGGCTGTGGTCATAATAGCTGCCTGTAAGTTCACATTTTGTGCGCAAATTTGAAAATGAGTTACAACCAACACGAGATTTGATCTTAACCACTTTCTAATCTCGTCACCATAATATGAACTTAAAGATTTCGTAAAAGAAACCTCAAGTCGTTGTAAACGGTGCGTGCAGTGTGGTGAAAAACACAGTAATATGACCATATTACTCCTTGCAAGATCAATAACCTCTATATTTTTAGTGTGGGTCAAGTGACTATCCAGAATGTGAAGTATAGGGTTGGTTTTGCTTACCCTAAAGAAATCTACAGACTTTTTGAACCATCTAACAGATAAGGCACTTTGTATCCAGCCGCTAGAGTGACAATCTGCCCATGTTCCTGATAGAGCTCCATTCAGGAGCTCAGGCTTTATGCATTATCAACCAAAAATAAGCAATGGGAGTAGGTAACTTCGATCTGCAGAAAAAACATATTTCAGCAGTAACGAGCTGACCCTTTCTGCAGCCGTAAAGCTTCCCATTTGTCGACGACCTCTAGCTGCTACTATTTTTAACTGTTTTTTTTTTTTTGGAACGGCAGTTATTCCAGTCTCATTTACATTAGAGATTAGACTTACTCGGGAGCAATTTGTGCTTTTCAATTACTTTTGACAGAAGTGTAAAAAACTTTTGCCCGGCCACTCCTTTAAATCCCAAGACCTGTGCAGCCGATGTCGCTTCAAGTAAACCCAAGGAGAGATGTTTCCTGAAGAAACCTTTAAGCTAGTCCGTGCCCGCTAAACATAGTTCTTGGTCAATTTGGTGAGCTATTTGATTTATCTCAGCTAGTTGGTAATCAAGTCGTCCAACATCTTTAGTTGTCAGGCCAAAGAATCCCAGTTTCATGTTCTACGTAACTTTTTCGCATTTACTATTTATCATAACGCAGTTCATCTTAAATTCAAATGCTTCAGTGAGAAATACAGCCACTTACAATATGAAAGAAAAGGCTAGGAAAGGCTTGTCTTGATGAAAAATACTAAGGAGTATGGCGGTCGTTAGAAGTTAATACAGGAAATTCAGAAAGTTCGGATAGCGAGTAAGACGACAAAGAGAAAAAAAAATAACTCTTTACATCAATCCAATATTTCGCTTTCATTATTTAAGCTTCCTCATGGATCATATTAAAAGATAAAATGCGGAAAACAAGTTTGAGTACAATAACTCTGAAAAATGTGTCTGTGGAAAATATAAAACAAAATTTCAAAAATACACAATTCCTAAGCCAGTTTTTTTTTTGTTTGTTTATTAATGCATCTTTTCATTCTATGAAACACGCAGTATTTAATGTTATATTGAAGTTAAGAAAAGTATTTATACAAACTGAACCTAAAATAAAGCGAAAATATTACAGCATTATAAAATAGAGCACAGCATTTTAAAAATATATCTGAAAATAATAGTTAAAGAAGATAGTTCGGGAATTAAGGATAGTTTTAAAAACTGCCTGATTGCCCTGCCCCTGGGCAATATTAGTGACTACCACTGGTATATCTTGATCAAGTTCACTGTTGAAGTAACGATCTAAAGTCCGAAATAAGTTAGCACGCTTAGATTTCTTATTTCTGGAATTTACTAAGATGAAAGACTTTTTGAAAAAGCGCTAGTCTAGTAGATGATGCACGCAAAAGTCCAAAAAAGATTTTTATGAGTTTATACGTGCCCATAGACCCACCCAATGAATAGGAAAGGACTGAAATTAAAAGATGATCATCTCCATCAATATGACATTATTATTTGTAATTATTTCCATTATATTTGAAGAAAAAGAAATGGTTTAATATTGGAAATCATATTAAAACATGTATTGAGGTTAAAAAGATCCTTTAGTAACATGCTTAAAGAGCATATTCACAAACTTTCACTTGTATATGTACTGTTTGTTAAAACTAGGGGATATTTCGTAAGAAAATTAAAATATTCAAGCAAATTTACTCTATATAATATTATATATGCATTAATATATAAACGTTGGCCCAAATATTTAATAAATAAGATAAAATGATATTTCTAAATTAGCTATAAATACGTGTATTTATGATTATAAACTACACACAGTGTAACAACATAACATATATCTGCTAACAAAACAAGAAATAATAATTTCAATTTATCGTGGGATTATTATTACTTTTTGCGATAACCTTTAGGCGATTTGAAGTGAAATGTTGTTTAATATCAGTAGAATTAGACAGCAGTGTATCAGCTCTGGTTTCTCGTTCGCTATAGCTATCTGTTCTAAGAAAAATTGTATGTCGTGTAATAAACGGTTCAATCTCTGTGCCCTAAAAGTTGAACACTTTATAGTACTAAACTTAATGCCACTTAATCTTGGTTTATACCTTGTAGTTTATAACTGCATAAATAACAATTTAAAAAAAAAAATGGAATGGAGAAATATAACAAATGACTACCCTATGATGTCATTGTTGGTTACTGTTATATTATATATTCAAGGAATATTAAAGAATGAAGCAAGTTTCACTCAGGTAATATAGGAATGCATGCGCCGGTTAAAATTATAAAACAGGATATTCATCTGACAGATGTGGGAATATAAAATACCTTTCCTTCAAAGGTAGCTAGGCAATTAAAATAATTATAAATTAGACGACTCTCACTTTAAATGAGTTAAGATACATTAGCGCCTACAACTATAAAAATATAGTTCCTAGAAAACTAGTCTTTAAGACTTGAAATAAGTTGAATTATTTATATGCGTTGTTGTTCTACTATTAAAACTCTATTTTATTCATATCTAGGCAGATTCGTTTGTAAAACTCAATGAAATAAGCACTAAATATCAATAAGCGAAGCAAATTACTTGCAATGTTATGGTTATTGCCAGATCGTATTGTATGTATATTAGAAACGAGGTAATAAAAAATTATGTCCGCATCTTCCATTCAATTCAATAATATACCGTTCAATAATGTTAAGTGTGTTTATTGCCCGACAGTTGTGAACAGAAAGGTAATAATTTTGATGTCAACACAATGTTCGTGTAGCGTCAACATAATATGCCATTAATACTTTTCACCAGCTAATAATTTTAGGCGGCCTTAAGTGTATCCGCCTTGTAACTTTCGTATAATTGAAGATAGTATGTTATACATTTGATCGAATCCTTTGAAGCATTATATATGTGAGTACCTTAGTCGTTAGCAGATGTTTTGCTTTCTCGAGAAGTAGAATAGATTCGAGGATGATTAAATCAGTAAAGCGTTCCATATTTTGGAGTTCCAAAAATATACACGATTGATGCGTAGATGTATTGATCTATCAATCTAAAACTTACAGTAATAAATATACATAATCCTTCTTTAAATATAAATTTTTTGTAAGTACTAATAACATTTTTTTTGTATTAAGAATAAAAAGAAAAATATGTTCCAATTTCCAGTCGAATATTATGTATTAAAGGGCGTCCTATATAAACTTTACAAGTTTCGATCAAGGGCCATCCTCAGAAGTATAAGACACGTCACAAAAATTACCGATGAAATGGTCCTAAAAACATTTAGGTTTAAAATTTTAAATTTAAAAATAAATGAAAACATAAAGATATACAACAAATTAAAATCAAGGAGAAATTTAATAAAAAACGGCCACTTTTGAGCAAAACTGTACTCTATATTTCTACATTACATTCCGCTATGTTCCGGCAACCACTTTAATAACCGCTGCCTTCCTTGACTGTTCTATTTAATATTGCAGAAGTCCGAAGAAGGCAACGGTTATTAAAGTGGTTGTCGAAACGTAGTGGAATGTAATGTAGAAATATAGAGTACAGTTTTGCTAAAAAATGGCCGTTTTTTTATTAAATTTCCACTATATGTAATACAGCGCTCATTTTTCGTAAAATTAAGGAGATGAAAACACGCGTGTTTTTGAATGACTTGTTGTTGTTTTCATCTCCTTTATTTTATTTTGTTGTATACTTTTAAATGCTTTCATTGATTTTTAAATTTAAAATTTTAAATACTCATACGTACACATCAAACCTTTTCATCTGTAATTTCTGTGACATGTCTTATACCTCTGACGATGGGCCTTGGCCGAAACTTGTAAAATTGTTATAAGATGATCTTTAATACATAATATTCGATTGCAGAGGACTACCTATTTTCTTTTTGTTCTTATACGATATTAAATCTAATGGAGACCATTAATACTTTGTTTATTTCTACATATGGGTGTTATGTAAATTTTTATGTGCTATTGACAATTTTGGACGTAAAAAATTATGGACTTTGTTAAAATATATTCATCATATACCATAAAATAATCGTGAACTCTATATGTACAGCTGTTACCTGTAATGGGCTACTTTCAACTGGTTTTCAATACCCGATGGCCACACGTTTCACTTCTATCAGGAACCTGTCAAATGTTGGTTCTTCCATTTGTGTAATTCCCTTAAAAAAAATCAAAAGCTACAATTTTTCTAGGTGCAGTGTGGCTCTAAATTTTTGTAATAATACCCTTATATTTTAATTTTTCCGTTTCGTTAGCATAAGGCCTCAATGAGCTAGCTTGCTTTAAAGCTTACTCTCTGACAGAGTGCCTGCATAATGTGCGTCTATTCTTTATTATGTTACATCCACCATAAAACTTATAGTAGATTTGAATTTTTAAGGCGTCGTAGTTTCTAAAATACTTCAAAAGAGCTTCTGTTTATAAAAGTGCATATTTCTGAAAAAAATATATGAGTTAGATATCTAACATATGAGTGATAGTTTCGTTTTTCTAATTAAAGCAGTTTTCTAGGACTCAATTACTTTTTTTTTCTTAAATGGACCTAAAACAAAGCTAAAAGCGATGGATTTCAACTAATTTACCCAAAGTCCTGACGTTATTAACAACAAAGTTACTGCCGAAATCTTTGAATGGCCTATAGGTGTACAGAACTCTACCTACAAAATATAACTACAATTGTTTTTATTCTTCCAGCATCCATGACGCTTTTAAATTATTTTTTGTTAAAATATATTCCTGGAAGGTAACTGGAAGTAACATAAATCCCGTGCAATCTCTAAAAATACAGAAATACAGGGCTATTTACAACGGCCCCATGCGAAATGTCCAACGGCACGAATGGAATTTTAAAAAGCCCGATCGATTTCGGAATGTAACACAGATTTCTGCCTCTCCGTCCAGCGCGTCCGGTAACCTGTCACCTAAATTTGTGTTAAGCGGTGCATAAGTGATGAGGTGGAAATGTTAGTGTGTCAATCGTTCCGGGTATAAAAGGACAGATACACAGTTGGTACCTTTAAATTATAGACGAAGGGAAGCTTGAAATACCGTGTGATGGGAACGCGAAGTTAATGTTAGGGTTACATATTGTTGACGTTTGTAAAAGCCGATGACGTCATTTAAGTGTGGTTGATTTTTTTTTTGGATGAAGTGAATCATCAAGGCTCCGTATTTAATGTTTAATTAATGTCTTTATTACTACGGATTTATCTTCAAGCTGTGTATACAGTGACCGGCGGGAAGTGCGCAGCATACTTATGGGAAATTTATTGTCTTTGAATTTAGTACTTTAGTAACTTCTTACAAATTACCTCTGCATGTCTTGAAACTAAAATAACACTTGTAAAATCTACTGCAAATTTAATTGTATACGAGAGAAGGTCAAAAATATAAAACTACGCTAGAAGTAAAATATCTCAGCTTTTTGGGTTTAGAGGATTCTTTAATTAATAAATGTTGTTACAAAGATTCGCTTAATTTTAGCAAAAAAAAATTGAGATTTAATTATTTTTTTGGAACTACCCTATATACAAGATTGATCGGCATCATATAGCTGTCATATCCTATCCTATATACTTTCTGAGAGAAAATCATGTATACTAATCAAAATTGGTTAGTTTCAAAAATCTTATAGCCTCGAAAAAGAAAACTTCAAAATTTTTTTCTGCATAGTATGTTTTGTTGTCAAATTAAACAAAATAGCAACATCCAATTCAAATTTTAGTTTTTAGTAATATTGTTAGAGAGTCGCAATTACTTAGTTTAACTTCGTCTTTCTTTTTATATAGATCTTACTGTTGATCACCACAAGCGAAGAAAAAATAAAACACAATGCATTTGCAATAATGTCAACAACGGATGTTAATTAACGTAAAGAATAAACAATGAACTTCTACACGTCTTCTTTCGTTTGGTAAACATTTCATCGAGCTAGTATTAAATTCTCTTAGCAATGTTCCGCAGAAAACAGGATTGATTTTCGCGATACATTGTCTAATTACATTTTCTAAGTGGTCGAAATTCGTAAACGCTGTTTTTTATGTAGCCCCAAAAAAATGCATTGGGGATAGGTCTAACGACCTTGGCGGCCTGAAATTTCTTGGAAAACATTGAAGAGGATAAGGAAGAACCATTTGGTAGTTTTGTGGCAAAAAAAAGCATTGTAAATAGTTCCATAGTTCAATGCAAATTTCAAACTGGCGATGTTATACATCCCAGAAGATATCTTATTCTCCTGTTCCTGGAAATTCGCAATTGTGCCAGATGCCCGAATTTAAGAACTTGCTTAGTACCGTTAAAAAACAAGTTTTCAATGCATTGGTAACTGGCGAGTAGGCAACCAGATGTACCACAAACCAGTTATTATTTTGTTTTAACGACTGATTTGACGCATGACACATTCTGAAATTTTACCATTATAATAATAATAATAATAACTAAAATATATGTCTTTTCAGTAACTTTAAAAAAATACGTACTGCTGCCTACTGACTGAATTAATGAAAAATGCAAAACTGAATTTTTAAATAAAAAAGAAAATAAAATTAGCTAGCTAAACGGAAAAAAATTAAATTGAACAATTAACCTCAGAGTTACCCTCGCGAATTAAAACTTTAATCTAACCACGAAAAGTAAATTGTGAGTGAATGAAATCTGACTTTCTTAATTACCCGAAAATTGTAAAAGTTTAAAATAAAATAAAAGAACAGATTTTTTTACCCAAAGATGCTAATTAACAATCAAATTTATTTCAAAAAAGGGTTTAAATTACAACTTGTGGTTTTGGCCTAAAATAAAAGTGCAATACAAAGCAAAAGTTTTGTTTGTTCAGGAAGATAATCCTAAATCCTTCAATTACAACCCACGTGGTATCAAATTAAAATAAACTAAGCGTGAACAATTCCAATTTACAAAAAAAAACTAAATGCGAGAACAATACTTCTACTCACCCACACAAGGTGATTGATAAATAAAAATGAATCAGCAAAATTGAACAACGCAAAATAAACTCTTTAAACTATAATGAGAGAATAAAAACTAAAAATTATCCTCCTAAACAAAAAATAATAATTGATCTTATATCTATAATGTGCACACTCCAATATATTTACAGTTATCACAAAAAGAATTCCTTGATTGGCTATATTTTTACAGAAATAAATTTTCAATATCAAAAGAATTACAGAATGGCAACAAAAATATACAAAAATACGTCGTCAATAGTCGAACAAGGAACTGCTTGACAAAACTCTACAATTGCTTTTCTTACAAAAATCCCACACTTCAAATCGTACAACGCAGTCGTACGCCAACATTCAATAGAATCCGCATTAAATCTACATGAGCAAACAATAGACAAATAAATGAATGGAATTAATTAAAAAACTTAACACTAAATCAATTAAATCATACAATAAACACTTTAACTAAACTTAAACAAAATAAAAATAAAATTTGTGAAAAATTCTCGGTAAACCGAAACAACAGCTCGGAAGAAAGTAAACCAATCAAAATATGCAACTTAAAATACACTCAGCGGTAACGCAGGTAGTCTAACCATAATAGTACGTATTAAACCAGTTTATTCTCCTAAAATGTAATTGAATGGTTGAAGCAGCCAGCAAGCTCTAGCACAGTGACTATCTGTCACTAGCAGTCACTAGTAGAAGCTTCATAAGATATGGAAAATGTAGGAATGTTGTCGATACAATCAAAAAACTATGTTATCTTTACAATTTGAAATTATCTATGAACGAGAAGTATGCACATATTGGAGGACTTCTGAAAAGTACGTGGAAGAAATTTAGTCATCCTAGCTGAAATAGTCAACCGCAACAAATAATATACCATTAGAGAGTTGTTGTTAACAAAATGAAAGTGTTGTTTGAACTGTTCTTGTCAAGAAAAGGGTTTGTTATAATTTGTCTTGGAAGCAACAGCGTCGGCAATTGTCCAAATCCATTATAATAATTTATGTAATATACTTTATTTTATTTACTTACATTGACATGTTCCGCACACTATACTGTAGCACTGAATAAATAATCTGCTTAATCTTACGATGGCATTTAATTGACATTAAATTGAATTTCGATGGCAAATTTCTGTCAATCCTCACAGTTAACTTTACTCCAACATCGTTTTCCAATTTTTTTCGTTAGAATATTAGCGAAGGTACCTGCCATTGAGAGAACAACACAAAATTATTTTGTCTAACGACCTATAGTTGCGGTTTCTAGTTAATCTAAAAATATACGACAAAAAAACGTGTTTATTATAAAGAAGATGCGTCCCTTTGTGTGGTTCCAGGCCAACGTGTATTGTATCTTGTGATCAATATTTTTTTGCAACATCATCCATCATGCTCGACACATTTTCGGGTGTATATAAAATGTATACCTAATACTGAAAATAACTTTGCCGTTGATGGAATCTATTGCCTGCAGTCTTTTACGTAACAGCAGTTGAATGATAACAACTTTTGCAAGTTATTAAAGGTCTAGTTTAATTGAACAATTGGAATTTTTTCGTGTAATATTGAGGAAAGAAGGGTTTTTAGGTTAGTTTAGTATAGAACACTTTATCTATATATTTCTCAAACTAAATGCCAATCTAAACCCAATAAATTCTTGATTATTTATGCAACCGGAAATAGAGTGCACTTACGTGTTAATTAAAAATGATTGGGAAACAATTCTGAAATACATATCGCTAGGTATAGAGAACTTGTAGCTTCGGTTGCATAAGCAATCGAAGATTTGTAGAACTTAGATTCGCATTTAATTTGGGAAAGATCACAGAAATCAAGCTTGTGCCTCGGCCAACGGTGTTTTGACGCAAGTGAATTACTTTTAATGTAGGTATACAAATAATTGGTTCCTTTATGATTGTTCAGACTGTACATGCCGTAAATGATGATAGATAGAAGGAAGCGAACGTAATTTTTTTATCTCTATCTATTTTGCGTCATCTACGTTAACGGCATGAGAATATTCTATAAACTCATGTCACTATAACAGGCAACGAGAAAAAAGTATAGGTATTTTAATAGGAGCGCTTTCTACGAATGTGAGTTTTTGCTCGTTATATTTTCCGTCGACATTATTATGGTGTCTCCAGGTATGAAATTATGATGCATGGCAATTTACGATGCTGTTTTTAAAATAGTTTCCTATTCTATTTACTTTTTAACTTGGGCTGCAGTTTCTTCCTTGACATTCCCTATGATTTTATGATGGGAGTATTGACCTTGACAACAGATTAAATTTCGAATATGGGATAGTGAATATCCTATTGGTTAATAATATTAATAGAACTAAGCGTACATCTACTATTGTAAATGGTATTAGCATCGCGATGATTAAGTTATGTTGCCCTAAAATATCACCCACTGTACAAACTGCTCTATACCTTCGAGTTTTTTTTTCCGGCGTAACGAATGCATACTTTTGATTATACCGGTTCGTAAAGTTACTCAACCCATTGAGGTTCATCATTTGCAACCCATCAGTATTTTATATTGTGTTTTTTTTTGATTTTAATTATATTTTACCTGATAACCAAATGAGTTCCTGATTTTTTTTTTCTTTGAGATAGAATTGATGAAACAGTTTCAACACTACTTGAGTTTACATTACAGTTAACCACAGTAGTGTTGAGAACTAAGCTTTTATTATCATTCACTGCAGATCGTCGGCTTCATAATACGACTCCAAGCAGCCCATTTCATTCATTGCATTGCGCTTGTGCATGTAGTAGCTCTTTCGCATTGCCTTCACTAGAATAAACGTGTACCCATGTGCTTGTATGTAAACAATTTACTATTTAGGGAAAAAAGATTGTCAATAAATTTATTTGTCTAAAAATTAAAGTGTAATTCCGGGAATGAAGCTGCTTGCTCCTGCCTTTAAACGAAATGTATCACGTCGTGAAAGCAACCTTGAGCATTCATTTCATTCATCATCTGGCAGCGCACTACAATATTCTCTCATAACTATACAGGCGAATGAAACTAAGTTCATCCCAACACTAAATCATAGTGTTTTATGTGATTCGTTAGAGTTTGGTGACAAATACTTGAATCCAAGGAGTCGGAGTTCAAATTCACAGGGTGTACCAACAGGAGTCTATTCTGGGCCAACTACATTTTTTACTGTCCATACGCGATTTGCTAAAATGTGTTAAATTTTGTAATATTCACTCTTGCGTTTGGCAGGTTGCGGTGGATAATATAGACTCTGATTTGGGTTCGATATGTAGTTTTTTGCCATGTTGGAAACTTAATCACAAACCCTTCGATGTCCGAAGTAGCTAGTATGCCTGATGTGTTAAAAAAAATCTCATAAGGTTGCCCTTAATAATGTCACACTTCCCATTAACAAAATTCTTATAAACTTAGGTTTGATACTTGATAATTAATTTAAATGTAAACAACAGACTTTCCTGTCTGTTGTTTAAGTTGTAAGTCATACGTATATGCAGTGGAAAAGATTGCACTTTTATAAACAAACCTTGGGTGTGGATATCAAGATTAAGGTCAGTGACGCATTTGTATTATCACAATTTGGGTACTGTTTGAGGGTTTATCTCGTATCGTTAGATCGATAGACTGATTGTGGGTATAGAATACAAATTTTGCACAATTATATGATTGTGATATACATGCATTAGGGTGTTCCTCATTTTTGAACTTTGGTATTATTTTGTTCTCACCCCTTTAAAAGTTCATATATGATGTGAGAATAACATACCTAAAAATTCAGCATGATAACTCAATTCCTTCCGGTGCCAACGCCTAGCCAAAGTTTTGCAAAATCAGTTACGTATGATTGCTTCCATATATGTGCAATGTTAAGACAGTAACAATTTCAATTACAAAACATATCTAATTATACCTTATTAGAATTAATAATAAAAAGCGTTTTAATTTAATAATCTAAGCTAATCTACGTAGTTAAATGAAATAAAGGAAATACTTTCTAATGTATTGCTGAAAACTG
This sequence comes from Protaetia brevitarsis, assembly GCA_004143645.1. Classification (NCBI taxonomy): domain Eukaryota; kingdom Metazoa; phylum Arthropoda; class Insecta; order Coleoptera; family Scarabaeidae; genus Protaetia; species Protaetia brevitarsis. Next base: position 756,777 of record RXPK01000174.1, read on the forward strand.
TCTTATTCGGATATTTAAGCCTCTCTCGGCACGGGAAAGACATATGCTAGCAATCTGAATTTTATTACGAGTTTTTCTTATACCAATACTAATTTTTTTAGGGGGTGAGAGCTAAGAAATTTCATAAATGAAAATGTTATAAATGAATAAGGAACACCTTAACATACATGTACCTAGGAATATCATCATGTGTCTTTTAGATTGGTTCAGTGTGGTTGATTGAACATGGCTGATCGGAGAGGGCTTTATGTATTATCATATGATTCACAAGGTATACACAACGGAAACTCCAATGTAGTTAGATATTAAAATAATGTTTTAATTAATTAATTAAAAATAATGTTACATCGCCTCCTCTGCACAAAACTGTCTTTTTTGAACCATCTTTTAGTCTTTGTATTTATGTAAAATGTAGTAAAATATTTTAAATCCTGGGATCGAATTGCGATAATTTCAAAAGGGAAATTAAACCGTTGAATGACAAATTGCAATATTTCATGAAAAATTCTTCACATAGGGTTTTCTACTCTGCTGCTATATGTATATATTTTTTTTAAAAAATGCCTTTTGTGAAAATGGTTACCTACTCTCCTTTATATTTTACCATGGTTTGTATTGCAGAAGAAAAAATAATCGTTAATTCCTTCTGCTGTAATTGATAAAAAAAAAATGTTTATGCTTCAATTTCGAGGATTGTCAGTTTTGGAAAATCTATTCATCTAAGAAGAAGAGAGAGAAGAAACCATATTGAACACTGTTTTATTCATAAAATGACAACCTCCGGAATTACTAGTTCCTGTTTTACTTTCTTTGCTCAATTGTTTTAGTATCTCTCAAAATTACCTTAAAACATTTTTTCGTTATTAAAGTCATACTAGAATAGCACTAATGAGTACAGCAAGAGTTCTAAACTAACAAAGAATAAATAAAAAGAATTGCACTTTTTTTTTGTATAGCTGCAATAAAGACATTTCATTGCATCAAGATTTTATCTACATAACTTCTCTCGGGCATACCTTTTTTGTATTGCAAATAATATTGCAGGTATCTCTACCGAACCAATTCAATAGTGCCGGCGTTTATTGCAAATCCATATGCATTATACACAGTACCATACACTAGAATGCACGGATTGAGGATCATCACATAGTTGGATATTATCTCGCTTTCATGTCTGTCCATGTTTGTGCAGCCTGTAATAGAGCTAGCAGAGGTGTTCAGGTTCTTGTTGCTGTAGTGGCGTAAACATTCTATATTGTCTCTCAATATAACTATCACTTGCGTACATATGTGTATATTGTAAGCAGAGGCTTAAGGTTATCGATGCATTGTATATAGATTTGTGTAGGTATGTTATTTCATGAATATACTCTACGTAGAATACATTATAGGGAATGCATAGCAAACACTACTGCACCTGTAATGTATACGCGGTAAACACCACGCCTAAAATGATATCGTTCACATCTTACGCGGCTCTATAATGCTTAAGTAAAAACATTTAGTCGTACTTTAGAAGATACTTCTTCACTTAATACCAAATTGAATAGCCAACAGTTTGAATAAATCACTTTGCCCGTCCATTTGACTTTATTCCAATTATGCCTAATGGGTTAACTTTTCCGGCAAATGTATTCGTTTCCAGCAAAACCATTATACCACCACTGTCGAGAATAATTACTATTATCCATGTCATTGTTTGTCGAATAGCATAATTACAAACCTCGTTTCATACGTTGTATAAATTAATTTATCTACAACACGAAAGACAGTTTTATGTCCGAGAAAGAATGTTTATTAATTAGAGCTTGGACATGTTATTTATGCATCTTTATACGCTTTAGTATGAAACGCTATTAAATTCATTATTTTAACGATGTCGTTTGATAAATAAATATAAACGAATATCATTTAGTGTAGTTGCTTGCTTATAAAATATTTATGTTATGTAATATGCAATTATAGCTGCGTAGATAAAGAGAGTATATATTTTTATGTCACCGATTATATAAAAATAAAAAGAAACAATGTTGATTATTCTTTGAATTGTAAGTAATTATTTACAGTTGAACGTTTCTCTTTTTTTAATGCTACTATTTTGTATTTTGTAGAATAATAAAATTTGTTACACGCCAACAAAATAAACAAAACTACGGAAACCTTTGAGCAATATTTATACTTTTATCTGCCTTGTCACCTCCAATGCGTAATAAAGCCAACCACAGCCTGCTCGCTTTAAATGTAGCAGTTAGTAACACAACCTCACATTTTTAAATGAGTGAACTCAAGTCACGAAAGCTGCATGCCACGAAAGCATTGACATCTTGATTCTTGGTTAACACGTAATTTCACTATTTGCAAAGTAATGGTTGTTCTTCTAAGTGGCAAGGTATAACCGAGATTTTGTATTAAAAATTGACATAAATACTCCATTAACTGGAAAAAAGATTAAAATACTAAAATGGAGATAAACTTTTTAAACTAAAAGGAGTTAGAAATTTATCGATAATTGAGTAGAATTTAGTAATAAGTATTGGAGTATAGTAGTAAATATTGGAATCTGTTAAAATCTGAGAAAATCTATCGCATATAGAAGGCGTATTTTCTGAAATATTTGGAGTGGTAAAGCGATCACGAGTTAGAATGAAAACCTCTTATTTCAAATGTCTTCTTGAGGGTATACAAGAATGTGTAATACATGAAATATTAGATTTTAAAGTGTGTGTGTTGTCTATAATTGTTGTTTTATAAAATCAAAGAAAAAGTGTATATAAAAAAATTGTAACTCAATTAAATATATTATTTTTAAAAAAGGTTGGAAGATAAAAAGGCTATGGAATACTAAATGAATTGTAAAATATACCTTTGAAAAAGACGGAATTCCGCCGAAACATCAGGATAACAATGTAGGTAACTCGAATTAAGAGGAATTAAGCGGCCACTAATCTCAAGAATTTTATTTCAAACTATAAACCCTGTTTGGCCAAGAAAGCAAGATTATTAAGATATAATTATATACAGGTGTCCCCTATAGTCTTGAACATGTGCTTAACTTTGGCCTAAGGTAACTTGATTTTCTTAAATATCAGCCTATATCTTTGCCTATGCTAAATTAACCCTTACGCAAAGCGCTTTCAATTTATACTAAACATTTATGATACCTCATGCAGAATTTTGTAGATAATTATTTTCAAATAAATTTTCCAATAATTTTCAAGTCAACTTAATATAAAAACCCGATATAACTAAATAAAGCCGCAAATTAGTAATCATACATCAGTATCAGATCAAAAAATACAAAACAAATAATACGTTTTTTTGAAAACAAAAAAATTAAAGTCATTCGTTTATGATTAGCGGAAACCATATTACCGATGTCTGGTAGGCTACGGTAATTGTTAATAACCTACCAAAAAACCATTACATTTAAAATAGTGGTTAATAATAATTAAAAGTCAAAGTTATCAAAAAGAATATTTGTTTTGTGTAATACGTTTTCCGTAATTTCTTTCTTCTGGAGGCTACCTAAAAAGACTTATGTTTAAGAATGACCCATCTAGATAAGAAAATAAGAAGAATAGTGTGAGGAAGGTATTTTTCCATTTCGTAGAATTGTTGAAAGAACTACTCCAGAATTTGGAAAATAGGGTGGAAACATGCTTAACAGGAAGAGAATATATTTTTGAAAATCTGCTATAAATTATGATAATTCATAAAATGATTACTACGTGTAAATACTTTTAATTAAGGATGTATTTTGTTGTGATTTAATGTTCATTTGTTTTTTATTATAAATGAAAGACAAATATTAAGTCCTAGTTTAATGGTTTATGAATAAAGTACGTACTATTTAAGTAATTGAGTGAATATATAATAAAATAAACAAGAAAATAAATAAACAATCACTGACATGTAAGGAGGACGAAGTATTCATACAAAATTATTTCTTGGCAGATTTGATGTTTAACTATTATGCTGACGAAACAATTGTTATGGCCTGCTCTATTAAAAATAGGTATTATCATCTCTGCCAATTATCATTAAGTATAATTCTCTTTTCAAAAAATATGTCATTAGTTTTATATTTTATTAATTCAAACTAACATATTTACTAATTCGCTTTATGGAATTATATAACGTTTATATACTTGATCACACATCGGTTAATCAGTTAAAGTTAAACACGGTTTCACTTCCTTATCCCAACGTCGAGAGATGAATTTAGTGCCAAATTCCTAGTTAACTTAATGAATGGAATTGTGGATTCTCCATCCTTTTTATCTCAGGTGGCTTTGGTTGTGCCTCGTTATAATACCCGATCCGCAGACACTTTTCTAGTTCCCCGAGCGAGCACAAACGTTCTTGTTAAGGCACCCCTAACGCACATGTGTGGCAATGCTAATAGGTGTGACTCAGATCCCTTTCGGCTCGTTTAAATGTTTTTTTTTAATTATTTACAACATAAATTTGAAATTCAATGTTTTTTTTTTTTACCTATGTATCTATTTCCTATTCATATTTTTATTGTTGTATTCACCTTTTATTATGTCATGTAATTAGATTACCAAGATCTGTTGGACATTAAATATTATTATTATACTGAGCCAACATCAAAATTAATGAAAAATGTTTGATTTATTTAAAATCATTAGTTATCGACAAAATTCTGTATGACGTATAGTAAATGTCTAGTATAAATTAAAAGGGTTTTGTGTAAAGATAGATTTAACATAAGCAAAGATATAGAGTGCTATTTAAAAAAAATCAAGTTACCGTGGGCTAAAGTTAAACAAATAGTCAAGATTATAGTGGACACCTGTATATATATTGATTCAATCGACGTAATCAGTCCATGCATATTAGACAGGCAACCACAGACCATGTGTAATCAGCTACTTTAGAGGTGTATATAACATGAAATTACATAAAAATGAAATATAACTTCTTAAGCAACTTAAGAGGGGTAAAAAAAAATTATTTAAAAAAAAATACTAAATCTAACAGTTGTTATCACACCAAGAACGTTTAACCGCCTTTTTGAACCATTAGTGTATATTTTTGAGATTCCTACACGATTTTGTCAGGCCACGCGGTGTTGCCATGCTTCAAGGAACAATTTTGTATACGATGAGATTTATGCAAGTGTATATAATCAGATCGTTAGGTGGTGTACACGCAAATCGGTATACTGATGCGATTTAAATTAATATACCAGTGTTTTTTAGGTTGATTGATAAACATGAGTCGGGGAAGGATGCTAGTTCAATTAGCAAATAATCGAATAATGATAAAGATAGCGATGGAAAATTAGAATTTTGTTTTATTTATTTCTCTTATTAATTATTTCTGGAATACAGTTAACATGCCATGATATTGTTGTGTATATAGGGGAAACAATATAATAACGTTCGAAATCTTTTTATTTAATTTTGTGTACGTAATTTAATCTTTTTATTTAACTTCGAAATGCGCTACTCGTAACGCCTCGTAACGGTCGTACTTTTGAGCTCGTATGGAATTTAATGGTGCGGATGAATGTGCGTATGTGTAGTGTGAGAAAATTACGCGGGAGAATGAATCGTTAGAAGATACATAACAGATATTTCTTGCGATTTGGATATATGCAGATTACGTTAACTTGTAGTAATCATATAAAAATAGTTTAAACTATAGTGTTCTCAAGAAATAATTAATTTTTTTGTCGACGATTCTGCTTTTGTATTTAACAAATATTCGAAGAAATATTCTGTTATTATTGTTATTGTTTAGATTGTGGAATAGTTATATAGGTACTACCTTGCATTTTAATAGATGTGTGAGGTTAGTGCTTTCAGTCTAAAATATTTTTTTTATATTTTGTATTTTGTATAAATGTCAACCTTATAAATAGAGAAAAAAATATTTTTTCAGCAACTGAGCCTAGGAATTCATGAATGCTCAGAAACATATAAAAATGACATCGATGACTTTGGTGATAATGATAATTATTCCAGTGGTACTGAATATATACCTCCTTCTGGTTTTTCATCTGAATCTTTTGAGTTAGAAAATCAAGAGATGATTTTCAACGTGATATAATTTCAACTTTTTTCATTGAAGCTTAGGACTTATTGTTAGCTACTTTTAATATAAATGTGAGAATATTTTTATAATATAATTAAGTAAGTTAATTATAAACGTGTTATTATTGAATCTACAACGATTTGAAAAGAAAACGCTTATTCTTAATTCTGTTAATTTTGCGTTTTATTTAATATACGATTTCTGTTAATAAAACGTAAAATTGATACATTTTAAGGATTTTAATATTCTAGAAGTGATGAATGAAATGAATCAAAAAAAATCAAGCGTATGAGATGGCGAAACTCAAAAGGAGGCCGTGCTGAAATATTTCAAGAAGCATTAAAATCACTATTTTTTTCTAGTTGAGTTTAAAATTTTATACCTACTGATATGAGTTTTACTTCCTTTCCTGCTGTTTATTAAAGTTGAAACGAAATACACAATTGAAATTATTTGATGCTTCAAAACCCTAATAATAATTATACTCCTATAATCCAATATATATATTTTGGGAACATTTCTAATCTTTCGAACAACTATAGGCGCGGTAGAAGTTTAATGTAGCTTCTTCCATTTATAATTGACCAGTGTTATTATATTTCTAAAAGATAAAAGAATATTAAACTTATCTCAACTTATTTATAAAACTAAATATTCAACAAGTTAAACATAACTTCAGTTGCAACGTTAATAATACCGCGAATCAAATAATATAAGTAAATAGTATCTATAACCGATATAAAATAGATATTTACAATGTTGTCACATTTTTGGTTTCATAACGCAGTAACCATTTTGCATGGTCTGACAAAATCGGTTAGAATTCATTTCTGTATTATACATAAACGACAGTAGCACTACCTTCTCTATAAACTGATGAACTAAAGCGTATATAGTGTACCTAGGGAAGCACCAAAACCGGACCAATTTTTATATTGAGATTTTCAGGGCTAGATGATCTAGATGGCGTAATAGTGCCATATCTAACAGAAAACGTTGTCAGACCACCATAGTGGTCTGACAACGTATCTTTTAGTTTGGGTACGTTGGAAACACATACTGGTATTGGTCTGTGTATGCTGTTTAACAAATCTATATAACTATATTAATTTTAGTTTCATTGTTGTATCAAGGTAAGTAGGTGTGTATGGCATTTAAAATATAAATATCTAAAAGAAATGCATATAGAAACTACGCCGCCTTAACCCAAAACTTTTTTTTACAAAAGCGTAAATAAAACCATTTTTTTTTACAAAAGCGTAAATAAAAATGTTGTTATTATAGATAAACATATAGTAGCTTATATAAAAAGTTGTTATTTTTCTTCGTAAAATTTAAAAATAGAATAATATATAGGGCGTTCTATTTAAAATAACGGAGTAAGTATGCGTTTTCTTACTTTTGGAACACTCTGTATAGTCAAAAATATTTTTAAGTCATGCATTGAATTCTGTAAAACTTTTATACAAAATATTTTTTCCTAAAATCAAAAATAGATCTGTGTAATCAGAGATCTAGTCTTCGATGGAACACCTTGTACTTACATTTTTAAGATAAATAGATGTTTTACATTAAACTTAACTTAAATATTATGATTAGTGTATTCCTAATTGTAATTGTACCTTATTGACTGAAAGTACTCGTCTTGTATAGGTATATTGTAGTAACAATTCTGTATTTTAGATGATATGTTAATTTTCTTGTTTTTCTTAGTCATTTAGTTTTTTTTTAACATTTCTTGTTTTTCTTTCTTATAGAAATACACCATTATAAGCGATTTTTTGCGCTGTTCCGTAAGACTCTCCCGTTAATTTGGATGTTTTAACAATTGTCTCTGTTTTAGTGCCACAATTATCAATCTTCAAATTATTGTATATATATTCGGGATTATCTGCTGTGTTTCAATGCTCCAGCAATTTCTTGCGCCATCAGTATTGTCTTCATTCACATCACTACTTTCACTTATCGAAATATTACTACCCGCGAATACATTGTTTCTTGACTGTTCATTTTTTTTTTTGGGGAAACTGCATTTCAACTATATTTTCATATTTATTATCTTCTTATACATGTTGATTTGCATAAATTATTTAATTGAACATACAACATTCCTTAATACAATTATCAGTATATACCTATAATCTCTTAAAATTAATTGCGCTTTAGAATAGTGAGATTAAATTGCAAACGGAGGATTATTTTAAATGAAACATAATTATTCTCTACTTAAGAAAAGTTCAATTTTTCCTAATACGGTCCATTAGCTCATTTGCATAATTTCTCGGTACCTGCCGCAGCAGGTAGTCGCTAATCTCCGGTGATCATCATTACTCAAATCGCTATATCTATGGACAGATTATATATTACTGATTCCACACTGTAAAAAATTGCAGTAATTTTGCCATGGTAAATCAGGAATATTACATGTAATAAGGTTGTGAATTTACCACAATAAATCATGTAAAATTTGTTTTACATGTTTTTTCTAGGATATTTAACATGGAAAAAGAAATTTCGGTAAAATTTATAGCCTTTTCATGTAAGTTTAAGATGTAACAAAAATTCAAAAGGAAAATACAGGAAAAAACATGTACAATTTTGTATTTACTCTCAAAATTTACTTAAAACTGTAAAATTGACATTTTTTTTGGGGTATTTAGTGCACTTTAAAAGTAATTTTACTAATGAACTATTAATTTTGTCTGTAAAAATATAAGGATCTTTTATATTTATTTGTTTTTACTTGAATTTTCGGGTAAAACTATAGATATCATGGAAAATACGAAATTCATACGCCGCAATGTGATTGGTTATTGGATTATTTATCTGTGCGCGTAGGTAATTCTATTCGTTTGTCGAACTTATTCGTGTCGAACTTGGCTCAATGATATCATGTACGTCACAAACAATCGTAGGTTTCGCGTAAGCGTGTTCATTTTTGATCCCCTGGTTGAGCGATTCAGTATGACCTATTAGGTGCTATAAAAGAATTAGGTAAGTTGCTTTATAAAAATACATATGAAAATTACTTCAGTGTTCGGTAAATATAGAGTTCATATAAATATTACATACGAATTTTACAGTACAATTTTTGAAAAACACATCAGCATGTGAAGTTTACTAGATGGTAGAAATTTTACCTTATGAAGCAAATTTACCTGTAAAATTGTAGGCAACTTTGTTACCAACGATTTTACATGTAATTTTACTGAAACTTTTTTTACAGTGCCGGTTTAAATTTTATATAAAATTACTGAAGAAGACTTTAATGAAAAAATCGAAATGTTTACAAAAATGTATTTTAATTAAATTTTGCTGAAATTCGAAGAAAAAGAGCATTGTTTTATTGTTGATTAAGTACAGTACCAGAGGGGTTTTATGGAGCTTGCATTCATACCGTGCTTACAACAAATCACGAAATGAGTCTTCTTGCCTGGCATTATCCTGGCAGGAGTTGATTTATAAATTCGCCATAATCAAATGCGCCAACAGTTTTAATCAGGGGCAACCCTCGTCTATTTTATTCATACAGTGATTCATTACTTGGCACCTGCAGCTCGAAAATCCAGCTTGAGCTCGCCTTGTTCGCCCTCACCCCTCCCCGTTGTTTATTCAACATCGACGGCCGGGGCGCTGTTTATTTTCCAGTATTATTATTCGACAATATCCAACTGTTACAGCTCGATGGCACCGTATTCCGTAAACAACAACGAGTAGGTGCCCCTGTGCATCGTAGGCTGCTTCATCTTGCCTTGTTTATGTGACATTACGACGCACTTATACTCGCGCCGGTTGTGAGGCGATCGGTGGAAACGCGCGCCCCCCTCGTCATATTACGTGTTGAAAATGGAGATTTTTCAATCCGTGTGTAGCCGGCAGCTCCGCAGGGTTTTGTTTATTTCTCCAATAAGCGCAACGTTCCCTCAAGCGCAGCGGCCGGCTGTGACATTGGAACGTTCGCCGTGCATAGCCGACGGCGCCCTGGAAAATATTGTTTCACTATGAAGCGGAGATTATGTTTCATTTGTTATTCTTTCCGGGATCAAAGGAGATGGGAAAATACACAGAAGGTGGGCGAAATTATTGAATTAACTGAAAATAACCGACATCCAACGTTTCCAAATCTCTAGAATAAAAAAATAACTTGAAGAATAAATGCCACAAATTATGGAAATCGCACAGCGGCAGATGAAAGAAATCAATTTGGGAGTCCTTAGTGTGGGGATTTCAGAAGAAGATGTTTACATTGTCGAAATTGGAGCAATATTTTGAATATACCTTATTTATTTTATACATTACACAATAGAATGAAGGAAAATAATCAGAAAGGAACATTATGGATTTCTAGAAGCTTAAACCGCGTTTATAGGAAATTAAATATCTGCGAAAATCTCATATATATCAAAGTTATATATGAAGTTTATCTGGCGTAAGATGCCGGAGATTTTTGTTTGTTTTAAAAAGAGTGCAAAACTCAAAGTAGTCATAATAAGCATGACACGTCATCACTTGGAATTTCGTTTCGAAAATTATTTGGGTCTTCGTTACAACTGTTTACGTGAATTTAATTTAAGCACTTTCCAAAAATATACAAGAACATTAAAATATTGATCGTATGCGAGAATATAAAAGCGAATGTCAAAAAATCCAAATATTTAGAAAGAAAGAATGCTTTTCTGGCCAGCGCTCTGCTGCACTAATTAGAATTAGAAAATTATTTAATATAATATATTAATAATCATCAATTAATACCCAAGAGTTAATTAATAACAAATGAATACATGAATATATTGTGGGTGTGATATTGGACAAACAAACCGTTCGATCGGAACCAGATTCAAAGAGAACATTGCATGGTATCGAAATGGTAGACTTGAATCATCTAGCGTCGCGCAACATATAAACGATACGGGACATAAAATCGACATAAAAAACCTTGAATTAGTGAAAAATGTACAATCACTCAAAGAGTTAGACGCATACCAAACCATATATATGATAAGAAAACATTTAAATAACTTACACGGAGAAAAATAGATATTACGAACGTATTATAAATATAATCAATGGTATTAACTCGGAGATAATATGTTTATTAGAAAAATTCAAGGGGAATTTTTAAGTTATAATTTCATGAAGATCAGAGAACTCTGAGATTACATTCAATTGAATTTAGTAAGTTTATTGTCACGCTATTGGATCTCTTTCGTAGTTACTTGTACAATAGATTTAACTATGTAAGGTATAATGGCTACATATCAAACAAATACTTGGCAAAACCGGGATGCCGTAGGGTTCGAATCTTGGGCCAGTTCTTTCTTTCACATTTCTACAAATAATTTAAGTATAACATTAATTCATAAGATTTAGCGTACGCGGATGACCTTAAAATCGTTCACCCTGTGGGCCAAGGAATATCTATGTACAAGAAGGTTTGAATTAATTAGCTAATCGGTATAAAATTAACAACCTTAGCCTGAATGTCGATAAGTTTGAAATAGTGTCATATATTAGAAACTATCGTATTAAAGTCCTCACAAGCAGTTAGATGAAGATCTGGGAATAACATTTGCAGTATTCCTATAGTACACCTATAAAATGTGTTCCAGCGCGATAATATTGCTAGGCTTTATTTATTATCAGAATATTAATGGGCTTAACATCTCTCTACAATGCCTACGTTTGCAGTAAGCTGTAGTACAGAGTCATCACTTTGTATCCCTATTATGTCGTACACAAACAAATGAGCATCCCAAGAAAGTTTTTGATCATTTATTTCACTATCAAACAGAAGAGCGCTTACTAGTGGGAGTTTTGCAAGGAAGGTGATTCTGAGCAAAGTATATTGCCACGCGGATATTATTATTTGCGATTCCAAGATTTTTTGCAAGACGTGCCAATACTTTCCGCTTAGTGGCGATCAAAACAAATCTGAACAAATATGCTGAAGGCTCCTTTGATACACGTTGGTATAAGTGCTAATACTTCACTAGGTCATATTTTTCTGTAAATTAATATGGTATAGTATATTGCGTTGTCATGTATCATACTCAATTTTGCTTAATTTAATCGTATATTTTTGTAGTTTGTTCTCTTGTTGGATTTGTATCTACAGAACAGTTTTATTATTACTAAGAAATGAAACACAATGTATGTATTAATTACAAACTATTGCTCAATTTATTTATGAAAAATTAAAAATTTAATAAAGCGACGTTTTATATTTTATGTATAACATTGTCCTTGGAATTTTCTAAAAGAAAGAGCAGGAACTTCACATGGTCCAAACAAGATGTTTATTTTCGCAATAACATGCCGTTCTACAGTATTTATACAGCCCGAACCAAAATAATCGAACACTACAGAAAAAAACATTATCGAACACATCGTCGTGCGCTTTTATAGTATCTCTTTTTTTATTTTCCTAGAAGTAACACTGTCATTGACCAGAATAATCCAGACTAAACAATTTATTTACGTACGACGATCACACATCTTCTTTGCCTTGTATCGCACGCAGCTTGTAACAACCCTGAGAGTTAAGTTGGATAAATAAACAGTAATGAGTTGCGCACAATCCGACAGAGTAACAATCTGCACGTAACAGGCGGGAGAAGACAATGTCAAAGTTCCTAAAAGCGTTAAAAGCCTTAGGGCTACCGAAGAAGACGTGTCGATTGAAGAATGCGCTGGATTTCGTGGTCGAGAGTGTGTGGTATGTGTGATTATTATTTGTGGAACCGGTCTTCGCCAATTAAGAAGCTTCTGACGCGACGAAGCCGAAAAGGAGAAAATACTCCGTCTGATGAAAGTCGTAAAACACGTAGTGTATGCTGAGCGAGCAGATGTTGGATTTTTCAATGAAACTACATGCATATGGCTGTGAACGTAAATGTTTTCTTTCGTTATCTGCAAATGCAGATGCTGTTTAATAGGCGATATGTGTAGCACTAAAAATAATTAAAGGAGAAGAGCTGTACGTATTTAGTTTCCTTATAATAGTGGTTTTATTACGAGGTATATACGATTACATTCATGAATTGACTATCGATGTAATTAACTTATCGGTAACATTGGTAATGTTTCTATTAGATATAGATTGTGCCTATACACAAGAATGAGGACAGGAAATAGCCAAACAGTTATCGACCAATAGCAATACTAATAAAAGTAGTAGTGATCAAAAACGAGTTGTTAAAATTCTTTAAAAAATAACTCATATAAAAGAAAAATCCAGAAGTCGTAAATTTGTTATAACAGCTATGGTAAATTCATTGGAGGAGTGATTGACGCAACCTATGGAAAGGCAGGCTTAATATTGATTTGCCGCTACCTAAATGAGGCGTTTGTCTGCATGAATCACCGGAATGCTGCTGGGCAAATTATACCATTACAGAGTCAAAGGTACAGTACAATAGCATGAAAGGTCCTGCGTTCATAGTTGGTGGACAGGGTGCACTTCTAGTGTCACTCCTATGCGGTGGTAGAATGTTTGGCCGAAGAGTGTTGTCATCGGGGACCCCACAGGGTTCAGCTTCGGAGCCACTTCTCTTTATTATTTACATGAATAATTTACCTCATAACTATTTGCAGAGGAATAATACTGACGACCTGAATGGTATGTCCAAGAAGGCATCGGAAGAGGCAACTCGTTGATCGCCAATAAGTTAAGCACGAGAAACAAGAAGAAAATAAAAACGCAAATATGGTTATTTACCTCATCAAGATAGTATCTCCTTCTCTGATTATGACAAACAATCTGAAATTTCAGCTGCATCCACAGCAATTGTGCTGCTGAGAGCCACAGAAACGACATATTTCCACATTGGCAGTGTATGGAATTTGGATTTGGGAACATAACTTCCATTACATACTAAAATGTCTTTATCCTCTGATGGCATTTTAACTAAATACAATACGGTAATTGTTGAAGATCTTGGTAATGGTTTTTATGATCACCTTTACTGCTTTTATAGGTTTCTACGTTTATTTTTGTAGATTAAACAAATAAATTATTGTCTGCGCGCGTGAACACTAAAAATTACACAATTTTTTTTTCGTCTCATTAACTCATTAACGTGGCTTTTTTGTGCGGCAAAATTAATAGATATCAAAATTTACATTTTAATCTTAGTGGCAAACACAATATTTTACATGCTTTTCTTTGAGATATTTTTTCTTTGCATTTTTGTGGCATCTTATAATTATGTGGAAAAGTTATAAATCGAAACCTTTTTCCCATGTTAAATATCTTGAAAATAAGGTTTACGCGATTCATTGCACTAAATTTAGAATATACGAAAGTCCCGCAGTAAAATTACTGTAATTATTTACAGTGCAGCTTCAGGTACGATTTGTAACGTTTGTTGAGCAGAAGACATTGGCTTTGGTTACTACTAGGTCATTTAAATCATATATTTGGCATGCGTTATTTAATTAGCTATCGGAAAATAGAAATCTATACATATTGGGCCATCAAGAAACATCAACTATAATAAAATAGCTTAGATCGACTTCAAAAGAGCCAAAAGTTATGCAAGGGCAGGATTTCCAAAAGTGGTTTATATGGACTCCGGGGATCGACTTTATTGGGATGAGGATCCATGTTAGGGAAAAATGGCGATCCGCAATATTTAAATGGGGATACATCAAGTCACTATCAATATTTGGCGTAGATTATGCGTATATAATATTGCAAATGAATGTAGAAATTTCTTGATTTATCATCAAATTTATGAACTACTCTGCTTCCGGGTGTGCTAGTAGTAGACTTGACATACATTAAAACGTTAAATGAAGACTTTCTGAAGAAAATCACGCCGGCCAGTATATTCGTTTCATCGTCAATAGAATTGTAAAGTAAGTACGAATGACTTTTTATAATATTTCATTACTACAGCAACACCAAGGAAACATTATACTATCCGAGAACATCGGTTGATTTTGCTAAAAGTTGAAGAGGTTTCACAAATACTTCTACACAAGTTTACATATAATATACTGAAAAGAATTGCTTTGAACGACAAGGCAGTTCATAGACGGATTGATGAAATGAGTCACGATGTGGAAAACTCATCACGTGATTGTCTGGAAACGAACTATTTCACTGCTGAACTGGAGGGGTCAACTTTGATTTGATAATGAGGTTATATTATTGTCATACCAAATCCATGAAAAAGTGCTGCTTGCGGGAACTTCACACAATCGACACTAAATATGAATTAATATTAAATATTTTGCAAAATTCATTTATAGAGAATTTCCATTCCCCCCAACATAATATCAGCTATAGCAGACAGGATTGGGCGCTGTCGCAGCTTTAAAAGCCTTTTGAAAAAGGAAGTACCAGGGCTGTTTGCAATTTACTGCGTCATTTACTGGCAAAATTTAGTAGCCAACAATCTCAGTGCCAAATTACACCAATTTTTTCACTTGTGAAACAGCAATGAACGAGATTTACAACAAAGCCTTGAATTGTGGTCTGTTGTAAAGAAAACCATCGTTGCAGATTTTTTTTGCCAGAATCAAGTTAAAGAAGCAAGATATTGGTCGGCGTGAATTTTACCAGTTCTCCAGCTTGGTCATGATGTCTAGATTAATAACGGTGTGGCTTGCGTTCAATGTTTAAATGATCTACACGCTGACTTCCAAGCCAGATTTGCGAATGCCTTGACTAAGAAAATACCGCACTGGGAATTCAACCTGTACAGGTTTTGAAAAATTTAATACCCTGCTGGAAGGAACTCTGCATGCAAATAAAAATTGCAAGTGGTCTATGAGACAAAGCAGTTTGAGAATCCTCCATGTCCAAAAACGCGCTCATCAATGCTTAGGCTGCATAAGCAATAGGTATGTGACACCCTCTGCTACAGTTCTAAAACGTAGATCATGACAAAGAAAATCCAGTTAAAATTAGAAGACTTAGGAGGAAACAAACGAAAAATCTTTAGAGACTTTTGTTTCTTTTTGCTTTAAGCTAGGAGAGAAACAAACTGTATAATGCGTTTGTTATATGGAGAACCCTGGATAGCATGTTAGCAAAACAAATGGTTGAGCTACCTCTAAGGAACGTGCAGTACAAGACCAATTGAAGAATTCCTGGAAACAATCCGGAGAAACGAAAAAGAAAATCTAGTAAGGAGAGATGATATAGTAAAATTTACAGCAGAAACGAATATGTAATTTAAGAAGACTTGACAGAAATAGAGATCACAGAAAATTTGCGAGTAATTAGTCTAAAGATATGTTGACATTTTAGACATAAACGTATTTAGCGTATGTATTTAGGGAGCGAAATATAGACGGAGAGCTACGTCCTCTATTACATTTTAGTTTTCTTTAAATGCGCGTCTGATTGAATATTTTTTGTTTTGATTTTGGTTTCAAAACATTTATTACACCTTTTACCACGTCACAGGTTTTATAATAGATGTATATTGTAAATTATTTTTACCTCAATTTCCTTAAAAAAGATTTGTTTAGTGACAGTGACACTACACCCACACAAAGCCTCGCTCCACAACATTGACACCTGCTTGTTAAGCACAAGATACAATGCGATGTTAATGTAATGTTAATAACCACTACCCTAGGCATCAGTGCAGCGCATACATTTACAACAGCGACTCTACATAACAGGCGGTTGTCAATTATTGTCGAAGTTAATATTTTCCGAAGTCTGCTCTATCATCCATCGAGATGGGATAATGACGCTGAAACACGTAGAGCTGATAATGATGCTAATGCAGCAGTAGGTTAGACTAGACATGTTATGTTACGTATCACATTATGTAACAAGTGAGGAAAAAAAGGATGTGTACGCTAACGTGTATTAGATAATATGGTATTGTACGTTAGCACCAGGAAATAAATGACGGAAATTGGTACTTTAGAAATTTAAAAATAAAATATACAGCATTGCTTTGTTCTGTACGGCAATAAAATTGTATTTTTGAAAAAGGGCTGTATAGTATTAAATAATGTCGAATTCTAGAATGTTTAATGATCTTTTTTTGGTTATGATGGTTTTAATTTATTGTATGTAGGTTTAAATCTATATAACTTTTGTTTTAATCCACAAGGTTTAAATAAAAATTCTATAATCATCATTATAATTCCTTTTTCCTAACAATTCTTTTTTTCCTAGAGTTTCATAACAATTTTTTTTTGTTAGAATAAAAATGTTGATTAATACACCTAAATGCTTGCTTTGTAGTTGTGCTGGAGCTGTCATTTCAACGCCTACTGTGTTGGACACAATAAATATTATTTAGCCTCCTTATAAAACTCTTAACCTAATCTTGCATTATACACATGTATGCCCGTATGTATTACGCAAAACATTTAAATTGTGAAGTGTCTTACGCACCACATACATTATCTAAATTCTGAGTTATTTATAAGCGGATTTAAAGTCGACATTTACAAATCTAGGCACTATGTTTTTACAATTGCCCAACCTAATAGAAATTTACGACTCCCCCACATTATAAAATATGTTATGAATTGTAGGAAAGTTCACTGCAATTTTAAAACGCATGCTGTCACACAGTTTTTGTTTTAATTGCAGCTGCTGTACTTGGAATTTTTAACAAAACAAATAGTCGTTAAAGTGAAAAATACTGTCTGATGTTACTACTTAAGTGTCTTATTGCTGGTGGCCCCCATATATTCATTAGGGTTTGTTTTAATTCTTCGTGTCTCTGGAGATTTTTTACTGTTTTACCGCTTATTAAACAATGTGTTGTATTATTAGGGCTTGCAAATGGTATCTTATTTTATTACTTATTAACATATATGAAGTAACATGATTATGCTAGCGTATTGCTCTATAATTGTATATTAATTAATTATTAATCAACAAAAAAATGATAAAATTATTAATTTTAATTTACAATTCTTTAGATTGACGACCTTAAACCTATATGGGAAGCCATCTAAAGTCAATTAAAAAAAATGATATTTTCTGTAAACCAGCATCAATATTTACCAATAAATGAACAAAAGATATTATGGATGTTTATTACCATCTACATCTGATCAGTTTTTGTATAACCTTGGGATAAATTAATTTCCGAAAAATACTTACAGTTTCTTATATTGACTAATATTTGTATATTGTCTTTAATTTTAGGACTTAAAGCTTGTATAACTTACTTCTTTAATGAAATAACTTACATGTAAATTAAATTACCAATCTTTGAAAAGTAGAGTGAAAACATGACAAAAGAGGCATTAATGTGTACCGATTTTTTTCATGAACGGTGATTTAATCGTGTCGATGCCCTGTTATTCAAACTAGCTACCTTTTATTTTATAAAATGATGCTATTCAATTATTTCAGTTTCATACTCTCAGACAAGGCTGAATGACAGTTAATTAACAGCTGTGTACCGCTTTGCCAAAATGAATGCTCAACTTTATTTGTTTAATTGCATTAGTTTAGGTCGAGAGCTACTAACTTTCACTTGCAAAACTTATAGAAAAATAGGAGGTGTACCAAGAGCTGTAAGACATACCCTATGAACTGGTGCCAAATGGAATACTACTAGAATTAAGGAAAAATAGGAATTACAATTCATTTTTTTTTATTTATACTGTGTACTTGGAATGGAAGATGCATATAAAAGAAAAAAAATCATTCATTGAATCCTATGGACAAATTTTCAGGCTTTAAATGATTTATAATAAATAGTATGGAATGAATGATTTTTCTTAGTTATCCTTTATATGCATTTCTTGTAATTCTGGAGTAAATCCTAATTGCATATTGTCGTAAAGAAGATAGAATAACCTTTACACATATGTGTATATGATGATTAACATCCACCTTGCCGTTACATGAGGAATTGAAAATACTGTCCATATGCAAAAATATATGTCAAAATATTAATAGTTCTTGTACACAAAATTTTGAAATTGTTGGTGACGTCATCTGAATCAAGAGAACCGTCTTAAGACTTTCAGACAATCTTGCATGTTATGCAATACTATCCAAATGCTACACATACTATGATAACGTATACGTAATTAAAATAGAACTAGCCATAGTTATTTATTAACTGACATCTGAAATATCCTCCACCTCTTTAAAAATGAATACAAAATTATATTTATTAGTTATAACTCTGTAACTACAATTATAGCTACTAGAATGGGAGTTACAAACTGCAACTAAAACTGCTCTGATTAATAAATAACAGTTGGCAAGTTTTAACCATGGAAAGTACTTAATTGTAATTGTCATTACTTCTAACTGTGCTTCTAACTTCTAATTGTAATGCCCTGTTGCTGTAATTTTCTAATTTGTAGTTCGGTTAGATTTTGCCCAACACTTGACGTTCGGAACACATACCTAATTCATATAGACGAAAACACGATTATACCAACTTAGAATCCACCACACCTTACGAAAACATATGCAAAATTCCTTAGGTAGATAGGTGCATATAAAGCCAACTGTTAAAGTAGAGAAAATTGCATGCGAAACCAAAAAGATGAAAGTTTCATATTGCACGCAAGTTCTGAGCAAGGAATGTTTCATCTACTACAGAATGTTAGTGGGGAAGTAAATGCAAAATTGGAGCACCAGATTTTGCAATTTGTGCTTGTTGAGAGTTCTAATGCTACAGTTGCAACTAGCAAATTACTACGAAAAGCGGTAACATTCAAATCAAGACCAAAGTTTATATGGTACAAATTCATAAAGGTAAATACAGACTATTGAATTAAATAAAAATTTCTTCTAACGTTACTCAACATCTCAGGCGTGATCGATCTACTCGCAAGCGTTATTCGTCAGCTAAGTCGAGGGGTTTAGTTTTGTATACAATGCTTTTGACATATACCC
Source organism: Protaetia brevitarsis (assembly GCA_004143645.1). NCBI lineage: Eukaryota > Metazoa > Arthropoda > Insecta > Coleoptera > Scarabaeidae > Protaetia > Protaetia brevitarsis. The sequence continues at coordinate 776,689 of RXPK01000174.1, forward strand.
ATAAGAAGAAGTATAATGGCGTAAGATCAGGGGATTATGCTGGTCATTCAATCGATCCTTGGCTCCCTATCCATTGATTTGAAAATATTCGGTTGAGATACTGCCGGACATTGATTTGGTAATGGGGCGGTGCTCCATCTTGCTGAAACCATATCATATTCGCTGGAACTTGTAGGTTTGCTGGATCAGAATATAAATTTGTCAAAGTTAGCACGACATTGTTTTGGAGTAGTGCTAAATAATTATCGCCATTCAAATTGCCATCAATGAAAAAGAGACCTATGATATGATCTCCAACAATTCCTGCCCAAACATTAACCTTTACAGGGTATTGCGTATGTTCTTCTCTCATCCAGTGTGGATTTTCCCTCTATCAGTAGCGGAAACTTTGACGAATAGCATGACCGTGTAATGTAAAGGTGGACTCATCAGAAAACAAAACATGTTCTAATTGGATCACATTGTTATCTAACATTCCCATCATTTGTTCACAAAAATACCTTCTCCTATCAAAATCGTCTTCCATGAGTGCATAAGCCCCATGTCAAGGCGTTGTCCATCAGAAGTCTTTTCTAACCACTTTTAATTAAGAATAAGTATGAAACGGACAATTGCGAAAATCAAATAAAGATATAGTAAAGATTGTATTGCTGTAATAGATACAAATGACCACTCAGCAGGCATTTACTTACAGATATCCCAAACTAATGCCATAGTTTTAAACCATTTAACAAAAAAAAAACAGACACTAAGAATAGGGGTAGCGCAAAAAGTTGTTAAAAAAACAGCTTTAGGCAATGTTAACAATGTAATTGCAAAATCAACTGGTTGTTATTTTCAAAATTGTGAAACCTGTTTAAAAAATATCCATAAAATATTATAGCTAATTTAATTAAAAACATGCCTAGTCACCTTATTTAAACTTTTGTGTCTTATTACGTCTTTAATAGTTTTAACAACAGTTATTTTTACATTACTGGAAAGCTTTCAATTCATGAATTAAATAACTAAACAAAATCGAATCTCTTCATATTCTTTTACATTAAAATTTTTACCGCCTTCAAATTAAAATGATTATAAAAATATGCGTAAAATCTAAATACGCAACAAATTCAACTCTTTAACTTTCCAATCTCCAAAAATGAGGACAGATCGCAACGCATATCGGAGCACTTCACCAATCTGTACATAATATACATGCATACATAAATATCAGCATATTTCGGCTATTAAATCCGTTTAAAACAAGCAGGTGTTAAGATCTCCTATAGGAGAGCCTCCATGATAGTATTTAAGTATTTATTTACATTTGATATAACCTTTAGAGCCCGTAATAAGAACCGGTTGCGATGGAGCATGAATTTCAATGACCTTATGGCGTTCGTCATACAAATGGCCGTCAACGTGCACTACGCCCTAGGCTACGGTACGGCGTATTGTCTATAAACATAAAATTATTTTGCTTGTGTCCTAATTAAGCTGGACGAAATTATATTTCGTAAAATTCAATTAGCCTTTGTTATGAAATGTTGGCGCTTATTAAAGCGTCCGGCTTTGAGGTCGGGTAGATGTTTATTAATTGAATCTGGAATTGTACCTTAATAAATTTGGGAAATATGTTGTCATTTGTTGGAATTAACAAAGGCATACCGGCAATTTTAGTATGATATCTGGTTTTACATTTTAAGAATTAATACCACCTAAAGATATACAAATTAGAGTAGCTATTTTTTTGTCATATGTGGCAATTTTTGTCACATACCCCTCTGTATATATTTTTCAAACGGATAAATTATATTGAGTGTACCAATTCGGTTAAGTTAGTACCGCATATAAAGGTATTGTCCCTTGTTAACCCGAAATTCCTGACTCAAAGGCAACCGGATTCCTTTCTTCTGGAATCACAATATTATTACGCTCCGTATATACTTCCACGTCTTTACCTATTGTAGAGATTTTCAATCAAAATAAACGAGTACCTCAAGGGAAATATTACGTTTTCCAAATCGATAATGATTCTGTCAACATCTTTCAAGTAATCCCTGACAAATAGCCAATACAATTATTGCATGTCATCGATGCATATTTATATATCAAAATTTTTAAAACTATTGTAAATTTTAAAATGCAAAAAAAAACGGACATAAAATTAACCTTGTGGCACCTCTACAACTATCAGTAGTGAGGAAGAATCCCCATTTAATAATACTGACAATTTGAAGTCGAGTGTGGAGATGAAATGTATTAGACATCCTTTAGATGTTTTAGTTTCAATCTCATGCATCCACAATAATTATTTGCTAGACTGGCAAATCTTGAAACTTTCAAATTGAAAATTCTAAATTCATCCTTTTATAGAGCAACTCCACTTTCAGATACTAAACATTCGCTTAGAGAGCCCTCTTTGAAATCACTTTTAGATGCTTATAGTGATTCTCGTTTCGTTTTTAGTCGAAATGTGAACAAATGACGATAATCTAAGCAAATCGTAAATAGGTGGTCATTAAAAATTAACATTTTGCAAGTCCAGATTTTGGGTTTGATGCATAGGTTTTTGCTTTACTTTCCAATCGTTTAAATCCAAGATAGCTTTGAAGGGTTTCTCAGAGGGGAGTTTGGAGATCACCTTATCAATGTCTGTTTTAAGAGCGGGTTTGTGATTCTTATTTGGCATACACTGGAGTTTTCTGAGCTCTTAAGTTTCCTCCAATTACAATCTGTATGCCCCCATTCTAAATTTAATATGGATTCCATAGTAGTTGTATATAATCAAGTCATTATGCGTGGCTTCAATTTCTATGTTTTACCAATTGCTTTACGGGTTGCCATCAGTCGTCATTTACATTTACTTTGTTGCTTGTTCAAGATGTTAATTATGGATTAGCTTCGAGTCAGGCAGCATTAAGACCAAGGATTTTGCGTCTTACGTGAATCGTAGCCTTTTTTTTGTGAAGAGTTGCTAGTTCTAGGATGTCCTCTTTTTTTATTTTAGTACTGCTGCTTTTGCAGAGAGCACGATAAAGTTATAGTCTGCACACGACTCTGTTGTTATTTTCAGAGCTGTCTGCGTGAGCATCGAGATAACACTTGCATTGTTACCATAGCAATAACGTCTGCACACCAACGAGTATAGCAGCCTGCATTATTTAGGGTTACAATCAGTTAATTACTGTCAAAATCCAACAACAGCGGTGCCAAAACTTCGCTCATCCATAGCAACTAAATTAGTGCATGTATAGAGGAGCGAAATAGGCAACAGTCGACCGGTAGAAGGAATACCTCAACTCCTAATCCACTTCCCTATATAAGCACATAGCAAAGACAGCCCACTCACCCTGACGTGATACTATGATAGGTGGTTCAGAGGCGCTATACAGGCGCTTCAAAAAGGCCACTTGCCCAGCATCCGTACCGGCTATGCCTCAAAAAAAAAATCACAACAATTACAATGGTTGTCTTATGATTGCAATGGTTGTGATTTTGAGGCGTAGCCGGTACGGGTATCGGGCAAGTGGCCTCTTTGAATCGCCCGTATACCACTTCATTTCTTTCGTTGTTAGTTATACATTCATTGGAAAAAAAAGTTTCGAAATCAAATAAATTTATTTGAGTTGATAGTAGAAACAATGTGCAATATTTTTATTTGCCATTGTCACTCTCATAAAGTTGGTAATGTGACGCTTATAAAGGTCAAAATTATAACTAAACTCTTGCCGGGCACGGGTTATTATAACAAATTTAACGGTCAAATTAATAACAAACTAATAATAATAATAATAATAATAATAGCATTTAATCCAAAGTAGGTACAAGAGATACACAAAGATACGTAATAAACAAACAATATACATAATAAATCTGGTGTAAGTATACAACTAAACATCCAACTGAAAGTATTCATTAATATTATATAGGGGATGATCCTCCAAATATAGCTTAAGCGTTCTCTTAAAGGCTCGTGCAGATATTGTTTTAAACCTATCGGGGAGGCGATTATACAATTTTACTCCCATTATGTTTGGGCCCATACTTGTTAAGGAAAGACTATGTTTTGGCTCTATTTCTTGTGTCATAAACGTTAGTGTTTTGTGGAAAGTTGTGTTTAATACCGTGAATATAAGAGGTAACTTCAAGAATGTATAAGCTAACGACAGTTAAAATTTTAAATCGTTTATATAAGGGTCTGCAGGGTGCATTATATTGGGCTTTTGCCATTGTTCTTATTATTCGCTTTTGCGCTAGTAGTACTCTGTCAACACTTCCTGAAGTGCCCCAAAACAGTATCCCATACCCCAGTCTTGATTCGACTTCGCTGAAATAGACATTTCTCAAGGTATCATTATCTAAAATATCTCTAAGACTTTTTAGTAAGTAGCAGTTTTTATTTAATTTGGAGAAAGTTCTTACATGCTTCAGACCAATTCAAGTTTCATCAATATCTAATCCTAGGATTTAACTGATGTAAGATGTTGTAGACCTATATTGTTAATTGATAAGTCGTAGTCACGATCTATAATCTTCTGTCTCGGGTGAAATACGAGAAAATTTGTTTTCTGGGAATTTAAAAATAGTTTGTTTGAGGTAAACCATTTATGTAAGCGTTCCAGAGAACAGAGGGCAGTTGCCTGAAGGGCGCTATCATCATCGGAAATAATGATTGATGTATCATCAGCGTACATTACTAAGTTTTCTATACAGTTGGGTAAGTCATTCATATAGAGTGAAAACAGAATTGGCCCCAGTATCGACCCCTGAGAACACCAAGGAGAGTTTCCGTTTGGGATGACCTTATTTTGGTGCATATATTATTGGTTGTCCTATCTATCTCAACGCACTGTTGTCGATGCAAGAGATATGACTCAATCCAACTTCCCACTAGTCGCGTATACCATAGTTGAAAAGTTTAGACAATAGAATCTGATGGTCTACACAGTCGAAAGCCCGACTGAGGTCGCAAAACACTCCAATCGGGTAAACCTTTTCTTCAAGGTTATTTAAAAGTATGTTATAAAATTGCATAATAGTGGTAATTGTTGATCTGCCCTTCATAAAGCCGTGTTGACAAGCAGAGATTATACCATGTTTATCTAAAAATTCTAATAATCGCCTCAGCATTGCATATTCAAACACTTTTGAGACGGAAGAGAGTAAAGCTATAGGCCTATAATTGGACATGTCACACGGATTGTTCTTCTTATATATTGGCTTTATTATGGATGTTTTAAAGGTATTTGGAAAAATTCCTAGTCTAAAAGAAAGGTTGACTAAGTAAGTCAATGGACCAGTAAGACGATGTCTGAAGTCTTTAAGTAATGTATTGGGTAAGCCACAGATTCCCGATGATTTTTTTGATTTTAAAGAGGATAAAATATCAAAAATTTCGTACTCTTCCATTTCTCGTAAAAACATAGACTTATTGTGTATAGGAATAGATGAAGCGGTACTTGTTGTTTGAATAGAATGTGACAACAAAAGAGCACAATCTCTAAAATAATTATTAAACGCTTGTGCTATTTGCTCCGGACATGTGGTTACATTATTGTCTACATGAATCTTATCAACAGACTGCTTGTGTCTGCATTCAGTTCCTTTTAGTTGGTTTACGATATTCCACATTGTTTTAGTTTTATTACTTGCAGTATTTATTTTGTTGTTATAGTGTTGTTTTTTACTGTAACGTATTAGTTGCTTATATTCCTCTCTAACCTTTTTATATTTTGGGGTAAATTGGCTATATTTCTTTTGTATTACGTACCAATCATTTACTGTTTCTTTTTGACTTCTTATTTGATTGTATCCAACTTTTCCCACTACTAATGGTTGCAAGTTTCTTTAAAGGAAAACATTGGTTGTAATAAAAGCTAATGATATTTAAAAAAGTATCAACTTTAGAGTTTAAATAAACTAATAAATTCATCGCAAACTTCACAATGATAAAAGGAAACATTGATATCAAATTTGAAAAATAGTAAGGGCGCATGACTATTAATAATGGTCACATAGTGAAATAAAGAGAAAAGAACTTTGTACCATTTGTGGAGCAATAGCAGGTTAAAAGTTAAGTAGAAAATAATGTTCAAATTTTTTACACTTTTGAATATAAGGTCGCATATCTTTATGTAAAAAGAAAAAAATAAGAACAAGTAATGTAATGGTTACTCTTTTCTTTTCTTAATGTTCTGCATCAATAGCAATCATTTTTTAACTACAATCTAGAACAATAAAACACTAAATTTTGCGCCCAACGTGGGGCTAACAATAATATACTAATGTAAAATGCAGAACAAACTAAATGCAATGTGCAACATGCAATTATAAATGATTTCAAAGAATGTTTTATAGCTTTTTGTACAACAAGTGTAAACGGTTTAATTATATAAGTATGCTAATTTATTTAAATTATTGTCATTTGTTATTGCAAACAATTACTAGCGATTCCAAAGATAATTACGCGAGCGGATTTTTAATGTAATAGGAATACATAGTAGTGTGAATGTTTTTTCTTGATTGTCTTTAGTCTTTTTAGTTGATGGAACTATAAACCAAACACCTATTCTTTAGAGAAAAGTTTATTTTTTAAAACTTGTTGCAAGTTTACATAAAAATATCCTACCTACCATTTTGATCTACATAATTAAACCAAATTCATATAAAATGTTAACTTCGCACTTCATACGCCACTAGCCACTAGTTCTACAAATTAATGACGCTATTTCTGGCGATAACTGAATACTGAAAATTAGATACCCATTATACGTACACAGCTCTATTCGGCGTGATTCAGATAGTTGTTAGTGCAACTTGCTATATTCCATTTCAGCACTGCAAAATGCATACTTTGTCCCTATTAATTAATAAATCGCGCAAACTTTAGCAACAACCTCGCCCAGCCTTCTATTACTACCCGGCTGGTTTATAGGTAATGCGACCGTGCACTGAAACCTAGTTCCAATTACGATGAACTAAGTTGGAAACGTTTGAGCTGGGCCCGTTTACTTGCTGGTTATTTTATACCTAATTACCGTTAGCGCGTTAGGACCTTACGTGTGCATTGTTAGAGTAGTTACATGCTACATAACGCGGGAGAACTCGGCCGCTGTTAAACGTGGGACCTAATATGTGAACCTTGGCGCCTAGAAGTGTCTGGTGCAACACTAACCCCACTCTATATTTGTTCTTTAGAGTGCTTATTTGCGGGGAACGCAAGAAGGAATGTATTAAATTCGATACTGCAAATTGGCCTCTTCGGGGTATCGTTGTGGATGGTTCTATTTAAACAAAGAGGAATTGCAAACAGTAAAAACAGAAAAATTTACGATCAAATAGCTTAGTACCCAATACCACTTAACAAAAATTAAAAAGAGGAGTCCAGGAGAACCCTCTCCGTGACAGAAACTATTACGTCGGGGTTTTAACACCACTTTCGTCCATTTTTTTTTTGTTCTAGACTTTTTCGGTAGCGTTAAATTGCCGCAAATACATGACAAAACGGAGTATTACCGCCCGTAGTTTGGCCGAGCGTGTTTGTGTCGTATTTTTAGACGCTTTTTGTCCGCGGCGTCGCCATTATTCCACCGCAAACTCGCACTCGTTGTATACACAATCCGAAACCGCGGTAGCTGCGGCAGCGCCTTTTTTTTTAACGAGCCATTAATTCTATTTCGATGGCGTCGACCGAGTAAATCAAATTCCCTTTGTTGTATCTTTGACGAGGATTGTTCCATGTGCGTGTTGTTTTATGGATGGTACATCCATGCGTATCCCCTTTGTGCTTTAGTGTCCTCCAAATCGACGAATTCTTTTCCGCTTTTCTATGGCGTTTAGGTTTCGTCCTCCAGAAAAAAAAAAAAAAATGGGTATGTTTGTGTTTTATGATTTGAGAAAATAAATTTACATCTTTTGATGCTCGCGTCAATCTTTGACAATTAGGAGGAGTTTAAATAAGTATTTGCAAACTGAGAAGCATTAACAGTTTTCACAAATATGTGCAGTTCATTTAGTTATTTACTTTATAAAATTTCCTAGCTTTCTGTAATGGGTTTCTTCCTGTCTTTACGGAAAATTTCTCTTGGTCGATGATCATTATTTTCTTCACCCTTAACTTTCAGGGTTTTGCAAGCATTCTGCATTTCTGCCAAAGAATATAGCAGAATAAGCTATTGAAAAGTGTCACGGATGGTATCGAATTGAAGACCCATACAAAAGTAGCGCTTTGTGAAGGTTATTAATTAAAAGGTAACTAGTTAAAAAAAAAATGTTTTTGGACCCCCAGAGAAACGATCACCTTTCTGAGCACAAATACCAATTTTTTGTCAAATATGCTCGTCTACCCCAACATTGTTGTATGAAAATTTGATCCAGTTTGCTGTGGTGAACAGCGTGTACAGAAAGTAAAACCGAATACAAAATGGTGTTGCGGCCACAGCACTATCTGTCGATATGCACCAGGAACGTCATCTCCAGCTGTATTAAAATTAAGTTAGGTTTAAGATAAAGATAGTGATGTATTCAGAGGTGACAATCGGATTACCGGAACCTCGTCAGCGTTTTGCGAGCATCGCGCTCGCGAGGGGATTGACGACGAGGTATTTGCATTCAGGTGGTGATCTCCGAAGAGTGTGCGTGGATTAATAAAGTAGTAGTCTATAATTAGCAACTCCCAATCGCAGCCCCCCGGTAAGCACCCGTTTGGTATTCATTTATATATAATAATGTCATAGAAATAATTTTCATTTATACATATATATAAGTATGTTTAGTAAAGCGAGTGGCTCTAACTTCCGACCCTTAAGACAAAAGGTCGCGACAATACAGCACTAGTATACTAGTACTCCGCCTGTATTCTATATAACGTTAATTGTAGAACTTATACTAATATACTGGATGTTTTATAAAAAGGATATGCCACAGTATAACTCATTATTTTAATTAGAATTCCCTGTAAATTTTACTTTAGAAAGGGTCTCCAATCACACTCGATTCTTCCTCAAAGTAATTTCCTTTGTGGTTTTTGAGTTACAACTGCTTCGCATCAAAGACTGAAAATCATCTATCCCAAAGAAAGTATTCCTGTATCCAAACGCCTTCAAATAACAATATATTTTTTATTAGTTTTGTTAGTATTTTGGCTAGGATTAGGTCAAAATGTTAGCAAATTGTTTTTATCACCAGATGACAGGATGCTCACCCGAATGTATTGACTTTACCGTTTTCAAAACGATTTTACCCGATTTTATTAATGGAGCACTCTGTATATTATAACTAGAAGTGATACAGAATTACACTTTCATCAATCCATATTAGATTTTTTTATACGTATTTTTATTGGTTCTTATAATAGTCCCTAAGAAATAAAAAAACATCAAAAAAATTCAAAAAATTCTATTTAAAATAATGAATTACAGTGTGGTAGTTTTTTTTTATGAAATATTCAGTGTATCGACGTATACTTTTTAAAGGTGCGCAATTAACATTAAAAGCGTTCCCAAAATGTCAAATTACCATGTAGAATACAGCCAGAGTAATAAAAGGCGGACTTGCTACTGCTGTACCCTACTGCTGCTGTATAGTACCTTATATTCAGTTTTACTTTCTTTTCAAGCCGTTCCACTGCAGCAAATTGAATCAAATTTTCACACAACAAAGTTGGGGTACAGAAGCATATTTGACGAAAGTTTGGTGTTTGCGTTCGGAAGGATTACCCACATTCTGGGGATGCCATTTTTTTTAACTAGTTAAAATTGTCACAGCGATGTCCATTTTTTTTAAATGAGAGAATACTTAGTTAAGTGATAGCATCCGTATGGCACGCTTAATCGTCCTGACCACTACGACCACTAGAGCTTATTGTAGAGCGAGTGTTATCCTATAGTTCATCCAGCAAATTCAGACCCTTAAAGCATCTTGCTGAATGAAAATATTTTCAGGACTTCTAGGGAAGGGTCAACCTTTCCGAAGGTTACATGTAGTAGAAGGGCAGTGGCAGAAAATATACTCAACCGTCTCCTCGTCTTCTAAACACAGCCGGCATTCAGTCTCACCATAGATCCCGATTCTGTGTAGATGCTTTCTGAGTTTACAGTGACCTGTAAAGACAGAGACAATCACATTGACATTTTTGAGGTCAAGTTCTAGTAGTTCCTTGGTTCTGACATGACTAGGTGCAATACATTCTTTCGCTTGCACCAAACCAGGACAGTTGTTTCAATACTGGAGCATTTTCTGGTTTGCCTAGAATTTGATACCCTAGTTAGTTACCGTAAGTGCTATGCCAATGGCAGGTTCTGGTGCCTGAAATCGCTCCACAGGACCCTTCTTGGCAAAATGAGAAGTTCCACATTGGTTGGTTAAAGAGAGAGGGAGATATAAAATAAAGGAATTTGGGAGTTAGATGCTTTTATGAACCCCCGTATCAGATGTAGGGGGCTGAAATTTTGCAACTTTTCTATGGGTTTTCAATACGATACAATCGAGGGTACTTTTCAGTAACTTATCCTGCTGTACCCTTTCCTCATCTGCATATGCAATTGTAATCGAATGTTAAGGAAAATTAATTAAAATTTAAACTTATATAAACCCATGCAACTACGCCATAGTCGACCATTCAAAAAAGTCCAACCCAATGGTTTCCAGCCCTAGACGGAAGCAGCTTTATAAACATAAAGAAACAAAAGCTATTCAATTACCGTCTGATGCAATGCGGAGCTTTTGCAAAGCCTCTCATCGCGGAAAATATGTAGCGTCAATTTTACCTCCCTAATCGAATTTCCAACGTGGTTTTTTCTCTTCTTCCTGACATGAGTGGAATACAAGGAGAGTTAAGTAGTTAGTCAAGACCCATTCATACCGCCCGACACATGTCTGCCACCAGTTCATGCGTACGCTTTACTGGTTTCCCTGAATAGCGATGATGTTTGAGTACTACCACATTAATATTAATTGACAACGTCTAGAGAGGGAAACATACAAAAAGTTACGCGATTTATGCTGAATGCGTTTCTCCCCCATCTTATTTAAGCGACGCGACGTACGCTGAAATAATAATATAGTCCATAAGGACGTCATTACAACATGTTCCTGTATTACCCAGTACATGGATGTATGCAATTATTTGATTTTTTAAGGAGATTAGATGTGTCTCAATTAATGGTGAGGTATTTTACATGACGTAAATCTGACAAGCATAAAAATATAATGCGTGTAAGTGTAAGGAAATAACCGTCGTAAGATTTATGATCTAGCAGGTAGCGCTCTGCCTTATTGCGGGAATTAACGTCAAGAAGTGTTGGATGATTGGTGATATTATTAGTGACAGCAGGCATTATCTGCTTTTTAAGTGATTTGTATTTAAGCCAATTGATTTAAAGAAAGTCAATGTAAGCATTTGGATTTAGAGAGCAATATTTGAGTTTCGTATTTATAATCTCTAAATTCTTTTGTAGTTTTTGGACAAAGACTCGCATTTTGATAGATATTGTGATATAATTTCACAAAACCACATAAACATTTAAATTAAAAGCATCAAGTTGTTTCACAATTGTTAATCCATATCGATCCATATCAAGGAAAACAGATGGTAAATAATTTACGTTTCAGAAAGAAAAAACATTACCAAGCAAAAATATAACTCATTTAATTCATTAAAACAGGTATTTTTATTGTAAAATGTATTTATTTAATTCCGATATCATCAAAATTTTGCATAAATAAAATTTCATTTAATAAAAATTACATCTGTCAAACTATTGACACCTATCGGCAAAAAACAGAAAATTTTAGCTCTTCACAAGAAACCTGTATCAAAATAGATTCATTGATTTTTTTAATTGATCTTCAATTACAAATAATATACAAAATGTAAGAGACATCCAATATTTGAATGAGAAATAATTTTTACATTAAATGTCAAAATAATTTGATACCGGGAAGTGCCTTGAAGTTGGGAAGATTCATGTTTGCGAATGTTGACGACCGACAAATGTCGTAATATTCGTGTAATACGAAGATTTTGGACGCCGTAACCTGAAAAAGGGGTTTGTTTTAGAAAAACATTAAAAGAGAGACGCGTGGGTAAGGGAATAAAAGAGCGTATGTTTGAAGTTACTCCCAGAAAAATTTCAGTTGCACGCGAAATAAAAAGATTTTACACAAAAAAAAAGTGACCAGAAAATAAAATGAATAAATTATTCCAACGATGGTACTGTTTAACAATTGAAATGAACATTTAAAAACAAGAATAAACTTCTCGAGGATATTGAGGCGAAAATCCAAGTTCAAAACATTCTAGAAGAAAGAAAATCATCGAGCCAGACATTTTTCAAGTCCTGGAAAGCGTAGGGAGAAGCTAGGAGGTATCACCATCACTGAAAGTGACCAGATAAGATATTTTGAAAATTCCACCGTCGACAAGGAGGCAGACCACGGAATAAACAGGCGTCAAACCTTCATTTTATGACACACGTATTAAAAAGAGCTCAGAATTCATACCTAAAACGATGTAAAACTGCTAAAGAATAATATAATAAGCAGATCCATTTCAATCTACATAAGAAAATACTAAATCGATCTATATTACTTATTGTTAGTTCAGTTACCTGTTAATGCATTTAGAAATTCGTGTTTATCATTAATCTTAAAAAATAAACGATCGTAACATGAACAATTTAAAAATCTGAAATATAGTGTGTATTTTTGTTAATAGTTCAGAATTTAATCACCATTTTAAACAATTAGAAATGAGTTTAAAGGTTAAGTTGTAACGAGAATCTCCAAAAGATTTAGAATATTTTAAATTTGCATTTGATAATACACATTCATTTGATTTACAGTATGAGTTCAAATTTACCTGAAAATCTCTTTTTTCCTTGATAATCAGCTATTTTATTGCACCACACTTTTATGTAGAACATCAATTCATTTCGCGTCAAATACCTCGTCCAAGCAGATAAACAGGGATTTTGTCGGAAAGTCACAATCTGAAGGGCGCCAAAAGAAGTTACAATTTGAATACAGTCAATGTTATTTCGAATAGTTTAACGACCCTGACATTAAAAAATTATTGACGATTATATTCAATCGATTTATTTAATTATTTTTTTTATTATATTATTACAATATCTAAACCACTGTTATAAAGTTTTATTTGATGGTGAAAAATGAACTATAACTATATTGATATCAACTGAGGTTATTAATCATTTCTGCAAAACAAACAACAGCTATCTAATCGGAAATCTGGAAATCCAGAGTATTGCTTTTTATTATATTTAAATACCAACGGTTTCCATTTAGATTAGAGGGCTCATGGCAAACCGTTATTGTATAATTATTGTTGGCATGTGTTTGGTCTTCGCTAAAATATCTAAATGCCCATTAAAATTCCTTTCACATTTTCAAGCCATCGGAAGGTCGTACCTTTAACTAACCTTCCATTCCCGTCCAAAACTAGGAATTCGTAATACGATGTCTGTTAACGTTTTATACGTTTGCCTCCATACATTTTGGACCCGTACTGGCTTTCTAGTATGCGGAAATTTGGGACATGGACATCGTTGGAATGTTAGCGAGTTGATTTCGAATCATTTCCGGTTAAACGTGTACACGTGAGGTTTACTCTAATTCGGTCCTGGGCACCAAATTGTCCGGAATTCGTAAACGCTTTGCTCGGGAAATTGTGGGTGTGTTTAATATTTATGTGTGGCTATTAACTTAATAGAATGGGGTGTAGGAGTTGTTGATCTATGTTAAAATGAGAATGTTTTGTTGTTCGAAAAGAATATGCTAAAGAAGTTAGAGATTTTATAATGGGCAAGTACTGAATAGATTAATAAGCCTGGAAGGTGTATCGAATATCTAGATGTGAAAATAACAATCAATGATATAAACTTGATTCCAATATTTATGAACCCATCAATAACAATACTTTCCTCTAAGGAATCATTTCTACTCTATGCGGGAGCTTAAATTTGCATAGTCACGAACTTGTTATTCATCCATCTAAATCTAATGAACGCGCAACATCCAATACCGGTTTTAGATCGCAATGATTAACGACATAAATACAACGGCTTACACCAGGAAACTATTCGTGCCATACCGCTACTAATCCACATTTCATAATCAAGTCTTTTATTATCTAAATACTAACCCGTTTGAAATGCTAGATTTTATAGCGGAGTACATTGTGACTGTGTGAACATTGACCTAGTTTGTTGTTAGGAACCCATCGAACTGCGCCAAGAATAATATTGGTAGTTATGTCATATTAGGAAGGTGGTTACGTATTATGTTAGGTATGTATAGATGCCTCGGAGGAATTATGTAAGCCTAATGGCAACAACAGATTTAAATTTATAGTTTCTCAGTTATGTAACAAAGAGGAAATATCTGCACAGTTTATAATTTAACTGGATAGTTCCAAAACAAAAGCCCCACGCTGTAGTAATGCGAAGCTGTAATATGTTGAAGCCGGGACACCAGCCAATTCTTTTTTTTCCAGTACTAAAGAATGGGTACAGTAACGTATATCGGTTATATCTTTACATAAGATCTCACCAATTCGTTTGAAGACTATAAATTATGTTCTATACAAAAAAAGATTGAATATTTCAAATGAAATTTGTAAAAAATGGATGCGGATTTTATGTATTTTTTTTTCCGATAGCCAAGGACAAAAAAATCCTTTGTCTAGGTTGTCATGTATGGTATAGTTTAAAGTATGCTGTTTTTTTTTCGTGATATTTAAATTCTAACCTAAATTTTGAATTTTCTTGGTAGATTTTTCCATAAAATAGCTATTATGATAATAATAATAATAATAATAATATATTCTGTATTAGATAATACAGAACATGGAGATTGTCAATACAATACAAACGATAGAATCCTAAAACTAATATAAATAAAATATAAGTAAATATTTAAATGTAAGTAAGCTTTTTTGGGACTGAAAATCTAAATATTCCAGAATATTATAAAAATTATGAGCGCTTAGATATTACTTTAGTTTAAATTTGAACTCAGGAATACGGGTTGCAGTTTTTATAGTTTTTGGTAATTTATTATATAGCACGATTCCTTTATATTCAGGACTTAATGCGAAGGCCGCTGTTTTGTGCAATGGTACACTTTTATTATCTCTGCTTCGCGTTGTCATGTTTTTGTAAATGTCTGAGTTCCTTTTAAAATTATGATCATTATTTTTTAAAAACACTAATATTTCATATATGTACAAGGAGGCTAATGGCAGAATACAAGTTGTTCAAACAGTAAACGGCAAGATACAAGCGACAACACACCCAACATACCACGAATAATTTTTTTTTGAAAGAGAAATATCTTTCTTGCACCAGCCGCTGCACCCCAAAAAATAAGTCCATACCGAAGACGAGATTCCACTTACGCAAAATAAAATTGTCGGAGTGAACTCAGACTGACGGTGTTTCTCAAGCATCTAAGCCCGTAAAGTGCTGAAGTGAGTTTACTTATTAACATTTTGCAATGATCATGAAATTTTAAATTTTTATCCACTATCAGACCTAGAAATGTAATTCTGTCTTTCAGGTATGGATCTACCATCACAAGGCACATACAAACTACATCCGCCCTCTCTGACTGTTAGCGAGAATGTTAAAATGCATGTCTTGTCACCGTTCAATACTAAGTCGTTATCACTACACCAGTAACTCATGTCATTCACTAATTTTGCGGCTAAACGTGAAGCGTTTTCAGTTGAAGATGACTTTAATATGCAACTGCTATCGTCAGTATATTGTGCCAACGTACAGTTAGATAACGTGTGCCCTAAATCATTAACATATATAATGAAAAGAGTTGGACCTAGTATTGAACCCCGAGGAATGCCACAAGCTAAATGTATGACCAAAGAGTGGTGACTTCTCGTTACATTTGTGCTATCTCTCCCTTTAACATTTACTACTGCTGTTCTATTATCTGAAAATGAATGAAATAGGTCATAAGCAACACCTTAGATCCCAAATGATTTTAATTTTTCAAGTAGTAACGAAAGATTTACGATATCGAAAGCTTTTGACAGGTCAAGGAAAACACCGGTAACCAGACTCCTTCTATCCAATCCCTCATAAACACTTTTTAACGCAAGCTCTATCGCACAGGATGTATTCTTTCCACCAACAAAACCGAACCGTGAAGGCGAGATTAAGTTATTCTTAATTAAATAATCGGTTAATCTTTTGTTGATAATTTTCTCAAACACTTTCGAAAATGCTGATGGCAGATATATATATCTAACTTCTCAGACCAAAAAGTCATCTTACGATTAAAATTGAAAGCTCTACATGAGGGAGATTTATCAATAAAAGAATTAAATACATGGTTAAGTCGAAATTGAGTTAAAGTGTAAAGGATAATGAAAGACTAGTGTATCACTCAATTAACTTTATTAATAAATAATCGGCTTACTAGTTTCAGTTAAACAGCAATCTTCAGAATCATCTAAGCAGGAAAATGCCACCGGGCGGGGCGGCAGAGTTCAGTTTTGCGCCCCCTAGGGGCCACGTGTCAAACCCTTACCCGCAAGTGACTATAGCATAAAGCTGGCAATGCAGTCATTGAACTAGCTCGGATAGTTCATGGACTATTAGTCCCACTCGTGGCTCGTATAAACGACAGCGCTGATGACACTTAGGCAGAAACTCGGGTCCGTCTGTGGTCTTATTCCCCTTTCATTGCTCTTGCTAGTATGGTGATTCTTACAATAGACCGTGAGCCTGATTGCATATTCTACCAGTTCATTGTATTTAGGCATTTTTTCTTCGAAGAATATTACAATTACAAATAAATTAATTATCACATTTAACCTATTTTCTTTATTTACACATTTGATGTTTTAGCTACTTGTTGCAATGAGATTCCCTCTTTTGCTTTATCATTTCATACGTCAACCTATTTTGAACTTGTTCCGCTATCATTTTGTGTTGTTTTAATCTTTTATTTAACTTTTACTTAATTTCAACATGTCTGAATAATTAGTTAGTAATCACCACCTGTATTTCATTATAGCATATTTATAATTTTATTGTTTGAATGGCTTTGAACATGGCTATTTAGTCAAAACTAGCAAGCCGATACTTATTTTTACGCTTGATCAAGTAATCCTTTAAGAGAATTAAAATAAAGGAAATTCCTCTCATCCTTACTGTTTAGAATATCGGTCGTAACATTTATTGAATCGTCTTAATATTCTAACATCACCCATCGTAAGAAACACAGCATTAAAGAAAACCATTCGTTCAAATGTGCACAAACTGATACACACTTTAAAACAACTTATCATAAATTTTACTACACTGAACGCACTTTTCAATACCGAAGCCATCATCACCAGCAGTAACACAGTTCAGTCTTAATAATGATGGTAGCTTTACTAGAGACACGTATCATTGCATAGACATACGTGGCTTGAATATAAGACAAGCTAAATTGCAATAAGGAAGAAATTGTTGCTGATTTTCTCTTCTTATTTTTTTATACCTTTTTCAGATGTCAACTCCATCATTGCCTATGCACCACACAAAATGAAATCTATAAACATCAAATTATTGCTTAGAGCTGAACAATTTCCTAGATTAGGATTGAGGTGGCCTATTGGCCTGTTTCACCGCGATCTTTTCAGATCTATTGTGATCCCCTTTTACCTAGAAGATTCTTTCTAATTTTGCCCTCTCAATTAGGCTTATCATCTTTGAGAGCGGCTTATTTATGTAGCTACTAGCTGCGGGGTTCTCCACGCCCATTACTGAAAACTTTGTCCTCGCTAGGCCTTCACATTGGCACATCACATGAACTGGTGTTTCTTCCTCCTCTTGGCAGAATCTATTGCGTTATCTGCCAGGCCTATGTTGCACATACACCTATTTAGTCTAGAGTAACCAGTCAGCAAACCTACTATCATTTTGACAGTCTTCCTGTCTTTATTCAGTAGATCTTTAGTAAATCCCTTTTGCCTGTCTCTGTCGTTTCTAGCTTCGTTTTCAAAGATTGGTCGAATGCCTTTTTTCCCCTTTGTGAGCAAACCTAGTGTTAAAGATCAGTTTCACCCCATCGACACAAGCTGACTCGGATTTGTTTAGTCAATCCAAGAATTATATCAGGAACTATCAGCTGATAGACTTTTAAGGTATTTCTATAGATATTTATCTAACTGTAGCGAATTACATTTCCAATACTCGCTTTGCCTTTGTTAACAAAAGATTGTCAATTGCCAATTTACGGAATCTTGTGTAGATATTGAATGTAAATTCATGTCAACTATTTAACCATGTTACACCTTCGATAAGATAGACCACGGTATATCTTTAAATCAAATGCGTGATTTTCGATTCAAAATTTTCTAATTATTTTGGTGAGTGATTCTTGAACTAATTGTAATTTTGTCTGTATATTATGGTTATCATTCTAATTTTTTTCCTTTGGATAGATGAAACAATTTATTACCTGCCAAGCGGCCCCGCAAAGCCAAATTTCCAAATTATCATTGGCCTCGAAAAGAACATGTTACCGCAACTGACTAGAGTAAGATTCGAATTCGCGGCCCCTCGCACTAGTCGAAGCCGCGCAAGGCATTTTGCTAATGCAGGAGCAAATAGATTAATTACTTCAGGTGTGCCGCAAGGTTTTAGTGTAGGTCCCATGCTCTTCATTAACGATGTCTCTGTTGTTCTGGATTGCGAGAAGTTTGCAGATTCACATATTTTCATTTCCAAATTAGGAACCAACTAGAATTAACAATTTGTGTAGGGATGACAATAACAAGCTCTGTGACACAGTTGTAACTAAAGTACAGTGTTAAATCATCTAAAAATTTCTTTGCAATAGCAAACGAAAAATTGTTTCACCATGGTGAAGCTATACAACAAAATATCTATAAAAGCTGGATATATGGAACATTTAAGGTAAATGAATGAAGTATACTTAATAAATAGCAACGCAACCTTTACACTATAAGTCTTTAAAATGAATGTGTCTATGCAAAGCACATCAAGTAAAATCCGGGATGCTCAACGAAAATACATTATTTCTTACTCTATCTACCAAAATACGTAAGTAAGAACCCCATTATTGTATATACGGGAGACTCAATGCTATTTTATAGCTAAACGTTGAATTTTACGCCCCTTCGTACCTTAATTTATAACAGCTCTATTTCTATCATGCCTATGTGTCTCTGTAGGTGTACACATACATCCGTGCATGCCCTATACAAAATGTATTGGTAGCCGTAATCGAACGAGAGCGGCACAATAAATTTATTAATACTGTAGCGACATAAATTTGGCTTAATGCCGTTCGATAGTATGTATGTACTAATGTTAACAATAATTTATCTTTGCTGTTCCTATGTGTAACATTCGTTGCTCGTGGGAGACTTAACTATGTACACTTCTCACAGGAAAAATCGGGACACCAGCAATTCAGAATTTTAAAATTTCTTGATTGTAAATGCAACTTTCGGAGGACATATTCACTTATCACAGCCATAAATCACTTAATTATGTATATTACTGCGATCAAAGGTGACGACTAGAAATTTAAACAGAAAAATATATAGAGAGAAAAAGGTTTATGTATAGAATAAACAAATCGGAGTTTCGGTGGCGGGGTTTCCTTTAGAAATACCAATGAAAAACGATAAATAACAACAAAAAGAACTGTTGAATGGACGGCTTCATTTAGAATATATATATATGTATTTAACTTGTTTGATGTTATGTAGAGATAATTCTTTTTTTTTAAGAAAACATGTGGTGATGGGATTTTCTTATTTAATATTATGTTACTTGTTAATGCTTCTTTGATATTAGTTACTTACTTCGATTTATGCTCGCGAGTATTAGTTTAGCAATAGATAATATGTCAGTCAGACTTCTTAGTTTTGGGATAATGTGATTTTCACAGATTTATTGACTACACTATTATTGATATATTAATTACTATTGTTGTTTAATATTCTTAAATATTGTATTACTATAAAGTTTCCTTCTATCTATAAAAGAAAACAGGTTTAAGATTATTTATAAAATTCTTAAATAAAGCAATTAAGTTTCCAAAGAAATTATTTATTTTATGAACCCTCCGTTTATTGTATGTTCAGGAAATATATTTTAGCTATCGCCTGTGTAATCTGACGTCGTTGATCTATTTTCTTGAGATATGGCCAACACTGGATCTCTTTACAAAAGGACAGGTTTATTAACAATTATTTAAAATATTATTGGATTTATAATACATAACAAACAATATAAGAAAGCATATTGTTCGTAAATCTTAGTTAGTGCTAAAATATTTATTTTTGAATTTGATGTATCAAATTCAAAAAGTATTAAATGTATTTAATACGTTTTCGTTGCTACTGCCTGAAGCTGTGTTGCAGACTAAAAGTGTTTGCTATATTTCAATAAAATAGAACGACATTGGATTACACAGGCGACAGTTAAGATATATTTCTTGAAAATACAATAAATAAAAAAAAAAAAATAATTTCTTTGCGAAATTAATTGCTGTAAAAATGTTATAAATAATCTTAAACTGTTTTTGGTAATTTTTTAAAACATAGAAAAATATTTTGTATTAATACAATATTTAAGAATACTAAACAACAACAATAATGAATGCATCAATACTAGTGTAATTAATCAATGTGAAAATCACATTGCCAAAAACTCAGGAGGCTGATTGACATATTGTCTATTGCTAAAGTAATACTCGCGAGCATGAATCAAACTAAGTAACTAATATCGTAGTAATAGGTAATATAATTTTAAAATCCCATCGGCATGTTTTTTTTTTTTTAAAGAATGATCTCTACATAACATCAAACAAGTTAAATACATAAATGTGTATTTCGAAATGGTGCCGTCTACTCAAGAGGCCTTTTATTTGTTATGTGGTTTTTTGCATTAATATTTCCGTATTCGGTATTTCTAAGGAAACACCGCCACGGAAATTTCAATGTGTTTATTTAATGATAAACCTTTTTCTCAATATATATTTCTGTTTAAATTTTTCCTTTGATAGCAATAATACACACAAAAAAGTGATTTATGGCTTTGATAAGTGCATATATCCTCTGAAAGCTGCATTTACACTCAAGAAATTTTAAAATTCACGATTGCTAGTGTCCCGATTTTTCCTGTGAGAAGTGTACATACATATGTATATCTATAGCACTCGAAAATGTAAATATATTTCCGAACATTTCTATTATTTAAAGTTAGAGTTACTCACGTATCTTGAATATTTCTCTTTATATTATGGGCTGCATTAAATTTTAGCCCGGATACGTCAGATGTATTGATTGGTGGACCAAGCTATCATTTTGAGATCTACGAGAATCTATCAAAAAGAACATCTGATATAAGCTCCCAAAGATACGTTAGTTTCGAGAGAGTATTTGCACTTCCACAGAGAGGAACATATATATAGTTTAAATGTAGATATAAATGTTGTAACGTAGTGGATATACACATCAATCATCATGATTAATGTTGAACAGCGTACGTTGCTGTTACTATCGATTTAACCGAGGATAAATAATAATATAGTGTAGTATAGGTAGTGATGATAAATTGCGCAAGAGTGTTGCGTTTGTTATTATAATAGATGTTTCTGAATATTGCATTTATTTAGATTTGTATGAATTTATCATTGCTTTGTTTTATTAATATGTAGTAGTTGTCCAATATAAATCTAGTACAAGATTTATCATGAACTTTCTTTATTCTTTGAATCATTTGATTTCATTTCTAGAACAGTCTACTACGCATAGGAACTATTTATCGCACCTTCAACTATTTTTAAAATTAATAGAGTAATATCTAGTACCGATTATTTCATTTTAAATTGTTTATTTGGGAGTCACTGTGCATTCTAGCACAGTATTTGTGGATTTTATAAGTTTAAATTCTTTAACGGTCTTAAACTCTAATCTTTGAAATTAGGTTTGGCATGTCTTCATTTTCATTTACTTCTATTTTTCTAAATGTGAGTAATTATCATCAGATCCTTCTTGATTTTTTACAAGAAAGAAAAAAAATTATAATTGTTATTATAGGGTGATTTCTGAAGATGTGGCTAATAAAGGGCAAGAAAAGGTAGACATCTAAAAAGAATTCTTTATTATTTTACTATTTAGCTGGATTCCCATTCATCACCCATCTTAAGCTCGTATGTGGGTCATACCTTTTTGCTCGTATTAATTACCTGTTGCTAATGAAACTAAAAAACTATTAAAATTCTAGAAACCCAAAAATCGTATACCTGTGATGGATAAATGGATATAACACAGTAAGATTTTAAATGATTAATAAGTATAAAAAGGTAGATCTGATTTGCACAGTAATGATGCCAAGACTAACATACCTTGTTTAGCATAACGTTATAGATTTTTGAATCCAATGCATAATAATTAACTGCGCCACTCACCACGTACTTCAATAATGAGGTCGCATTTTTTTTTTTGTTCGGTGGGAGCTGTATTACACAGAGTCTCACTGCAGCTTCTTGGTTTTTGTATTTAATTCTCGAATTTCCGTGTACTTTAGGTAGAATTCCAGTTCTGCTATAAATATAAGCTTACTAGTCAGTCCTTGGTTCATGGTAAGTCATGGCCATCAAGTTAACTATACCGATCCAGTAGTTAAATTTGACCTATTTTGTCTGCGACCAAAGTTGGTGAACCTCAGTATTTTTAAATATTTCTGGGTACTCTGGGAGGTTCTACTATGAACCAGTTTACATCTGATACCGCAGACTCCTTACCTTGCCCGTACTGGTCTCTGCTGACTTCAATTCAGGGCTAGTATCCGTGGTCTTTTTGGAAGGTCTGTCGATTTAACAGTGGTTAAAATTTGTGTTCTTTCAAAGATTCATTGTAGATACCTTTGTCTTGAACTAGATCCTTATGTCTTCAACCGTGAAAAGTCATTTACTCCTCTAGTGAAGATTTTCTCAGAAAATTTCATGCAAGTGATGCTATAACTCGGACCAATCGTACACCGCAATCGGGAGACATTTTTGAATCAGATCCATCTGCTTTGGATTCATTGTTGACGCTGCCTTACTGAAACTTTCATTGGGTTTCTTCGAGGTTTGCGGTGGTATTTTAGAGTCTGCGTCAGGTCGTCAGTTGTTTCCATTCGGGAGAGATGAAACCTGTTTTTTCGTTTTTTGTAACGACGTTGGAACTCCTTCCCCTATTCGTTTTTCATGGTAATTCTTAGTCATGAATCGTGAACAAAAGATAGCACTGTGAATCATGTTATTTTCGGATGCTATTTTACAGTTTAGATACCTAAGGTAGCTCAGAAATTTTGTGAAATCTCTTTTCAGGTCCTCCAATTCCGACCTCCAAAGATCATATTTCTACTTCTCGTGGGGAATGCACAGTACTTTCTTATTTCCTCAGTCTCTGGTCACAGCAAACATTCGCCTCTCATCAGAGAATCCGATTTTGCGTAGGTGCTTTCCAAGTCTGTAGTAATCTATAAAAATAGAAGCCATTATTTTGACATTCTGACTATCAGCAAAACTGTTCCAGGATTAAAATGCTTCTGATTTGCTAAGAGTGTAGTTTGCTATGTAGTTACCGCAAATGACAGGTTCTAGCTCTGCGGGCTCACCTTTTACGAGAGGATCCGCTTCCTCATTTCATTAAATGAGCTTCGTCCAGGTGTCTAGATTAGGGATAGATTATAGCTGTTATCAAAGTATTTAGTACGTGTTTACACCTCCAGATCAGTTTTGCTATTTTAGGATTTTCTCCAGAAATTTTGATTGATTTGTGTATTTTCATTCGAAATTTCTTGTCACACGTATCGCAGTGACATAGATTTCGACCTAAGAAGTCTTTTTGTATTTCTGTATTTGATTCTAGAATGGGAAAAAATATTTACCATGTTATTGCCCCATAAGTAACAGTTGGACGTACTATCACCATTTTAAGATATGGTAGTAGTTTCGGGGACAGCTTACAAAATTTCACACACATCCTTCAACAAATCGATAAGAAGGTTATTGCCTTATGAGAAACCTTTCCCAGAGCATACTGCAGATGAGTGTCTTGTCTAATAGAATGGTTAGATGTCCTTATCTGCAAATACCAATGTTACAGCTTGGATAGCGCATGGTATCGATGGTTGGTTGATTATGGTTGTATTTGTGTCAATGCCCATATTCTCTTTATGGCACCAATTGAAAATGGTGTCAGTCGCCTATTTGATTTTCATTTTTATTTCTACTGTCATCCACCCACCTGGATGACAGTAGATTGGCTTCGACAGCAGGAATTATAGTAAGATGTTTTGTAGGTAGTGAATGGGGACAAAATCTATACATGTTGACTTCATCTGCCTGGCTTGAATCAGACTATCTTTCGCAGACTCGCTTGTAAGCAAGCATAGTAGCTGTCCAACTTCTTTTTTTCTGCTTATGGTATGCTTCCATAGCATAATTGTTAACTAGCAAATTGTAGGCTTTATCTGATTTCTTTCGGATTATATTTCTTCTGGCGCAAAAAAGGGATAGACATTTTATTAGCAGAAATTATTGCATGCATTCCTGTCGGAATCCTAAAAAAGTTGGCGTTAACACTGAAATATCTTTTTTCTTATTGAGTTAATCAGCTTCTTTGAATAATTATTTTTTTTTGTGTTATAATAATTAATCCTCGCACTTCTCAGAAATAAAGACTTGATACATCCGTTTGAAAGAATTTTAGAACTCCTTGAATCCTGGTGGGGTTCTGTTGTAGGTAGCCCAAGAACTTTAAAATGCAATTAGTGAAAGACCAAAGTATTCAGAAAGAAACTGAGGCAGGTAGGAGTTTGAAGACTTTTTTTTGTATTAACTAGAAGTTAGGTGTAAGTTCCAGTCCTCTCAATTGTACAACTGAAAGCACTTAAAACTTTTTGTGAAAATTTGTTCAATTGTCAAATTCCAATCAATATATCTAAATGGTCTCTATTAAACGGTATTCGTATATTTATGTAATTGAAAGTAAAATTCCCGTCCTTTCTAAAGGGATTACATAATTTTTAATTATGATATTGTACATTTAATCTCTTGCCGAGAGGTTAATTACTCAAACTAGCGGTTGTAATACACACACCCAGATAGCGCGCTTATTAAAAGGACCACAGTAGAAATTTAAAAAAAGGCATACAAACAACGTTCAAAATACCGCCGGAATCTCTAGCAGCGAGAGGTCGCTTTGCAGAAAGGAACGAAAAAAAAGAGAAAGACCTGGAAAGTTTTTCATTAAAACGCAACTTGACGCTGTCGGAACGGGAAGCTCTTACTATTGTTGTCCGGAGTTTCGCCCTTAAAAGCCGGTGGAATAATTAAAAATGTTATTCTTGAAAAGTTAAGCCGTATACCGGGGACGTAGGAACGGTAAACAAAAGGATTTTATCGGTAATGTGAAGCGGAAGTTTTTTTTTTTTTTCTTACCTCCTTTGCGCAGATGAGCGATGGATCGAAGGCTGCTACTGCTGCCTCGTGCATGATTAATGGACTATACGCCTTTTTACGTTTCACGCCTGATATTCTGTTGGGGGAGGAAAACAATGAAAATCGATTTGGACAATTGGCTTGCTGGAATCTGGAAGATGTCATAGTTCTCATTTTGATGGAATCGTATTTCGAGTGTCCTGGGGTCCTATTTCTTTATTTCATACAATTAATTTTGTTTCAATAGAGCCCGCAATAATACTGTAATGTATTAACTTTCTTGATCAGAAAACATAGGATGGGTACACAGACTCTTACAAAATCAAAGTATAGCTGTAGGATTAAACATTTGAAGACCCAAAAATAAAAATATTGTTATATAATATTATCTTCTTGACATGTCTCTTTATTTCCTATGAAACTTTGTGACGATGTTATTATGTGCCTAAAGCAAGTAAGATCCTGAATTGAGATACGCTAAACAGTTCTTATTACAGGCGTTGTAGCTATAATACATATTTCGATATCTCTTTTCTAAGACATTTTATTTGTGAACAAATCATCCTAAGATCGCGCTCCACCTAAAGGTACTACACGAGGTTACCTATTCCAAGTACTATATGGATTCCATAACAATTGAAATGTTGGCTCTCTATGCTTGCTAATTTCCCTAATAATTCGAAGGAAAAGAATCAATTTTATTCTTTTTCAAAATCAATATTAACAATCATTGTTAATATTGATTTTGAAAAAGAATAAAATTGATTCTTTTCCTTCGAATTATTTTACCGTGTTATATCTCACAGAAAAACTTCATTTGTTTGGGCATACGGTATATAATACATTTTATGTGTGTGTTTGTTCAGGTTAATATGCTTGATGTTCGACGCGTGTTTTAAATTGTTATTTAAATAAAAAGTTTTAAAAAATGTTCCCATATGACACACCTAGTTTTTCACTAGTTTGAATAAATTTACATGGTTTAATTGGAATTACCCAGGACTATGAGAGATTTGTGAGTGGCCAAGAGAGAGGAATTAAAAATAATAAAAGAAAAACAATAAATAGTTTGAAAATGGATTAAAGTAAGAGAATCCGAAACGTAACTTTATGATTGTTAATAATAAAAATATAAAACAGAAGCTTCAAGATTATGTGAATACTACTTTATGTGAAATGCTAAAATATGTGAAATGTGATTAGTTCACATAATCGTGAGTTTACTGTAACTCGGTTAGCTATCGGTTAGAATATTTGCGCCTATGGAACGACTTTAGTTATCTCCCAGCATTCGCCAAGGAGTAAGGGACAACCATGGCAAAAACCTTACTCGCAGAGAAATGGAAATGCAAGCAGACATCCTGTAGTTCACGAGCGGTTCGAAAACCGAGCAGAATTTGGACGCAGGAATATCTCGTCGCAGTCCGTGAATCAGAAGATATTACAACGTTGGACAACCCACAACGATCTCCAAGGCTAAAGTACACGGCAATGAGATGTGTGCTGGGAAAAATTTGCAGAAACAAACCTAGAAGCCCATAAATGCAGTTCGAATCTGATCTGGAACTGGAAATACACCCTCAATACTTTGGGGCGGCTACTAATTTGTTTCTTATCTGAGGTACTTGGGTTCGCATGGTTCGTTTAGTCGTCTCGTCCACTGCGACCACTAAGGTCTATTGTAGAGCTGGGTACTTGGGCGCTTGCACATTCTTGGAACTGAGGAAGCGGACTCAATTGCAAAAAAGGGTGCTGTGGTCTATGCTAGCTAAATAGTAAATCATATTTTGGACAAATCAGGAGTAGCTCCAATGCTGGAACAGTTGTTCTGGGTTGGTGCATGCGAAGAAGTGTATCACACCTGGTCATGTCAGAACTAAGAAGCTACTTGAATTTAACTGTAAAAGTGTTTCTACCTGTACAGGTCACTGTAGATTTCAGAAGGCACTTGCTCGAGCCCTCCAACAAGACTGATTGCCGACTGTGTTAATAGACGAGTAGATGTTGGGCATATTTTCTGCCACTGCGATGCTGTTACAAGATTCAAGTTTTTTGGGAAATTAACCTTTTCCTAGAAAGACTGAAACGAAATCATTCGACAAGATATTGAGGTACCTTAAGGGCAAGGCCGAGGGAGCCGGAATAGGAATATTTGGGCCTAGAATCAAGTACTTCAGAAGCTTGGGACAATATCTCAAGTAGCTTCCAGGCGGAAATACATGCTATTGAAAGATGCGTCCAGTACAATATTGACAAAAGCAGGAGATTATCATTATGTCTGATAGTCAAGCAGCCATCAAGGCGCTGAATGAAATCAGTTCCAATATGGTCTTGGAATGCCTAAGGAAATTAAACGAGCTAAGCAATAGAAATAAAGTAACCCTCCTGTGTGTTCCGGCTCATACAGGAATAAAAGAAACGAAATCACGGATAATCTTGTAAAAAAGGTGCTGGAATGCCATTCGTAGCGTCTGAACCCTTTTGCGGGATAAATAGCAGTACAATGCTGAAGAAATTGAAAAGCGCAGTGGAGCAGAGAAAATCCACTTATTGGGAGAATCTCCAGGAAATGCGGCAACCTAAAACCCTTCTGGGAACTTGTAACCAGAAGGTTTACAGAATGCATGAACATGAGTAAGAACAATTTTCGCATATTAACAGGAATACTTTCACGTCATTCTAAACTGACAAGACATCTGAGTAAGCTTGGATCAACAAAAGAATCTGGATGTCGATTTTGTAGGTAACTGGATGAAACACCCATCCATATTCTCTCAAATCCGTTGCACTGTACAACTCAAAGGCGCTATACCTGGGAGCATGTGAAATCGAAGAGGGAAACTTACCTAACCTGCGGCCTCCTCATATCCTACACTTTCTGAAAGGAATAAGATTGGAAGACCAGCTGCAAAGCATCAGGAATAGGGGTTGCAATAGGTCTTTTAGGTCGCAGTGTAATATCACCCTCCGTTCAGACATATACACATGCAGACTTTAAGGGTCTGAATTTATTGGATGAATTTTAAGATAACATCTGCTCTATAATATACCCTAGTGGTCGCAGTAGATTAATTGAAGCCCGCAGATGCTACCTTTATCTACAGCAAAAACTTAGAGGTTATTCGGAAAGCATTTAGAGAAAAATGAGTTCCGTACACCAAATAACTACAGCTTTATGCTATTCAACCAGAGTTATAACGGCAATACTAAATCAGAATAACCCCATTGCCTTTAATCAAAAACGCAATAGAACGGCGGGTAGCAATACTTAAATTAAAATGATATTTTGAGACATAAGTATGCCTTTTTGCAGACTTAGCCAGATAGAAAAGAGAACATACCAAAACATGTATGTCGACTCCTTTTAGGAAGTAATTAGAAGACAAAGAAGCAAGAAAAAATCAGAAAAAAAAAATATGAAAAGGCAAAGTCACTGAAGATTGTACTTTCTTCGCAAATAGATTAATAAAGAATGTTGCTCAGCAGCCTAATATTAGCAGGATTTTTAAATCGAAAAACAAGATAAGGGAACATGCCAGAGAAGATAACTGAAGAGGTATATCTTGTGAATGGAAAATAATGAAAAAAAAAAACAAATTTGGCTTAAATGTATTGCCTGCAGCTAATGGGCGCATAAATCATACATTAAACGAGAAAAGAGTTGCCACATTTATGAATACTGCAGATGAGGGTGTAGCACCGCCATCTGTCTAAAATTACGCCCAAAGATCGGGCTAATGCTTGCCAATGCATAATTTGAAAATGGCTCCCACATAAATGAAATTTTGTGAATATCTGCTGAAGCAAGTGTTGTATTTTCATTCTGCCATCGCTAGATTGAAATCAAACTGTGTGACATCCTCACTATTTTACATATGTTAAACATAATTGACTCGATATAAGTTTGTTACAGAAACGACACCCACATAAACAGAATTTCGTGAATATATGCTCAAGCAAGTTTATTTTCATTCTACCATCGCTAGATTGAATTCAAAGCTTGGTGACATCCTCACGAATTTACATATGTTAAAAATAATTGGCTCTCCGATCTGTGAATGTGGTTATGGGATATCTGATTTAGGGTCGTTACCAACACTCACAGTTCTTGTTTTTTCGAACTAATAATGGAGGACTATAGCATGCACTATAGTTTCATCAATAAATGACACATTTTTTTTTGTGTTTTGATCTCTTAGATGCAAAAGAAGGTATGGCTTGTTCCTATGCGCTCTAATATACCATTCCCCTCATTTGCATTATCTATATTGTTGTTTATGTTTGAACAAAGAAAATGAGAAGAGATATTAGACACTGAACTGAAGTGGGTAAGTTCCCTACTTTGTCTGTAATATCCAAAACGCAAACGCACAGATTCCTATTCAATCCACCTAGAATGGTAGGCAGTAAAGCAGCTCTATACAATAAACGACTCGCTAACTGCGGCCCTGTTTATCCGGGACCGTGTAATTTGAATTATTAATCTGATTTAGTTGCGAATTTGACGTTTAATAGGTTTAAATCAAACGAGGTATCGGCCCGGGCGACATGGCCGGCCCGCACTATTCCAACATCAACTAAGTTTCCCGTGGATGTTGACCGAGTAATACATTAATGGAATTTAACGCACCGCACAGTGCGGCTCGACTATACCGAAACTCTGATAGTAATTAACGTGGAAATGATGGATGACGGGGATTCGGCAGGTCAGGGAAAACACACAGAGATAGACGAAAAGAATCGGTCCCCATAGTAATTGATCGGCGGGCGTCGACGGAGGTCCGAAGGTTATCCGCGGACGTAACATTTATCTTTATATATCAATTATTTTCGTGTATCATCCCTGCCGAACGGACCTCTGAACAAAACGAGAAAGGCGGATAAGTCGGGCGGAAGATTGGATAGTGGAGAAATGTCGGCTTATTTATAGCTCGACGAAGGTAGCGATGTAAAAGAGAACACGCTAGGGGCTGTTAATTAATCGATTGTCTTCCTTTAATTAGTTTTTGGTTTATCGTATTCTGGTCTGTATCTAATAACTGACATGGGATTCGTGTGTTTCCACATCAAACCGGTAATTAAATTGATAGATATAGGAAAGACAAGTATGTTTACTAACAGTATCACTTACCAACAACACTTTTTACTCCATTTCAGCAACCGATAGAATTAAATCGTGTGGGCTTACGTTGACGCATCTACTCTAGGTACTTTTACTGGCGTGGATACACAGTAAAAAATTTTTGCTAATTTAATTATAATTTAACAAAATATTTATAATAACTTAATTACAGTTAATATTAACACACTCTTTTAGTAACATTAGCAAACCGGTTTTTTGTTAAACATCTAAAATCGTATTTTACTCATAATCTAGTAAATGTAACAATTTGTGTTGTTGAATTAACAAATTTAACTTTACTAAAATAATATATCTTCGATTACAAACGCGGTTATTACATTAACAAACTTAAATGCATTGGTAACTTCATTTCTATTAGGTAAATTACAAAAAAAAAGTATATTCGAATTTGCAATTTATATTTATAAATGATATGATGCCTTAGCATCAAGGCATCACAAAAAATCACACAAGTTGAATACACGCAAAGTGTAGTAATACAACTTGGACAACATAAACAAAACAAGGAGCTAAATTGTAAAAATATCATAGTATCATAGGTTCATATAATACATTATAAGTTAATCAAACGGAGTCTAATTTATTATTGTGCTTAGGATATAAAGAAAAGTTGTTAATAAAAGACTATCGATTATTATAAATTTCATAACAATTCATATTTATACCATTTTATACTATTCATTACTATTGGTATGAATAGGTATGTACGTTGCAATTACGTCATTTGTCATGTGCACGCATTTTTAAGCTGATGCCACCACCAATGCACCAACAGCGCCATTATACCTTAGATATCTTTGGCGTATCTCTAATTCAACGTCATTGAGCCTGATTCAACTATTTAGTTTATTGTGTGATTTCATTGTTTTCTTTAGTATTGAGGATCAGTTGTAATGGTAAGCACAAAATATTGTATGAATTACATTGTTTGTATATAGGGTAAATGAGAATAGCAAAGCAGTTCTTATTGTCAAATTTATCGATTATAGTGTAGAATTAATTATTTATATTAATTCCGTCAGACCCGTGACTGTGTGTGGTAGAGAGGTTTCCCTATCTAATGAATTAGTAAATACATATGCGGAAAATCAGTAATAAAATAGTAAAACTAAAATTAATGATTAGTATTTAAATTAGATGCAATGATATGACAAAATTTTTGTTTATAGCCTGTCAAATCTATTCTGAATTGGTAGGGAAGTATTTTGAGCTGTAGGATTCGGAAGGGGCGACAATAACTATTGATTTTTTACCTACGTTTTTAAATATTTCCAGAAAAGTGGTAATAATAGTCGTTGTAAAAAGAATGGTTTGTAATGAGTCGTTTTTATGAAACTTTATATTAATATTGATTGTTTTAGAGAATTATTTCGACTTAAAAGTGCTCCTGCAAATGATAGCCCATTATCAACACTTTCACAGACATACACTCATCCAGAGAGTTTTGCAGTACTGAACTGTAATCAGTTGCTAAGACCCATCAAGTGAGTCGGTCTGCTCCAGTTTTTTCATCTACCTACCCCACCTAGTCGCAAGGAGAGCCAAAACCAGGCATTATTTTATTAAAAATTGATTTGTCAATTTCTCATTAATGTTAATTTATTAATGAACATTAGTTAATTTTACAATAATTTATTATTAAATTAATAAGGAAATTTAATTAATTTCACAACCATTTATTATGAAATTAATAAATAACATTCATTAACTTTTCAATAACGTAATGTGATATTAATAAAGAAAATGAGTTAATTTTACAACAATTTATTATATTTATTCCGCAGGAATAATTTTAAATTAACAAAACAAGTTTCATAATTTTACAAAAAAGTTGGTAAGGTATACTAATACAAATTTTAAATTTTACAACGTTTTGGTTGTGAATTAGAATTTTAAAAGTAAATTTTACTAATTCATTTAATAAGTATAACAAATAGATTATTGTTATATTTAACTATAGACGAAGTGTAAATTTTATAAAATATAGGAGTGTACCTGTGGGAACTAAAAGTTGGAGTTGTATTAACATTCCTTTTTTTACTGTGTATATCTCCTTTCTTCCTTTAAAGTCTTTGTATGTTAAATTTTCCCAGTGCTTGTTGCACATTTCGTCCAAATTGCAAATAAACTTATGAAAATCCAAGTTGAAGGCAGGAAAGAATAATCCAAAATGATTTCGGTGGACGAATGGGGTTTACTTGTTGATACTCCTAGATCAGGTTAAGGCACAACGAATGATAGGAATATGGCCAGAAATTTTTTACCCGAAAAAGGTTATAAAAAGCCTTATTAACAAGATATCGAAAAAAGAAGTGTAGCTCAAGAAGCAATTATTTTTATTCGATGATTAAGCAAAGTAACAATGATGAAGAGAGTAGAGAAATAAAAACATTTCAATTTATTGATTATGTGGATGCTGGTTTTTTAATAATGCTTCTTTATTTTTTATAATTAAATACAAGGGCAGTTAATAAAGTTTTACTTTTTTTTCTTAAAATTCAGTTATATACAAGTGTCTTGAAGTTCTGGGTCAAACATATGATAAACGCACCTGACATAATTTTGAGCAAAATATCATATATAACAAACTTTGATCCACAAATGAATCACTTTAGATATACAGGGTGCCTTTTTAATAATGACGATTAAATGAGGAAAAGTTGTATGTATACTTTAAAAAGAGAATACGCTAAAGGATTAATAAATAACTTGTTTAAAAGAATATTGTCCCTTCGGTGTCGAAACTTCATATTGTAAATCTGATTTCAGCAACTATTACTTATTTTAGAATACAAAATCTCAAAATATGTCTCATATTTCTAAAACCCAACGTCGTAAATCAAAAAATTCAAAAACACGAGTATTTTTTTTCGGTTATCTTCGGAATTGTTCCGAATGCACTATTTTTGTAATGCATTTTAAGACCAGCCTGTATCTTTAATGTAAGGCAGTTGCAGTCCATGATTTATGTCAAGCACCTCTACCCTAAGTAATATTCACAATTTTTATTATACTATATTCGTATTGAACATAGTTGATAATAGCTGTTAAATAATTGTCGCAAACTTTTTAATTAACTAATCATTAATTAAATTTGTTCGGTGCAATCCAATTCATATTTAATTCGTAATTAAATTTAATCTTTAATTAGTTAATTAAAATGTTAATCGCAGACGGTGCAAACGGCCGTATATGTTACTTTCATGACATGCTTTACTATATTATAGCAATAAAAGTAGGAAAAACTATCATAGTTTGGGAAAGAAAAATATTAGTTAGGCTGTTTTTACATATTTACATACTGCTGTGGTTAGACAACCCATTTCGCTGAGTGTATTTTGAGTTGCATATTTTGGTTATTTATTGGTTGTTTTCTTTGCTTTAACAGCTATTATTCAATTTACCGAGAATTTTATTTTTGTTTTGTTTAAGTTTAGTTAAAGAGTTTATTGTATCATTTTAATTTATTTAGTGTTAAGTTTTTTTTAATTATTCCATTCATTAAATTGTCTATTGTTCGCTTGTGCTGATTTAATGCGGATTCTATTAAATATTCTCGTTGAATTGTAATACGTCTGCGTTGTACGATTTTGAGAGAGGGATTTTTTTGAGAAAAGCATTTGCAGAATTTTGTTAAGGTCTTCCTTGTTCGACTATTGACGTGATAGACGTGTTTTTAAATCTTGGTTGCCATTTTGTAATTCATTTAATATTGAAATTTAATTCTGTAATTTTGTTTAATTTAACCAAGGAACTTTTATTATAATAATTGTTGGTCTATTGAAGTGTGCGCTTTATAGATATAAGATCAATCATTATTTTTTGTTTAGGAAGATATATTTTAGCTTTTTTTCTATCATTATATTTTAAACAGTTAATTTTCTGTTATTCAATTTTGCTGTTTCATTTTAATTTTCAATCACCTCGTTTGGGTGAGTAGAAGCATTGTTCTTGCTTCTAGTTTTTTCTTTTTAGTAAATTTCTAGTAATTAATTGTCCATGCTTAGTTTATTTTAATTTGTGAAACCACGTGGATAGAAATTCAAAGGTTGTGTATTTTGAATAATCTTCCTGAACAAGCAAAACTTTTGGTTTGCATAAGAGATAACATTGTCCTATTTTAATTTAGAGTCAAGTGCAGTTTTTATTTTAGGCCACAACCTTCAGTTCAAGGTTTTTTTTCTGCACAATTTGTAATTTAACCCGCTGTTGAAATAAATTGATTGTTAATTAGCGTCATTGGGTTAAAATTTATGTTCTTTTATTTTTATTTTAAACCTTTTCAATTTTTCGGGTAAGTAAGAAAGTCTGATTTCATTCACTCACAATTTACTTTTCGTGGTTAGATTCAAGTTTTAATTTGCGAGGGTAACTCTGAGGTTAATAGTTCTTTTGCGTTCTTTAAAGCCTTATCCATTGAACTAGCTAATTTTATTTTCTTTTTCATTTTAAAATCAGTTTTGCATTTTTCATTTAATTCAATCAGTACACAGCAATTCGTATATTTTTCATATTTTGTGGTTGTAGAAATATATACTGCTGTGTATTGGCACCCCGGGTTTCGGAAATTTAAATTTGTATTTTTGTTCAGTCCGGATTGGTTTTGTCAGAGCAAGGATAGAGTTTCCGCTATTCTAATATTTGTTTATTTTGAAAAGATTTTGTTAATTGATTTAATTGTTAGTATTATTTTATTTGTTCAGTTGTGTAAAGTTAATTTCATTTATTTGTACATTTTGCGTACACCAGGATTGTATATAGTTTATATGCTAGTATTTTCTTTGCGATGCGTTGCGGCTTCATCGCACGCAGATGTAAATTTTATATATATGACTGTGTTACCTTGAGGCCCTCTCAGTTACCAGATTGACGAGCGGGAGTACTGTTTTGTTTAGTTTTAGTTAAGTAAAATTTTCTCAAGAATTTTACTTTTTTTTCGCTTATTTACGCCCTTATAATTCACCTTGTGTTCAATTTATGTTGCTCTAAAGAATACATATCTAATATGTGATAATGCACCCCACGTTAAAAAATGAGTTTTGGTTCCGCTTTTGAAAACATTGTGGCAGACATTGCAGTTAGCTGATAATCTGCATTACGTGTACAAAAAAAAAGAAATAGCATGCTTCCAAAATTCAACCCAGTTTACGTATTGGTTGAATTTTTAATAAAAATGAAAGATGAACCTGATCGCCAAATGCAATTATGCAGCATTTGTCCACACATTATTCCCCATATACTTTTTCCTTCGGATAAAGCCAAATTTCAAAGGGTTTTGTGAATCGATAAGGTTTCCAGTATTATAACAAAGACAATCCTCATTGGATGACATGAGGTACATGCGCAACATCCTCCGGAAAGTTAAGGTGCGGGCAGGCATAGTTGGTAATAAAGTTTTTGATCTTTTCTTCTTTGAAAGAACTCTCACGGAAAACTCTTGAGAGATGAAATTCTGCCGGCACTTGCGTGGTGCGACAACACTGCTTGGTTTCAACAAAACGTTGACCTCTGCATTGTTGCACGGCCAAATCATTAATTCTTAGATAATTGCTTCTTTAGAGAGGCAGTGTGAAAGATAACGGTCGATAAAATGTCCCCAAACTCCCCGGCTCCACCACCTATTGATTTCTTCTTGCCGAATTGCTTAAGTCCAATGTTTGTTCTCTGTTACCCATCAACACAATGATAATTGATAATTCACTACCGAATCCAGCAATTACATAGAAATGTAAAGCATCGAATGACTATTATTGGAAAAAAAATGATCAGTCATCACCAAAGTGGAAAAATAGCCAAAGTTAGTGTATCATCACCTTTAAATTTTGGAAGAAAATCTGAAACTGCTTCCTTTCTCGGTAAATTTAGTTACTCATTACATGCTTTTTAGGGACATGAATGCCTTCCTTAATAATAATAATAATCCATGCTTTCATCCCCCCAACAGCTTTCGCCAATTACAGAGGGCATCGGCGGCCATGAGTTATTATTATGCCTGCGCCCGTGGAGCGACTTAAGATGTTCGTCTCTCAGCATTTGCCAAGGAGTAAGGGAAACCACGAAAACCTCACTCTGGGTGAGGTTTGTTTTAATTTATTCGGCTATTAATACTACTTTCGGTTAGTTAAGTTTGCCTTTTCAAATAAAATTTGCTGAGCTACAGCTTTTTATTTCAGTTATTTCGTTTTATTCAAAAATGTATTTATAATGTGCTTCATAAGGAACAAAAGCCACCAATACTTTACAGACCCAGAAATAGTTGATCTAATATCTACTGAATGTAAGTATCGCTATCTTATGTTCTACTTCGAAATATACTTAGATGGTAGCCAGGAATTTAGAAAAATGAAGTAAAGGGTTTTTAGCTTGTCGGTTTCTTGTAGGAATTTTTTTCAATTTCTACTCATTAAAGAAAAGAACCACTGAATGTGATACTTTTCATATGTTGATAAATGAATTGAAAAAAGATCTGCATTCCAATTAATTAGTTTTTGAGAAGTATGTTTTCATAAATACTAAATTTTGTTGTATATTTCTTACAATGTGTTCCATTTCTTGAGTTTAGTTTTCTCTCGAGAAAGGCAGCATATCTACATGAAATTAACAACAATTCTTACGAACATTGAATTTGCAAAACAATCCTTGCATTTCACTGTTTGACAACCTTTAAAATATTATCTCTGGTGCTTCAAGTTAAAGTTCATCAGCGACACTAACAGCATTCACATTATTTTTGTAATTAAAAAAAAAGTAGCTATTTGTGCCGAAAACGGCAATATTTCATTTACGTTTTATTTTAAAATTGTATACATTAAAAACTAAAAAAAGCGTACTCTTCTGTAAGTATCATGATTGATCTAACACTAATAGCAGCATTAATCTTTTAAATGAAACTTCTAAGACAAGGAATAATTTCAATTAAATTAGTATCGAATAACTAGATATCACATAGATTCCTTTCTGACTAATTCAATTTATAATAATTGCATACAACTTAGTCATTAGATGTGAAATAACTTACTACTTCTAGCGGCCATTACCATAAAGCTTCCCAACGCTTACAGACGTCTCGAGCGTTATATTTTCCATCGATTATTTTTCGGAGAACCATTTTGTTAACGCCATTAAACTACCTGTCCCGGATATTAGTCACACCTCAGCAATGTCACGGGTTCAGCTTTAATCATTCTCAGATATTAATAGGTGAATATCTGTTCGATAGAGCTGTAGATCTGGGCTACTGCTTTTACGATCTCGCATCCAAGTAATTAATTATCGATCGCTTACCAGTTCGATGCCAGTGGGTCTTCATTGGAGGTCATGTGCTAAGATGAATGTCCGAAAAACTATTTATGCGTTGATGATTACTGGGAATTTAATTAATGATCCTTAAATATTAGCATTCCACTGTTAATTTTATACAAAGAAATAATAGGAATTACTTTAATAAGTAGACATGGTAAAAAGATATTTCGATGTCGGTTAATATTTATAAGGTCATACAACGCCGATACTCGTTTGGTCGTTTAGATCGACATGACGAGCACTAACGTTCTTTTAAAGAATATTAGGTAGTTGAAAAAGATTGTAACGAAGTGACAAAAAGGCCAGTATGCCGACCTAATCCGCGTAATACAATGTCTTCACCAACACTAGTAATAACTGCAAACTGGTTAACTCTTAAACAGGTTTAATGTGCAAATATCATTATGTAGATAGATCGACAATACAATTTGGCTGATTGTTACGCTGTGATACCTATAGATGACGATGTAAACATGAGTACCCCTATTAGACCACAATAGACACACTGCAGAGGCGGAAATGCATATTGATCAAGTCGGTAATGGATAGGGAGAGTCATGAATTTTAAATCAGGGTCACGCTACCCCGATTAGTCCAATCTAGAGGGTTATCATACGCTCTGATGCAATTTGTAATCTTCGTATACGATAAC
This sequence comes from Protaetia brevitarsis, assembly GCA_004143645.1. Lineage (NCBI taxonomy): Eukaryota > Metazoa > Arthropoda > Insecta > Coleoptera > Scarabaeidae > Protaetia > Protaetia brevitarsis. The sequence goes on from RXPK01000174.1 coordinate 815,271, forward strand.
GCCCTGAGATAATGTAGTTCGTCAATTATTTCGCCTTTTCATTTTATAGCAAGCATTGCTTTAAAGGAAAACTATCTTTGCGGATTGAAATTTGAAATGGATTACCATACAGAACAGAATACCCATTTCTTTTTGTTAAATAAGTAATTTATTGGTGCTGATATACAAAAATATTTACATATGTCAAGGACAAATACATACATACATTCAATATATCAAATGCCTAAGTTCATTAGTAAATTTACATTAAGTTACATCACAGATAACTATATTATTGTCAAAAATATATTTATTATATTAAAACAAAATCGGGATGCAATGATTTAAAGAAGTCTAAATATATTCCTCTTCGGAGTAATAGACTTTTTTCTAATTTACTTTTGAATGTGTTACAATCTAAATTTTTATTACACTAGGGGAAAACATTGTAAACTTTCATAGCTACAAAACTTTGAGAACTAGATAAATGAGTATATTTAACGCTTAAATTATTTTTATTTGTAGTACTATTATGGTGATGAAAAGAAACGATGTATTAATTTTGTGATCATGAATGTTATTTTTAATATATAAAACACGATCGAAAATATATTGTGATCCTGATTTTAAATTTTAAAATTTTTAAAGACTTCGCGACAATAGCAACGATACGGTAAATCACCCAGAATCCAAACAGCCCTTCTCTGCAAACTAAAGGCCCTGCCCCATAAAGAGCAATGTTTCCATAACAATAACCCATACGACTTCACTCAGCAAAACAACGAAAAATATTCAAAATTTATAAAATTTTTAGATACTGCAGACGATAAGATTCTCAAAAGCAACGTGATCCTTGCAAGTATACTTGCGGTATAATTCGCATAAGGTTCCCATTTTAATTTGACATCAAGCAAGTTATTAACACTCAAAATGTCTTTCATAGAGAACATTATTATTGTGGTCTTCTTCTCATTTAGGGGCAATCGATTCAGTAATCGCAACAGCGATCTGAGCATGATTTAACTGGCGCAAGGATCATTACAGTTCTGAGACTGTTTTTATCTGCAAACATGTTATGCGAAAAGTTGTTAGTGTAAATTAAAAATAGTACGTGCCCCAATATAGATCCCTGTGGAACACCACACTGAAAGGGAACTTCAGATGAAGTAGTATCATTTATATGCGCAGAATTTAATTCTGTATCGATTTCTGACATATGACTCAAAATAATTTAAAGAAAGTTGGTCATAATTATAAGATTTCAATTTATTGAGCAATAAATCGCAGTCAAGGCAATCAAAAGCTTTGCTAGCATCACAAAAGGTTGCGGAGCAATAAAGGCTAGATTCGTAGCAGTCTAAAATGTACTCCAACACCGTCGATGTTGTGCACTTTCCCCCACGAAAACCGAACTGATCACCACTGAATAATTTGTTTCAGTGGAGCCAACTATTTGGTTTTTTTTTTATTTTTTTCAAGGATTTTAGATATGACCGGAAGTAAAGAGATTTGTAAACAGTTAGATGCATTGTGTATATCTTTATTATACAGGGTTTTCCACGGAACTGGCTGGTTAGAAGTTTTCCGGATTAACGAAATTCCTCAGTTTTAAAAATTTGGGGTTTGCAACAATTTGGCACTTACTTTCTTTCTAAAATATTTTCACCTTTTTTGCACTTCCGGTTAACCGGTAGTCGCCACGAACTTTGTTATTTTAAATGGAACACCCTATATATTATTATATTTTTGAATTTACCATAAAATTCTATGACGATTACCATTAGGGTATCTTATACCTATCTTCAACTGTTTCTAAGATATTACGATTTTTGTTAAAATTTTGACATTTACATTGTTTTATGTAATTGATTAATTCTCACTTGATTTAAGTGTCAGAAATCTCCGACTTTGAAATCAACAAGTACTAACATGTTTACCAAAACGTAGAAAAAAATTCAGTGACATTATACAGGGTGTTTAAAAATTAGTGACATATCCAAGAATTTTGAATGTTGCAAAACTTAATTTTTTCAAATAGAACACCCTGTACATTTTTCTATTTTTGGATGTACAATTAAATTCTATGCCGATTTGCTGTAGCATTCCCTATACCCATCTTCAGTAGTTTTCTTCTAAATTACTCGTTTTGTTTATTACCGCTTTCAAATGGCCGAATAATTTCTATCTGGTGAGCCATGACATTAACATCACAACAATTTATTATTATTAGTATTATTAGTAAGCATTATTGATAAATGCATATTATTATGGAACTTATGAATTAGATAATGAAAAATATTGAAGGAGCTTATTTTAACCTGGATACTTTAAATTTATTTTACATTCACTGAGAATGCAGGATGAACTTATAGAGAATTTACGGTAATTATAGGAATTTATTTTCGGTTAATATATCTAATAAAATTCCGAAAACTTTGAAATAATACATTACACAGATTACACACTGTACGCAACTTTCGGTACTACCAAGCAAGATTTAATGATTCGTGTGACGAGAACGTTTGATGAATTAGACCCAGTTGAAGTGAGAAGAAGTATAAGGCGACACATTAAGACGTCGAATAATAAAATGCTTGGACGTAAACGGAATTCACATTGAGCATTTTTTTTGATGCTCTATGTCATGGTTCAAGTTTATGCTGCTTGTAAATTGCATTTGTTAAGTATGCATGTATCTAAATATTCTTCATAAAAACCTTTATAATTTTGAAAATACTTTAATATATCAAAAACTTTAAAACATTTGTCTGACAAGCACACTACGTTTTAGTAAAACAATTTTTGTTATGTTTTCGTCGTTATCGTTTATGCCATTTCCCTTAATTTGAAACCAAGCTATTAAGAGAAATCACTTCAAAATTTTCTGGATTCCGTTAGATATATTAACAACCAATAAATTCCTTTAATTACATCGAATTCTCTATAAGTTCTTCCTGCGTTCTCAGTGAATCTAAAATAAATTTATAGTATCTAGGTTAGAATAAGCTCCTCCAATATTTTTTCATTATCTAATTCATAAGTTCCACAATAATATTCATCGATCTGAACACGCCACGTGTAACAAACAATGATTATAACTATAATACTTACTAATAATAGTAAATTGTTGTGATGTTAATGTCATGGCCCACCAGATAGAAATTATTCGGCCATTTGAAAGCGGTAATAAAAAAAGCGAGTAATTTAAAAGAAAACTACTGAAGATGGGTATAGGGAATGCTACAGCAAATCGGTATAGAATTTAATTGTACATCCAAAAATAGAAAAATGTACAGGGTGTTGTATTTGAAAAAATTAAGTTTTGCAACATTCAAAATTCTTGGATATGTCACTAATTTTTAAACATACTGTATAATGTCACTGATTTTTTTTTCTACGTTTTGGTAAAACAATGTTAGTACTTGTTGATTTCAAAGTGGGAGATTTCTGACACTTAAATCAAGTGAGAATTAATCAATTACATACAACAATGTAAATGTCAAAATTTTAACAAAAATCGTAATATCTTAGAAACAGTTGAAGATAGGTATAAGATACCGTAATGGTAATCGTTATAGAATTTTATGGTAAATTAAAAAATATAATAATATATAGGGTGTGCCATTTAAAATAGCAAAGTTCGTGGCGACTTCCGGTTAACCGGAAGTGCAAAAAAGCTGAAAATATTTTAGAAAGAAAGTAAGTGCCAAATTGTTGCAAACCCCAAATTTTTAAAACTGAGGAATTTCGTTAAGCCGGAAAACTTCTAACCAGCCAGTTCCGTGGAAAACCCTGTATATTATTAGTGTGGCATACTTAAGTACATCAGGCTGAAAACTTAGATTTATTAATTTTGTAAGTGGTATAATTATATCGTTTTTAACTAACTTGGTATATAAATATTTATGCTAAGTCTATAAATATCTTTGGCATTGAAAGACTGCAACGAATCAATAACATCACGCACCTCATTATAAGACACTTGCCCTAAAGTGAACCCGCTGTTGCCGTCTGCGCACATCAAAGATGCCTTGTCGTCATCAGGTGCGGGTAATTGTGATAATATATCAGAAACTACACATTGAAAGTGATGATTAGAGTAGTCGACTTTTATGTGCGGGCCAGGCCAATACTAAGTTTCATATACACATTAACGTTTAACACAAGTATACAGTACAATGTCGGGAAAGAGCAACATTATTTATTTATTTATCTATAAATATTATATATAAGCTACTTATCTTATTTAAGTAGCAAGAATGGTATAGGATTGCCAAAAAGTTTGTAGCATTAAATATGTTTCAAGGTTTTTCTCGCTGTACCGTGTTCGTCACGATGATGAAACTATTTTGGCACCATCGTAATGTAAATCCGAAAATTCACCGGTATACTTTACTATATTATGAAACAATGGTCGTTTTCTGGGATTTTCTACGCCCGACATTGTAAATACGTAATAGTTAGCGGAGAATTGTACTATCTCGCATCAACACTCGACTAATACTGATACTAGATACACGAGTCGGAGTGAGTAATTTTACTGCCTTGAAGATATAATGTGGTTAAATGTTATGCATAGCGCAAGGCGATATGTCCTGAATGCGGCCCATTTAAGCAGACACGTTCGACCACTCTAGTGATGATTCAAGTAGTCCGAGGTAAGCGAACATCCACTCTTAGGGGTGAAGACATCACGATACTGGCTTACGAGAGTCACAATGCTCTAGCGCTCTATTGTGGGAATTTGCAATAAATGTGTTATTAGCATCAATTTTAGCTTTCCTTTCATCAAGGACTTTAAATGCTCTTTCACATAAGACTTGCAGAGTATCACGCATATTACTTAAGTGTTCCGTAAACCAAGATTTTTTTTAATCCTGTTACCTCTAATATGTTTTATGGGAAACACAACGTTCATCCATTCATAAGTTGCGGCAAAATGTGGTAAATTTACCGCTAAAAGAGTCGTTAACGCTCTTGATAACTAACCAGTCAAGCTAATTTATAACACCAAAAAATGATGTATGAAAAAATGATTTACGCTGCGCAGTAATTGGACGGCTTTCTATTGCAAATGGTACAGCATAGTACCTTTTATTAGCAACTTGCAAGACCTGTCCATAATGATCGCTTAAATTATTTGTAGTTTTTGCTGTTGTTTATTTGAAGTATATTTAACAACATAATTCACGTTAAGTTATTTCTGTAAAATTTGTTTCTACGGATACACCAAAAACTAAACGAAACCCTTCCCAAAAGAGGTCGATACTCCCACCATTTTTATTTTTGGTGGCAATACCGGGCGCTCGATTTAAACCTCGTTTAAAAATAAAACTGCGCTTGAATTATGTCTTGTTGATACCAGGGGGCGCTGCGGAATTCATCCTCTAGATTAACGATACCGCATAAATATTTCGGGGTGTTTCTGTTATCGATTTCCACCGGAACGAAAATAAATATATACGTTCCCATACACCTACAGCAGTCACACGAGCACGTTGTCGACGCATTTGCAATCTGGCGACGCCTAGCGGGCGAACAAATATTTGAACTGGGACAGGATGGGACGGGGTTGCGGCGAACGATTGTCAAAACTTCAACAATGCGGCTTTCGGGAGTATTTTATTTGATCTTGTGTGAGTAAATACTTGCGAAAGGAGTATTGAAACGGCTGCTGTATCTTTGGGCCTCTGTGTCTTGGAGTCGATATTCGTATTAGCGATGGGTAGAATCGAGTAAAAGTTTCGATGTATAGGAGTACTCTTATGTATTCCGGAATGCTATATTGAATTGAAACCAGTTATGATGTTGCGGAACCTCTTACTAATTGAGTAAAAGGTAGCACTCAGTAGAATCGAGTATCTTTTTATACTCGGAAACTTATAGTACATTTCTGCGTGCGGCTGGCGCAAAATAGAAAATAAAAAAAACAAAAAAAATTAAAAAATGTTAATTTAACGCAATATATTAGTACGTAAGTATTAAATTTTAATAAATTAAATTAAAATACATGCACACAACAAGAACATGTACGTTGTAGAAAGTAAATTAGATCATTTTTTTTAACAAAAACAATAAAATTGATTAAAATGTTAGAAAAATCATCCTTTTAAATAAACATTAACAGCGTTCACCAGGGAATTGTATAACCCGTAAAGTGGCAGATAGGATTTTTTTTATAAATTGTTATAGGATTGATTTTTCTATAACGCAAAATTACCGGGATTTATACAGGATGTTTCGTAACCTTGCTACAGCCGTCAACTTTCTGTTAACTATACAGTTCTGATATACAGGGTAGTTCAATTGAAGCTAGCCACCTCAAATAACTTTTTACCTGCTGTCACTTATATAACATTCCGAAACCTGTCACTCGTCATAGTGAAGGGAACAACTTTTAATGCCGGACTTGACGATTTATAATCATTCCTGGATGCGCGGCAGCCCCCACTCTTAAAATTTGAATGGGCAAGATGGGTCTTGTGGCCTGTGACTCATTCAAAAGATTTTTTAATTCTCTTTACGGCAGAATGTATCAAAAAGTGTTTTTTTTTTTACTCAACAAGCAAACCTATGTAATAAAACACGATTAAAATGAAATGGTTAGGATTTTATTTTATTAAATGCTCAAAATGGTGACCATTAACCTCCACATAATTGTGCAATCTTGCTTCAAATGCTTTCTTGACACTTCGCAACATTTCTGGAGTTATTCGTTGGCTTTCATTAACATTTTTTTTAACGTAACTCTTGCAAGGAAGGTGAACGCGTGACATGCACCTTAAGATGCCACCAGAGAAAAAATCAAATGGCGTAAGGTCCGGTGATCTGACAGGCTATTCTATAGACCCCCTTCGATCAATCCAACGATCAAGAAAGTGATTCAAAAATTGCGGTATTGCGACATCGTAATGTGAAGACGCTCCATCTTTCTGAAAAAATACTGTCTCATTCGCCAACAAAACCTGGATCTCGCTCCAATTTTTCTGTTATCAAAGGATTTATTGTATCGTCCAGCATGTTCAAATACACGAGACCACTTAAAGTCCTGTCAATGAATAGGGGTTCTATGAGATGATATCAGTGATACCAACCCATACGTTAAGTTGCTGTGACCCTTGTGTATATGTTTCTCGCGTAAAATGGAGGTTGGTGTCATTCCAGTATCTGCAGGGTGACGATTCAATCAGCATTCAATGAAATTAATAATAATTCTTCCGGAAAACAGATATTATACGGTAAGTTTTGATTATTGTTGAGGGGAGCGGTCATTAATTTGCAAAATTCCAAACTCCTGTCAAAATCGCCCTCATTCATTTCGTGTAAAAGTGTAATTTTAAGGGACTGTTGTTTGTACTTCTTAAGCATTCTATATTTTTGCCATCACTCAAATAATTGAGAAAAAGACGGGCGTATGATCAAGAACTTCACCTACTGTTTGTTGATCTAAGGAAGGCCTATGACAGTGTCCCAATGAAAGGAACTACGCGAAGCCCTTGAGAAAACTAACATCAATGTGGAACTCATAAAAGTGGTAAAAGCATTGTGTGAACAGCCGCTGACAAAAATTATGATAGGCAACCCTACTACGGACAGATTCATAGTAACAAAAGGATTAAAACAGGGATGCTGCTTGTCTCCAACATTGTTTAAAATCTACCTCGAATACGTATTAAAGGAATGGAAGAAAAAATACAGAAACATGGGTCTACCATTAAATAACACCATTCTATATGTTTCGCGGGTGACCAAGTATTGGTAGCTCAGGATTATGAAGTTATTAATAATATGACTCGCAAACTGATTAAGGAATACGAAAAATGGGGGTTAGAAGTACTGAACCTTGTTAAAACAGAATATATGTGCATTGGAGGCGAGCAACAAAGCCTGGAAATAGAAAAGCGAAAACAAATAAAACGGTGTGGTGAACACCTGGGGGAAGATATCACAGAATGGTACACTGGATACGGCTATCCATGCGCGTAACTTACAGGGTAGGAAGGCAACTGCTATGCTGAATGGCATGTTATGGGACAGAAACATCTCCAAAGAGAACAAACGTCGAATATACAACACTATAGTGAAGTGTATTATAACATATAGCTCCGAAGTATGGCCAATAAAAGAGAGAACATCTAAGACACTGTTAGCTACAGAGGCGAATTTTTTGAGGAAAATGGCAGGCAGATTTAGAATGGAGAAAGTTTAGCATAAGAGGAATCATGAAGGTCAATCGGAATATCATAGACGACATCAAAGATAAACAACTGATATGGTTCGGACATGTACAAAGAATGTCGGAAGTAAGATTACCAAAGCAGGTACTGAAAATGGAATCCAGGAGGAAGAGGGAAGCAAGGTAGGCCACGAAGAAGTTGGCAAAGTCGCTTCAAATTTTAAGGGTGGGGGCTACTGCGCCTCCAGGAATGATTTTACATCGTCTGATCCCTCATTAAAAGTTGTCCCCCTTGATATAACCGTTGATAAGTTTTGGAATTTTATATAAATTACAGCAGCTAAGGAGTTATTTGAGGTGGTTTGTTTCAGTTGAAATGCCCTGTATGCAGACAATTAAAAGTGTGTCTCTACATATTAAAATTATGTATTTTGACACAAAAATGAGTATAAATTGCCTCTATCTTTTTACATCTTAGGTGCCTTATTTCTACTAAGAGTACTTTCGTTATCAAACAAGTTAATGTAAGCCGATGGTGATTTCGTATATGTGAACCAAATTAGCTCCCTAACAAAAATCATTGAATCCGATGGGAACCATATTAACACCTGCCCTTCATATGTATAACTACTTTATTAACACCAGCCCCACCTTTTCAAGCACCCTTTCACGTGAGTCATTGCCACTAAAGTTCACGCTTTCAGAGTCTGTTTATAGAAACACATTTTTCGTGCGACGTCGGGGCCCTATTTACATAGGCACGAGCTTTAAAATGCCCCGACAATGGCCGGGATAAAAGTCAAAATCAACCATTATATTCTGAAATGTGACCCATTGTGTGCCGATGGTACTAATTTATCCTGGTCCCTATCGGCAACCGAAAAGAGAGAGGGTGTAGTCAGAAATAACAGTTCTTCAGGTAAGGGTAGATGCTTATCTACCGTCGGAATACTATTGCATATGTAAATTATCGTGATTTACCTAGAACGGTGTAGAGGATAGGCCGTTTTATGCTGAGCAGGGATTGTTTTTATATGTGATGGCTATTGGACTTATGTGCCGCTTGGTCGTGTGAAATGATAACTTCTTGTATCTGCCGGCGTAAAATTAGAATATTTATCAAGCTTGCGTCGGGGGTGGTTTGATTTAAATACTATTTTAGGAATGTAACCCATTATAATACAATATGCTCATACGTGAAAATGTTACACTTGAAACTGTCTGCATATATTTTAAAGTTCAATGCTTAATTTGTGTAGCTCGCTAGATCGATACGAAAATAGGGGAAAGTCTAGAAAAATTTCGAGAGAAACTTTCGTAACCCAAATTCCGGTATGGAGTTGGGGTGCCTCGACTTAATAAATACTGTACGCCGAAACTTGTTTGAGCGTCGCGTCGTTGAAAATAGAATTAAAAGAGCAAGCATGGAAGGCTGCTACCAGTGCTGCACATTGTGTTGCACAGTTTGCCAATTTAGCATCGTTGAGGCAAGCCGTGGGTATTACATTTAGAATAATGAAAGGCTTCTTGTGAGGGGAAGAAACTAGGAGGAGAATACATAATTTTTTTTAAAGAAAAGAGGTGATTTAGTAGTCCTAAAGTTTAATTTCAAAAACTAAAAAAAAAAAAAACAAATGCTTTGTGAAAATTTCTGACAATCGATTTACATACTTACATGTTCAAAATAACGTTTCAAATCGTTTCAAAATAGAGTCTGTTTAAGGTAAGCTATTGCAATCTTCCGTATTTCTAGGGCTAGACTGTCGACAAACTATAACAATAAATATATTAGGTAATGTACTGCAATCTGCATTTGCTACTTGACAATTGGAAATACGAAAAGTATAGATTTCTAATATCATGCTTTCAAATTATACTTTGAATTTGATTTTCTAGCTTTTATTTGTCAATATATCCTATTTTGAATGTTATATTCTGAGCATATTTCTAAGAAGAGAAGTATAACGAAGTTAAGTAATTGAGGTGGCTCCAAAATACGATTGTTTGAGCTAAGTTATTAATTTTTTATAATTAATTTCTTTTCTTTTCGCCTGCCCTCTGAGTCGTATCCGAGATACACACAAATCATTTTTCTGCAATTTTAATTGTTTTCCGAAAGATGAGACCATCTTCAAGAATGATGCGGATTTTCTGTTCAGGCTAACTCTCCAAAAAAGGCGTATAGGTGTATGATATCAAATGGCAGATAATAGTACATACACCAACATAAAGTATATATTTTTTTTTCAAGGTAAATAATGCCTAAGCAATTCTCTGCTCATCGGCCGTCTGGCTCTGTGGGAGCTGAATATCCCTCCTAATTATCCTTGGAGAAAAGCGGCTACCGTAGTTGACCAGGGCGAGATTTGAACCGGCGGCCCCTCGCCCCCGCAGTAGTAGAATTTGGTGAACATATTGCTCATCTGTACGATACGTGTCACTGTCACACATGAGCGCACAACTTTAAAAATCATCTTGAATAAATTAGTGCTTGATATTTGTATGACGTGTTACACCTCTATGGTTTCTCAAAATTAGCCAAAATATGGACAATGAAAAATTGCTCTCCTCAAGCAAATACCTCGTTGAATAATTGCTTGGGTAAGCTAGAAAGGACTTTTATCTAATTCAATTTTTACAGCATTTTTTACACTTTTCCTTTATTAGTAAGGGAATAATGACTTTAAAAAATATCTGCTGTTAGGGCACATTTACTAGTATCGTTGCAACGGAGGCATCACGGGAGCCTCGACGCCAGCGGCTGCTGTGGACCATTCTTGGGCTTCCTCCGCTGCAATTGGTGTTGTAGTCTGAAGCAACCCTAAGGGCTTACAGAGGAAAATGTAATGGATGCAAGGGCTTCTCCGGCAAAGTCGGAGACCACACCAGCATCTTCAACTCCAATGAACAGATAGTACTACTGTCCGCAAAGGCGGATAAGATCTTGCCCGTTTTTAGCTTCTCTGGGGGATACAGCGTAGATATCTCCAGCAGGGAAACTGCAATAGCATATATCCGTAAATCAAAACGGGGTCTATCCCGCTGATTTGTCGATGCCTCGAAAACGCGCAATGGCACAAGCATTGGAATCTAGAGGGACGGAGAGCGGGACGGCGAAACTTTTAGCCTAGCGATCTCCCCCATTATTTTCCAGCCCGAAATTATTGCTATCCAGACTTGTGCTAAGAGCATCTCAAACTGCTTGCGCAAGAATGGAAGGGTAGAAATCATTTCCGACAGCCAGGCTGCCCTCAAAGTTTTGCGGGCTGTCAGATTTGTCTCTGAGGTGGTAATGGGGTGCCACAGAAAACTTGAACAGCAGACGGAACGTCTAAATGTTACATTGATATGGGTGCCAGATGACTCTGGGATCAAATAGCTGATACGTTAGCAAAGGGCGCCAGCGAGCTGCCGTTCTTAGGTCCAGAACCGACGTGTGGCAGCTCATGTGGCAGCATCAAAACGTTTGTCACGTTGAAACTTGCTGCTAGGCACTGCTTTTTTTGGAATGGACATGCCGGCGCAAGACACTGTAGATCTCTAGGACGCCATCCCAATGAGAAAAGACTGTGTCAGGCAATCTTTATGAGCAGGGACAGATTGAGATTACTCAAAGGAATTTTAACTGGGCACTGCGCACTAAATAAGCAGATGCATCGCATGGGGCTGAAGGGTTAAAATTGACATGGTGGCACAATAGATCTCTCTGGCTGAGTTACCTTTTTTCGAGTTACACCCGCCCATGGAGAAAAAAATCGTTTCAACGGAATAATTACGTTTTTACCAAATGTCATACTTTGCTTGATGGGTGATTATTTTTCAAATTTACAATACAATTTTATTAATAAATCACAAAAGTGGACTGAACTAATTATCACTAGATTTGCTTTCATTTCGAAATATTAGAATAATTACAATTAAACTTCGAAGACTTCTGTTATCCTAAGTGAATGAAATCGGACTCATGCAAAGATTTTTTTCGATAAAAGTACATGGGCTTTCATATGACAAAGTTTGTTGGCAAGCTATTAAATCATTTTTTATAAATAAGATATGTAAATGAGTTCTTCTCGCAAAAATTAAATAATTTATTTTTATGAGTACTAAACAAGACGTGAGATCAAGATAGGGCGTAAATTTTCAAAGTAATTGTCTAATTAATCTACAATAGCGCGAGTAGGTCGATATCTTGTGTGTCTCTTACTATGCTACATTCCTTGCTATAATACATATATTGTGATTATAAAATGAAAATGCTATATGTAGTGATTTATATCCTTGAAACGTTAGGTTAGAATATTGGAGCCGGGAAAATATAGCAAAGATAGATAAGATAAAAAAAATTAATGGAATTACGAACATTTCGAGTTCAATAAAATATTATAAGTCATTAAGACGAACATAGATAGATAAGGAGAAATTTGAATTCACAATCAATGCTATGGGAGAATATTATTTTTAGTATTTCATCCTATTAGTAAACCCTAATCCTGTACATTTTCTTTTTATGACCAATTTGATTTATTGTATTATTTAAAGATACGTATTCATAATTTTAATTTCTGATTTATTTTACCGGTACTAGGCACAAGGTTCCTTTTATATTGTCATTGGGAAATGACGCAATTAGCCTTATTTCAGTTCGAACCCCACCCTTTTCCACTTCCACCTCCCGATATTATCGTTTTATAATCCACTCTACCCTCTCCCCTTTCAGGAAGGGGGGAAAGGGGAGGAGGAGGAGGCCCGTTTATGTTACGTCGATGTCCTAATTTTCTGGATGTGCTGCATTACGGAGAACGCTGAAAACCAATGGAATAATCGCAATTATGTAAATAGGCCTTAAAAATAATTATGTTTAAGTTACTCTAGCGGAATTGGATCGCTTAATTGCGTCCCCACTAAATTACTTTAATATGTAAACGATGCCGAATTAATGTCCGAATTGGGGACGATATATTTTTTTGCCATCTCCTTTTTGCCTATTTTTCCGGGACATTTCGGTTTTGTCGCTCCTTACGAGAACTGGCTGCTGGCTAATTTTGTTTTCTTAATTAATTTTCTTAACCTTTAAATGATTCGTATAAAATTTATTACTATGCCAGCAACGCAGTTATTTACCGGAGTGAAGATGGAATTCAGTGACGGTTTCTTCTATGGTTTGCAGGTTGGCGCAACCAGCAAAAGTTATAGTAGAAAAAATATTTAATTTATAAAATGAAATAATGGGTAAGTCTACATTTTAAAAATTATAAATTAAAAACTTATACCACACAGAATAAATTAACTGTTTATAATGTAAATTATTCTATACACTATTTCCTTTTGGTAGCAGAAAGGGGAGGGAAAAATTTAGATGTTCCGTTACAAAAAGCGCCTCGCAAAAAGAACACTGAAAACCAGTACTGGTTCAGTTCGGAGCAGTTAAATTACAGCTCCAACGACAAATTAGAAAGATCTTAATAAGTCCAGAGAGTGGTGGTATACATCACCAAGATGAAGGCAGGCAAAACATTTCTCAAAAGAACAGTGGGCCGAATTTATTACTAAAGGTCTGTTGAGTAAATGGTAGTAGGTCTATTGATTGCCCATTGCAAACTTAACAGGCCTATGTATAGCATAGGCCTATACAGGGACCGCCTCTTTGGAGACCTCTGGGCTCTTGTGGGCCTCTCACTGCTGGAACTCTATGTGAGAACGGAGGCAATGAATGCGATCCTTAGACTGAAAGGCAACAACCTGTGGCATCCCAACTTCAGGGGGGGGGAGGGCACACTTATACTACGGGCACGATGCTGGACGCTTGCTACAAATGCCCACGGACAGCATGGCACCCGAAATTATCTTCACTGAAAAGGTGAAAATCTCCATACCAAACAGAGACCAGGCACGTAGTGAGATCACTGCTAACAAAAACTGGTACACGGATGGATCCAAATCCAGCCAGGGCACAGGAGCCGGTATTTGTGGGCCAGTCCTAATCAAAGGATATCCATAAGCCTGGGGAAACATACAACGGTCTTCCAGGCAGAGGTATTCGCCCTTGCAGCCTATGCAGAAATGATTGCAAAAGGGGGCTACATGAGGAGGAAAATTATATAATGACTGACAGCCAGGCTGTCATTAAGGCAGTCTCGAACCCCGTAACTAGGTCAAAACTAGTTAGGGAATGCAAACAATCCCTCAATGCACTGGCACGAGACTACACGGTGTCCCTGATTTGGGTGCCGGAATATGAGGATATAAAGGGCAATGTAATAGCCGACGAACTAGCCAAGGAGGGCTCTAAGAGACAATTCATGGGTCCAGAGCCCGTATGTGGAATTACTAAGGATTCTGCAAGAAGGGAGATCTGGACCTGGTTAGATACAGAAAGTACAAAGAAATGGAAGTCGACTGAAGATCAACTCTGTACCAAAGCGCTGATAGGGGAGGGCGGTGTCGGTTTCTCTGATAACCTACTCAGGTGCACTCAAGTTTCCACTGGGCAAGATACTGGGCTTTATAGAGAACACCAAGCTGCTCGAGTGGAAATAAGAGAATTAATAGGGATGGTACAATGAGCACCTAGCTCAAGTGCCCGGACATTAAGTGCCCACCCTAACTTTAATGAATGAATGAATGAGCATAGGCTTATTTGCTGATTCCGTCAAGTGGAAGGAGAAACACCGGTTCAAGTGTTCTACTACTGCGATTGCTTTGCAAGGACAAGGTTTCTAGTACTGGGAGTGGAGGACATAGCTGTAGAGCTATGCCTTCAATACACTTATAATTTACATTAAACCCAAAGTTTACTGATTATTTACCTTTAGACGTAATTCCAAACTCAACACCTAACATTTTTACAAGCTACTTGTATCCTTTATTTACAATTCATAACTCACCTGTACGGTTTTCATCACGGACTCGCTACCAGCTATTCGTCTTTTGCTGCTCACACTCCGCCATAAAAGAGCAGAAAACACAGAAAGCAGACGTAGTTTTAGCAACCGACGCCAAAACTCCACCGTCACCAGTATTCGTTTAAAATAAATCGTAATATTTATTCAACGTAGACGGAATATCGCTGTCAAACGATGGAAACCGCGAATGGCACCGAATGTTCTGGGCATACATATTTCACATCCATACGTTCATATGTATTCTCGGTGTTTGCATATGTATCTATGTGAAATACTCGCAAATGCCGAGAGTTTTCTCGTTCAGGAATAGGAGAGAAACGGAGATTATTTTTAACTATTTTTTTCATTTAAAATTCGAACCGATTCGCGCAGTTCAATTCAACGGGCTGGGTAAACCGGATTCGGCGAGTTGCATTCGGCTTGTATTTTTCATCCTCTCCCTCTTCTCTTGTTTGTCTAGAGAGCGCTCGGGTATCCCCCCAAACGAATGGAAGTACTTTACCGAGGATCAATAAGACTTATAATAATCCCGGCAAACTTTATCGGTGAACTAAACTTCGGAACTTCGGTACAAATTGGAGGGATATAAAATTAAGCGTTGTATGGGTAATAATCAATCAGTAGTGAGGCCATTCCTTTGCTTATAAACCATCACCCGCTTTTTTCGCATAATCAATTTCACAATCATTAATTTAATTTTTTATCGGCATTGTATTTAAGAATGTTTTCATTTTTTGTGTAAAATAGATAATTCTTCTTAATAATGAGACGTATTAGGAGAGAAATAAATTCAATTTCAGAAAATACTATTGTTAGATATTATACGATTACATCCAGTAACCGTTCTGACATTTAATTGATTACGCTTTTTAGGACTCGTAGACACTACAGACACAACATATATTATGGATAATTTGTGTAAAAAAAAAATTATATTACCTGTTATTCTGAATAAATTATCATTCGATTATTGCCATCGTTCGATTGTGGATGACACGATAGTAGTAGCAATTGGCAAGTTTGTTTTTGCGTGCATTTAAGGAGATTTGGTTAATTTTTTTATTTTCAAGTAATGAATGAATCTGAGATCAATGTAGACAGATTCATCAGTTTAATAGAGGAAATGCCCATTTTATGGGATAGAACATTGGGAAGCAATCACCTGTAGAAAAGAAGCAGTTTGAAGTAATGAAAGGGGACTAACATTAGAAACGAACTCGAGTTTCTGCCTAGCAAGTGTCATTAGCGCTCCTCCAAGTGTATAAACCCACTTTCTTCGCCATCATACGCTGATAGTCCATGAACTATCCCAGCTAGATCAATGACTGCATTGCCAGCTTCATGCTACGGTCGCTTGCGGGTAAGAGTTTAGCGTGTGACTTCTAGGGGGGAACGCAAGCTGAACGCTTTTCACCTAGTGGATGACTGTACATAAGATTGAGATATGATAGCAGCGAAAGTGGTTCCGTTCCTAGTGTTATTCCTCTTTCATTGCTCTTACTAGTATGGTAATTCCTACAATAGACCATGAGCACCGCTTGGTAGCTTATTCTATTGGTTCACGGTTAAATATTTATATTTTAAATATTCATTGATTACAGAATACATGAGAGCTTTCCGATTAAAAATATTCAATAATTCCGCATTACTAGTCAGATATAAAATGAGAAATAATTCTCCGGTGGCATTGTTTTATGCCTATCTCGCAATAGGTGATATATTTATTATTACTTAAAAACACTAGAAAGTAAGTAGAAGAGATGCAAGAAGTTGACTAGTTAGAAATATTTACAATGACCATAT
This sequence comes from Protaetia brevitarsis, assembly GCA_004143645.1. Classification (NCBI taxonomy): domain Eukaryota; kingdom Metazoa; phylum Arthropoda; class Insecta; order Coleoptera; family Scarabaeidae; genus Protaetia; species Protaetia brevitarsis. Next base: position 832,131 of record RXPK01000174.1, read on the forward strand.
TATTTTTTACTGCACCCTCCACAGCCTAGAAAACGTTGCGCTGAAAAAAATATCTCTCTTTTTTTTTATTTAACTAGTAATAATAATTTGCCCTAACTATCGAATTAGTTTAATTCAACCCATTAATTTAAATACTAATTTAATCAATTAATTTGCGGGGACACAAAAGTTGTTCAGTTTATTACTGGACATTTACAGCATTTTTTGACGCTTCGTTCTTTAAATTGTTTTAAAATGAGGGGGAATTGTTCATATTTAAACTGGTCAATATGGAAATCAAACTGGCGCTAAGTTTTGGGAAGCAATTTCTGATAAGCACGGGTCAACTCGACTAGCACTTACCACGGTGACTCAAATAAGCAATTGAAGAGGATAAACGTGTACTATAATGAGGCAACTATTGGAAAGTATATTCATTGGACGGTGCTTGTCCGAGAATATCGCAGCAACAATGTCACTTTCAACGACATCTGCTTTCGCACCATGAAAATGTGTACGACTAAATGTACGACGACTTGCACCATTAGATGTCTGCGATAATATCTGAAGTGACTACGTGACTTTGATTGCCCAGCCAATTGAATTTGGATCTGCAAAAGCCCGCTGTGAACATGGTACCGTTTTCGCGACAACAGCATAGAGTATTAACGGTACCGAAATTGGCCTACAGATGTTACACCCGAAGAACATGATGGCCTCGTGTGATGTCAGATATGTTATGATACCTTACCGTGGCCGCCATCTCCAGAGAAGGAAAATGGAGGAAGTGGGCTAACTGATGTTGAGTACACAGAACAAGAGCACAACTGCTTCGTGGAGTGGATTCTCAGCACGTGTAAACAATCGTGTGCGATATAACGCCCGAGGGCCTTAAGATGTCGTTCACGTCCATGGACAATTTCACGTCCATTCAAGAATAATTCAAACGTATATCGAAGCAATTTACCCTCATCTACAGACGAAATGTCTTCCTGCATGTCCGAGCGAGAGAACGAAGGAGATAATTGAACCGGTAAAACCTTACTTTTTAAATTGATGAAATTTTCAAATAAATCAATCGATGACATCCAAATCCCTAATAGCGATGTTTTTTTTTTTCAATTAACTTGTGGAGCAGTCGGTGGGAAGAAAAAGCATTGAGACCACGTGTTATACAGCGTAGTGGTTAGAACCAATGTTAACTTATGGCTACCTAATTTGGTAGACTCAGACTACGCAAAGATTGGCGATTATTGAAAGGTACAGAAATTGGCAAGCCTGTGCATCACTGAGGCTGGAAAAGCACACGAATAGTGGTTAGAGAAACCATGCTAAATTTACTTCCTTGGATATTTATGGAAGCCTGTAGACGGAAATGTGATTGAAGCTGAAGAACGCTAGATACTCCTGGGCATGTCAGAATAACAACCAAAATTACAGAACTCTATCACTTAGAAATCACTTATATGAGCAGTGAGAGGAAGACTTCCAAACTCTCTTTCGAGAAACAATTCGACGTTATTTTGAAGTAGGATCAAAACAAAAACCAGAGGTTCAAAACCAAAACTGGCATGCAGATGGATCAAAGAGAACCATAAGTACTGGAGCAGGTATATATGCAGAAACCCAGAATTATGTAGAATATTTGACACTAGGACCATATTCCAAATGAAAATACCAGCAATAGAAATCCGTAAGGCCCAATTCGTAAGGTCTTCTGAAGATTAGCTTCCTATCTGGGAAGCTTTAAGAACTTCACTAAACACAACAAGGGTACTTTGGTGTGAGTGTCAGGGCATAAAGATATAGCAAGCAAGGGACTTGCAAACAAACTAGCAGAAAAGAGCTCTGCAACAACGTGACATTACACAACGCTGCGATACATGGTACAGTGGCTGAGTTGGTCAAAAGAAAAACCAGCCTCACAGGAACATATTTGAGGGAGAGATACATAGCAAACGGATGATGAAGCAACCATGTCGGCGTTAAGCAACGCATGTGCTGGTTTCTAACCGTATATAGCTTAGAACGTTAACGAGTCTGTCAACAGAACATGAGTGCCTAAGAAAGTACCTATACGGACGAAGAGACAGTCTATCACGTTGTTTTCGATTGAATAGCATTGGGACGACAAAGGCTGCCATCGCTGGGAACAATCAATCCGTTGGCAGATCTGCCGGAAAAAGGTTTACTACATAGACTACTAAACTTAGTTAAAGAAATATATTAAATACCGAATAATACAGCAGTCTCTAGCAACTGGCCTGAGCTTGTTGATGATCCATTACTATATGAATTAGTGTTTGTGTTGTTTTCAACTTTGCCGACGTTTCGGCAACATGTCTGCCGCTATCATCAGGGTAGCCCTGAAAGGGACTGAAGTTGGTCATTTTTACTTTTTCTCTGAAGATGTACAAGTATTTATGTTTCGTTTGTTGCCTTTGGGGTTGATTTCTCTTCTAGCTTATGTATTGTACGCTATAATGTGTATATAAAGTTATCCCTATAAATTAAATGTTTGTATTGAAATTCTTCAACGAACAAGAGAAAGGTAAACTTTGTGATTTAATACATCGTATTTTTGGATGAGCTCCCACGCATTCCAAACTACCATTATGTCTTGTAACAATCCAGCTACGAACATCTACAGCGTGTATCTCTAAACATAATCTTTCTTCGATGAATTACCTATCCCCGGCGTTTCCTTGCACCTATAATTAACGTAAATAGCTTCGACAAGATCTCCAACTCGATAACTTAGTAGAGATTTACTACGCTGACACAAATTGGTACAGGATTATTTATAATGTCGCGGGCTCCTGTGAAATACCCATGCTTCGGATCCCATTCGCAGTTCACCACTACCAACGTACCAGCCCTACTACTCCAACTACCGCTACTGTTAAGAAAATAAAATAAAGAGGTGCCTCTCACATACAGATCCCCACAGAGATAAATATAACTGATACACTCAGCACATGTGGGTAATCGAGATTTGCCTCAGGCAGGTTCGAACGCTCAAAGTTATTGCCAACACTATGGGAGAACCACTAATTAAACTTTCACTGTTGAAATCCTAAACCCCGCGCCGTAAGTCCTATACATCAATTAAGCATAGAGATAACTGTAGTTACCAATGCATCATGTAGATTACAGTAAGAAGAGAGATCCACTGCAACTTTTTTTTTATATTCTTATCTCTTCTGACGAGTACATTGCGTATATCTCGCTAATAGATTTCACTATGTCTGTTGGCTATCATTATATAGAAGCGATATAAGAAGAGAAGATATTCTAGAAATTACATGTTACAAAATAAATTTATACAATGTATTTATTTCACACAAGTATAAAACGAATGAAAAGAAATCTATGATCAGCTTTGTAAAAATATGTATATGCACGTTGTGCCTGTAGTCAACTGGCTAAACATATGGTAAAGATGCCTGACATAATTTTAATGAAATATCGTAATGAATCTTGATCCGCACATGGCATTTTAAAGATACAAGTTGGCTTTAATAAGAGCAATATTGTCACTTCGTGAAGTACAGTGGAGGAAGTACAGTGTGGATTAAATGAGGAAACAGTTCTTTGTGTACATATAAGTATTCATTAAGCGAACTTCCTCAAGTGTTGCTTGAACAACAGCAATATCTTCCTCCGTAACAGCAGTTCTTAAACATTCTTCATGATATTCATCACTAAGAAAGCCGATTCCTTGCACCAATTATAAATTGTTGTTATAAATGGAGCTCAACACATTGCCACGCTGATATTCACGTTTATAGGCGTTAATCACGATTTAAAATCGTAAGAAATTATGGCTCGCAAATGCTCTTTAATCATATCAATTTTTAGATAAATACAAAATCTATAACAAAATTAAATTATGATTATTAAAAAGATATTAACTTCAAATATTTTGTCCTATAATAAATTTTGAAAAACCCCTTTGTTTTCGAAGACACAGGGCGAACAAAATTTGCGGCAGTAACACCATTTTATTATCAAAAAGTACATATAGTCTACAATAAATGCTCGAAATGGCTTCCTCCAGCCTGGATACAAGCATTTAATTTTCTTGTTATTGAGTGTCGAACTGTTTCAAATACACCAGGGTCGTTTCTAATAGAGTTACACCTAGCAATTATCCGATTTCGCAAATCGTCCAAATTCTCCACTGGAGTAGTATAATCTATTGACGTCAGAGATCCCCAGAGGAAATAATCTAGGGGATTTAAGTCTGGGGATCCAGCAGGCTATGCGTGTGGCCCACCTCACGGTCATGGCTGACTGCCGCCATGCTTAGCTAGTCTAGTTGCTATTGAAACGTACGTCCAGTTTATTGCAATTTGTGGTAAGGGGTCTAGAAGAAATTTGCATTAACTGAAAGAATTAATGCTATTCTTAAGCCATACAAAATTAATGTGGTTTATAATAATAATAATAATTTAATGTCATGTTTTAATACAATAAAGTCAACTGCCGTTTTTGAAAAATTCAAACTTAATTTAATCAATATAATGTAAAGACTGCAATATCGTAGTGTGTTTGCTGGCCAAACAAAGTAATACTTCAAAAATTGAGTACAGAATCATAAATCATCAACTAATTTAAGTGCTTTAAAAACATATGAATTTAATTTTAACCATAAATTCAACTATGACGCAAGTAAAATTTTATCTAAAGAAAAAAAAATATATATTTTAGAAATGAATTACTTTCAAAAAACCAAAAATTGTATAAATAAAAATTTAATTCAGTCTGATAGCAATCCCTGTAAATATTTAAAAATATTAAAAATATTGAAAGAATTTTGCAGAATGCAATTCAATGTAATTCATAATGTTGTAAAATATATATTGTGTTTGCCGGTATACAGGTTTTAAAATGTCAATTAATATAATTCGACTTGCAACTACGTCGTCAATACAAAGTATTAAAGAAAAATTAAAATATGATATGTGAATTATAAACAAGACGAATATGCAAAGTGTATTTAACTTGTTAAAGCAAACATTAACTAGTAATTATATTAATACAAATTATAATAAAAAATTATATGTTCATTAATAAACCGAAACGTAACTAGGACATATATTGAGTTTTATTCCCAGCCATATATCAAAAAAAAAAAAATCATTTAACAAATTTCTATTCAATTACTGCCTTCATATAATTTTGAAAGATCTTTTTTCTGTTAATGTAAATTATTGTTCACATTTTCAGATGAGAGGAATTATAGAATTTTGGAACAACTCCCAATGCGGAGTGACACAAATTCCAAAGAAATTTCCCGAGAAACTTAAATTATGTGGACGTGTAAAGCCATTGCAATTTAATTAATAACGATTTCGTTTATGCTATGTAGTAACAAATACCTTAGTGTTTATTATTAAATATAGACAATTTGTGTCTCAATTCACTTCTAATGTGTGAAAACAATGTAAGGGTACTTTTGAAGTCATAACTTTTTAGGTTAGTTCATTCAATTATGCCAACAAAATAAACCAGAGCACTTCCAACTCATTATTGACAAAAAAAAAAACCTACTTCTCGTCTTTACAATCAATTACAAATTTCATCGACTATTGACGCGAATGAACGGACACGCCGCTTAACTAAGTATATGAATTAATGTATTCGTAATATCTCATTATTACCATCACATATATGCAAATTTACAGCGGCATATAAACATTCACAGCATGTACACACACGGTCTGCGACAGTCAACAACTGAAACAGAAGCATTAGTCCGTAATTCAAAACGTAAACTTTAATCACACCATAAATTATCACAACTATAAATTCATCAATCAATCGCCCGTCAGTAATATTTGTTATTATATTTGTTTTGATATGGGACACGGTAGCTCAAAAATAGATGTCTTAATAATATGTAGCATCAAGAATACAATTCACACACCTGAGATATTATTATAGTCCTTCTTAACCAACCTTAGCGATGGAACTTGTTCGGATGTGGTTCTTTGAAGTTGCACCACAGGTTATTTACGATCACAGTTTATTTTCCGACGGGTGAATTCGTCAATTTCATTGAAATAGTGGCTCTTTACTCCCTGTCGTGTAAATCTTTCATATATATGGTCGGCTACAGAACGCTCGATACTTATCTTCGAAGAACGGAGGAAATAAATATAATCGCCTTTGTTGGACGGTGGATGTCTTAATTCCAAACGACTCGAGATCGAGTTATACGCGAATTAAAGAGAAACGTGTTTACGTTCGTTCCGGACTTTTTTTTTGGAAAGGTGTACAACAACTTTGTTTGTACTTAAGTTTAGTCCATTTAGGTTAGCGCGTTACAGAAAAAAATTATAGTATATAAGTTGTTAATTTCTGTTTAGTCGAGATCTGCAACATACAGGAAAGAGTTTGAACGGTTGCGTGTTTTGATTAAACAAGAAATTAATATAGCTTATAGGGAGTATTTGACTTGTGTGGAGAGCGGTATTATCGATGATCCGAAACTTTTTTGGCAATTTGTTAAAGGCAAGCGTGGTCTATCCAGGATTCTAGGACATTTGACTTTTAATAACGTTTCTGTTGAGAAGCCTCTTGATATAGTTAACACTTTTGCGAAACTCTTCTCTGAAGTATATCGCTCACAACCTACTATACCAAATGCTGTTTTGGGTGGAGTGGCGAATGTGAACAGAGTCACATTCGCCACTCCACTTTTGCTATTCCTGTATGTAAAACAAACATCTTGCGAAAAGCTCCTTTAACACATATGGCTAAGAACGCTAACAACTTGTACGAAGATTCATTTATTTTTAAACACAAGTAACAACTTCTTTTAACTATCATAATATCCTTCACCTCGTTTTTGAATTTTTATTTATTAGGCTAGACTTAGTGATTTTTTTTTCGTTGTTTCTCTATTTTTATTAATGGTATTAGTTTTTTATTATGTATCGTTATTTAGGTTAGGCTGAGATTTATGTTAAATGAATTTATTTCTATTTAATTTGTTTATTTATACACTGTACATTTGTTTTGGTATTGTCCTGTTATGGGTTTTTTTTCTGTTGGACAATAAACGGTATTATTATTATTAGATATTATTTATAACCCATTCCGAAAGTAAGTAGTATATTATTATTATTTAGATTCTGAAGGTACTTAGTCTTTCAATATATTTCCGTAATTGTTAGTGAACTTCATTTCACTTTAAATTATGCTAAAATACGAAATAAATCTTTATTAATGAAGCGTGACCCATAATTTTACTCAGCGAAGTTATAACTCAGGCATTCTCCGTTAGATGGTACTAGAAGAAATGATATAATATAAAATAAAATAGTTTAGCCACGAATTCGTAAGACATATTTCAGGAATTCTTGGTTAAACTGGCCTAAACGCACGGACGGAGGCTGGAAACAGTCTAGTGCCAAAGTATAAGAAGTTAAAATTTATGATAGCCTTCCTAATACTTGGAAATCTTTGACTAATGAACAGTGTAAGAAAACTTGTAAGGCCTGGTTATATTCCACGTGTTTTTATTTTCTTTCTGAATTTTTTAATGTTGCTGTTAGCAATTGTCAGTAGATTTAATTGCATTGTTTGCCACCCTTTCTAGACTTTGTTTATTTTACTGCTGATTGTTTCTATTTATTTCTGTTTTATTATTTTCACGCATGCACTTACAATGAGTTAGTTAAATTAATCAGTTAAGTTATTTATGTCTGCATTACTTTACTTCTCTTGTTTCTTTACCTCTACTGTCTTGACTTACTTCATCTGTTATCTGTTATAGCTATGAAATAAAACTCTATTATTATTATTATTATTATTATATTCCACAACCAGTAGCTTCGCTCAGCAACAAACAAAACAAACCTTTGACAGTTAGGTACTTTACTTCTTAAATGTCAACAGCAATAACAATGCATTTGCATATATCTGTTTCCTTCAGTAAGTACCAATTTTCCTTTACATAAGTAGCTATTTATATTACAAGACCAGAAACTACAGTTTTGCGAGTATGAGTACGGTTTGTATGTACGAATATTAGCATAAGTGTTTCTGTCCATGTGATCAACATTATTTTGTGAGTAATTTTTTTGGATTGAAAATAGAAAAGAAATTTCGACGCTACGTACAGGTTGGCATACATGTTACGTACCTTAGTTTTTTTACGTGTCAAAGAATAAGTCTTTCTTCTGTAGTTGTTACCTGTTTATCAATAATAAGTACATTGGAGACACCAGTTTATATTAGTAAGGTTACACAGCAGCTAAATGACAGTTTATTACACATATGTCATGTGGTATGCAGTGTGTCAACCTTTAATGACACATTTTCCGTCCTAGGCTGGAAAATAGTCGTTTTTTGGCGCAAAATAAGTGTGTCTGAACGGAGGCCTAAAAATGCTACTTAGCGCACGCTTTTGAGTGCATGAAGTTGCCTATTATACATTATGAGTACAAAAAATATATACGTAACACTGTGGCACAAATAGGTTCAATTGTGGCTTTCGTTTTGTGTTTAAAAATAAAAATAAAAAGCAATAGTACTTGCGAATGCTGCCCACAAGCTGTTGCGAGATACTGAGATCATGAAGTCTAAGCTGTTTTAAAATACCTCTAGAACTTAAACAATTTTCCAAAATATTCCAAACTTTAACGTTGTATGTCCCTTTCACGTTGGTTGAATATTAAACCTGACACCTTCTTTCAGATTGGTTCACATTTATTGTTTGTTTGCCACAAAATTTAAGGTATATTTAGTATGAAAGGTATTAGAAGCGCACGTCTAATTTACGGTTTGTACTAGTTTGTAACACTTCGTACAGTCGTACCTACTACTGAAATAACCTTTACTCACCTACTACTTACGGTCATCGAATATATAAAATAACCTACTAAAAAATATTAAAATTCCTTAATTCTCAGATTAAGTAATCTGATTTTATTGACTCTTGACAGTTGCTACAGATTATAAGGATCATTTCTTGTTCATCATTCCTCAAGTTTATGACAAATGCTAATGTTCTATACGTATGGCATTCACTTTCATTTTTTAAACGTTTATTTATCATAATTTATTCTTAATTTGATGTATTATTTTTTGTATTGTGCGGTGTAGGTGTAATTTCTCGTAATTTACGTATACATTGTATACGAAACAGACATAATACTTATACGAGAAGTGACACTGCCATACTTGGTAACTAGAGCAGGATTTTGGCACTCTACATTGCAGCCTGGCACTAAATTAATAACGTCGAAAATTCAATCACCTTTAAGCCAAATAACAATGAACTGTCAACTTATTCAAAGTATTTATTTACCTAAAATGACAATTATTGCATATAACTGTAGGTGATACGTATATTATTCACCTCGTAACACGTGCTCAAAATTTCTATTCATCCTAGGTACTTCTTGCCTAGATGGCGTATTCGATAATGATTAACCTACTTATATGAGAGATTACCTACTTATCCCAAACAGTTGCACAAAATGCTCATCGTATCCCTGAAATAGGAAAAGTGTACCTATACTTAAACTGCACACATCTTCAATATATGCAAACTTTTTTACGCCCGAAGACTATACATTTTTAAAGTGCAGGCCACCTGTTCCTCGGATCGGGATCGTGTCGAGGGAATAGCTCACATATATAACCTCCAACGTCTGAAATCTCAATTGCTTCCAGTTGCCCTGGTATAGGATTAGCCCTTACTATCTTTCTTTTTCAGTATTCAAGTATTGATTGTAAAATATTAGGGTTTCAGAGAGGAGCGAAATCAATTTATTCCCGTGATTAATTGAGAGCTAATCTTTCTTCAGATAGAATGTACTGTAATTTACCATAAATTTATTATATCGATTTTACGTCATCTATCTAATTCACGGCCGCGTAAACAGCCAGAAAGCGTCACCAGAACTTTCCAAAATCTGGAAATAAGATCTTATGGTAAATAGATGGCCAGGATATGTGGTAATTGAAATTAATTTCAGTAATAACGGAACTGATAGAAAAGCAATCGGTTTTAGTAGTTACAAGATGAAATTGTTATAAACCTATCTCTAAATATTAAAATACTAAATGAAAATCTTTTAAATTCTAGCTTGAATGCTCCCGTTTTTATATAAGAATGTTAAAGTTCAAATTCTACTTTTAATAATGTCAAATGAATTTTCAAGCAGCTTTTACGTATATAACTCATCACTGCTTGATATATTAGGAAAATATATTTTTTGCGAAAAACTATAATAATTCTCCAGGAGACTGTAATTTTTGATGAAATAAATAACAAAAACGAACTAAAGACGAGGGCATATGAGAACAGAAATCCCTTGACTTACTTCATTGTGACGTCATTTGGTCGGCCTTGACGAATTTGGGAACTAAACTGAGCATACCATATTATGGGTCTCTATTGAAGGGAATTACACCATACAAATGGATACCTTACTTTTCGAGGTATCATTGCAAATACATATTTGATATGCATTACCATGGAATTTTGGTTTTCCAACAAATGCCTTAAGCTTTTAAAGTAGTAACAAATAAATGGAATTAGTATATACTATATGGCTTCCCGATTGGAACCGCTTCCTGAAATAGCACTCAGAAAAAAGATTATTTCCCACGTAGAAATACCTTTCTTTAAAAAGGAATATTTCACAGTAAGAAAGGTTATTTGAATTAAATACAATAGATTACGGCTGATGTTACTGCTTTCTTTCAAATGACAAAATTGTTTCTTTAAAAAAAGCACTCAGTATTATTTAAATTATCACGTCATGATGTTCTAAACATATAATAGCAAAGTTTTCTGACTTAGCAAATACGTTAAATATATTCCACGAGTACGGAAATTGCCGTGAAGATGACAGTTCCCCTATTTTACTACACTAACTCTGTATATTCGATATAAGTTTTCTACAGGACAAACAGTTATAAAATATTTAACTGTTACTTGCTAGATATATATTTCTTGGGAACTCTTATCGAAACAGTTTCCCCTTTGCATACTATGGCCCTTGACTTTCGTGGATCAGCCTCTGATGTAAAAGGGCAACGGTGCAACTGGCGCGCAATGGTTTTGAATGTTCTTTTGGTCAATTTGTTTAACACCCGTAATTTCATATTTACGGAAATCTATGAGGGCGAAATCAAACCTTGGCAACAGCTGGAGTCTTTATATAATATGCTTAATGAAATAATTTAGTTTGATCAAATAATCAAATTATTAAATTAGAAATATCCTTAATTGATTTCAAATAACTTTGTTTCTTACAAACAAATAAATATTTATTTGAATATCAATTGCAGAATTATTCAACCAAATATGTTCTACTATTCTAAGAAATTTTAGCTTGCGACAGATATCGATTATCTTCAAGTCAGAGATGTGCCTGTATGTATGTATGTATATATATTGCAAGGGTGATATTACACTGCGACCTAAAAGATCAATTGTATCCCCTGTTCTTGCTGTTTACAGCTGGCCTTCCAATCCTATTCCGAAAGTGTAGGATATCAGAAAGCCCCAGGTTAGGTAAGTCTCCCTCTTCGATTTCACGTGCTCCCAGGTGCAACGTCCTTGAGTTGCACAGAGCTACGCAATTTGAGAGGAGATGGATGTTCACCAATCTGCTCCACTCGTTTTGCTCTTCCCTTTGTTCCATCCTTGTGAGGTACTCTCACTTTGGAAGTGGAAGGCTTCTTATGGAGGTCTTGATCCAATTCCTGTTTATTAGCGGTGTCGTCCCGCTAATAAACGTCCTTCCTCCATGGTTGATCCCACGAGTAGCTAGGGAGGGAAAAATCCACCTCCACAGAGCCCCGCATTCAGAGGTAAGGCTAAATACAATGAGGTGCGCGAGATGCCCCAAGGTGGACTAGTAGACTGGCCTTCTATCCAACAACGCTTCCCATCAGCCTAGTTCGCCACCTTAGGATTTAGGTTTTTGTTGAAGTTGTCTCCTGTCGGTCCGTGCAGTTAAGCCAAGACCCCTATCCCTTCCGGGACTTGGTTTATCAGTTGGGCTTTCGGTAGCCGAAAGCAACAACTGGCATCGTTGTAGAACCCTGTGCAAGCTCTTATCCACGAGAGGACAGCTCGGGCGAGGGGGGAGTGGTTCACGGAAACGGTCTTCATTGACTCTGCTCCGATTTTAAGCAGAGAGGACGAACTTCTAGCCGCCACTAACCTTCTCGTCTTGAGCGAACCCTGACAAGAAGGCCTTTCCTCTATCCACCACCCCGGGGACGCGCCTGATAGGTACTCACAACCCTCAGGAGAGATATACCTTTCCACGAGGAAGAAATATCCCAGGTAAATCACTATTTGCTTCTTATTATTGTAATAATTCTTTTCTTGTGACCTAATAAATATTTCTTTGCTACTATTTAAAGGAGTAATTTATTTGGATTAATGCATATTTTTTCTCAGTGTGCTTCTGGCCAACATTTTATCCACAATCGTAAGGGAGATCTTTAGGGTTGCTACTCTTGTTGACCTAAAGCTGTTTCAAGTGCTTTTATTCTGAAAATTCAGACGTTTCAAGAATAAAAGCACTAGCACTTATAACTCAGTTTTCATGGTATTTTTAGGTCAACAGGTACCTTACAAAACAGAACACCGTCGTTAATTATTCCGCGACCAATACAACGCAACTTTGGCGGAAACGTTCTAAATTAAGTACGTACGCGAATCGCGCGGCAACGTTCACAACCTTTTAGACCGCACGAGAACACGCGCGTTCCGTAGCGTCATTCTACCCGCGATCCGTAAACGATCCAAATCATTTTCAATTACGGAACGAGCGGGCGCCTGTTACCTAGTCAGCTCTGACGCAATGAAATTACACTCTTCGGTAAGCGTCTATGTGATTTGTGCGATTTTGTGATTGCGAGCCATGGCGCTGCGAGTCGCTTTCGAGGCGGGCTAGTGGCGTAATTGACGTGTTTTCGCGGCAATTAAAAGCGTACAGCGACAAAAATTCCTTTCCCGAGCTAACGGGGCGCTAGAGTCGAAATGGCGCAGGAACTTGACATATGGATCGATTGCAAATCCAATTCCGTACACGTTTGAAGTAATAATTCCAACAAGGGTATTTATACTTAAATAATTTTTCCAGGAAATAGGAGAAAAAGGCTTTTAATTTCCATACAATTTTTTTCTCAGTTCATGGCTTATTCCTTTTCGACAGTTTGGCTTTTGCAATATTGATGTTGCTGCCCAAGACTCTAAACCCATCTTTTTGGTTCTGCCCACACATCTTTTTTCCATACGGCCCTCCCACCCTGAAATTTTCATATTTAATATTTTCCCTGCATACTGAACGCATTGCTTTTGTCAGTCCATGGATTTCCTAGTAATCTATATGTTGCATTGCCTTCGTTTTTGATAGCTCATTCTCTCCCTCTGTCTCTTAAGACCTGCAGAAACTGTATAAATCTGAAGTATTTATACAGTTCCTGCAACCTTTCAATTACCTATTTCTTCTTTTCTGCTCTACACAGCAAACAGTATTGATATGACTTTACATGCCAATGGGCTCATGGGAGCCAGTTACTACATAAAGAGTAGGAATCTTATAAATCACATTATGGACACTATAAAATTTATTTATTTTATTTATTTACTACCTACTTGTGATTTTACGAGGATATGTTTCAGTATAGTTTAATAAGCGTGGGTAATATTAATTTAACTCACTTAATTTTGACTGTTCCAAAAAATATTTTAGATTCCGGTACTTCAAGATGATGAGCCTAAATTTGTGACGCATGTAACATTTACACGAAGAATTCAAGATAAATATATCTGAGCGATTCAAGCCTAAACAAACAAGAGAGAAATATCGGTTCCTAGTAATGGAAGGGACCCAATATTTTCTCTCTCGCTTGGCTAGGCTCGCATAGTTCGGATACTTTTTTCTTCAAGTGTACATATAGGTGCTTATTTTGATGGGATTTGTTCTTAGCCGATAATGTAAAATTAGGTTTTTCCTTTTTTCTTGAGGCAGCGGCTTTTTTTTTTAAATGAATTAAATTTTTTTACCAATTAAAATATTCTTCTTTGACGTTTCGACAAGTTTTTTATTATTGTCTTCTTCAAAAATTATTTACTACAATTCATTTTTTGATACACATTTAAAGACAACACAAACATTTTAAAAATTACTTTCAAATTTACATTTTATTAACAAGGTTATTTATCACGTACAATACTAACTATGTGTGAAGCATTTAGGTGCTTATTCACAAGTACGCTAATCAATTAACAAAATCGGTTTTGTTTTCTACTATGAAAATCGAAGTTGTTTGAACCAACAAAACCGAACATGTAAGGAATACCTGGATTAGAAGCGTCAGTATTGACGAATTTTTATTATAATATACATACAATTTGCTTATACAGAATACTATTTATTTCCTACAAAGTCAGTATTATTACAGATAAAATAGTACTAATTTTACATCAACATTGTATTGCTTAAATCATCGGCTTTGATCGCAATGAATTCAGCTAATATATAATTTAGCATCAAATACTTAATATTGCGTAGATTTCATGGCTTCCAAATATGTTTGTAATGTTGATATTGAATTTTGAATAATATAATAGGATTTATTTAACGTAGAAGCAACGATCACCAAATGGTCAGGCCATAAAAGGTGAGTATCAGCTACCAACCCAAGAAATCTCGCCGCTGCCATGCTCTGAATATCTATTTTGATAAATCGAATGCCTCTCAACGCTTCTGGGTTGTGTTTACTTAAAGTAAATTCAATAACTTGTGTCTACTCGTAGTTAATAATTAATTGATTGCTTGAACACCAGCAATCGAACTCATTTATGGCTTATAATAGCTTAGGTCCTTAACAAACAATCGGTATTCGGTACTCTTACGAAGATAGTAATATAAAGCTTCATCAGCTATAATACTGTTCGGTAGCTCATTGACAAATAACAAAAACAGCAGTGCCCTAAAACACTCCCTAGAGGTACGCTCAGGGAAATATCATAACTAACTGACAGATATTGTTAATTTTAATGCTGTTATTACGATTATTTAAGTATGATTTAAGCCAGTCTTCTATATTTGCCTTAATTCCCATTCTTTTTAGTTTAATTGGTAAAATAGAGTAATTTAAGTTGTCAAATGCTTTAGCCAAGTGAAATATAAGTAAATATAAGTAGAAAATACCTGCAACTTTTTATTTATTACCTAAATTTTCATAAACATCCTGAATAAAGAAAATTGCCGGGTAGGCTGTCAATAGTCCTTCCCTAAATCTAAATTGTCACCTATAAAGAATTTTGTTGCTATTGGAAAATGTTATTGTTCCATTAAACACAAATTTTGCTCCTAGAGAAGCAATTGATCTATATTTCTCCATCCTCAGTTTTATCTATGGGCGCGACTGTCGCAGTTTTCAAGGAATCGGAATAAACTTCTCCATCTCTTAAAGAAGTGTTTACTATAGGTAGAAGTAATGCAGATATTTGTGATGAACACAATTTGAAAATTTTGATGGGAACACCATCAAAACCTGCTGACTTTATTTACAACTCTCTTAATTATTTCCTCAAATTCCCCGGCTGTAACTGGGAAGAAAAGCATAGATCTTGCAGAAAACTCAATGTTTTCCTCATAGGTGTACTGATCCAGTTTACTTTTTTTAAAAGAAATATTGTAGACATTTGAGTCAACTAGCTGATGCTGACAAAGTATTTAGCAGAAATAAATATTTATTTGTCCATACATAAATAATATTTTGCTGACTTAATTTCCTTTACTTGGTGTATACTTAAGAAATCATTTTCAGTACCTGCAATCAGGAAAGTATAAGACTATGTTATTTGATGTAGAACTGTTTAGTTATGCTTTAAGAAACAATAAATAATTTGTAACAGCGCACAGCGATTTGTATATCCTTAATTTTATGTGCACACCTACAACCAGTTACTTACCTTAACAAGACTGGCAAGCTGTATATGAATTTTGCAAAACCGACGCGTCAGAGATTAATGAATCTTCGTCAACTAGCTTTTAACTGCCAACCCTCGGATAATTAACAGCGTTTTGCTCATCCCCTCTTTCGTATCGGTGATATATGAATATTTAATCAGTCTAATTCACAGGAGAATTCCTTTTTCGTCCTTAGGAAGCAACATGAGAATTTTCACATTGCTTCCGAAGATAGGTAAAAACATGTATTTTATACACAATTTCTTTCTTTTGCCATTATTCTATCGCTGCTCATCAATGAATTATAAACATAAAAACTTTGACATATGATGAATAATTAGGCTAACAAATGAATGATAAAATCGAATGGTGTAAATAATAATAGCAATAAGAGCTCTTTGTGATTTTAAATATCTTGTTGGTCACAATATATGCTGGTTATATTGCTATCCTCCAGTGACTATACAGCCAAAATGCTAGCAGTTAATAGCACTATAATTAATTAAAATGTGAGTAAAAAGAGTATGAAACCTAAGCAAAACAAGTCTATTAGTATACTCAGTGACATAAGAATGAACACCTAAAAGCAGCAATGTATTCAACTCGATTTTTTGGCAATGTGATAGTTCAACATCAACAATAAAACTATAACTTTTGCAAGAAATCTTATTAACATATGATACGAAAGAAAATTAATAATGTGTTTGGCGACACCGTAGCTGAGTACACTCCTGTTCACGACTAGGCATAGACAAAATGAAATGGTGGATATCTGATTGTGGCACCTCATTCCAAAACACTTAAACTTGGTGGATTAACTGTGCCAGAATCTGTGGAGGATGGCACAAAGTAGACAGTCTCTTCTTCATGGTAACAGAAGGGTAATGGTACGCTGCGACCCTAAAAGATCTGTTGTCTTCCCCATGGTATCCCATACATGTGCAATGGGGTTTAAATTGGGTCAATGGGGTGATCACGGCAAATATTAACGCCTGCTTCTTGGAAAGAGTCCAAGAAAGTTCGACGAGCAATATAGGGACGTGGGTTGTTTTGCTGAATTGGTGATCGGCTACCATAGCCAATAGCCCCCCAAACCATTACTCCTGTGTACGTGCCTCTCAAAAGCAAACCCGACATCACGACGCTCTCCACGCCGGAGTCGTACCCTTCTACCGCCATTGTGCATACCTAGATAGAATCGCGATTCATCACTGAAGATGACATTATTCCATGTTGCCTCTCAATGCTATCGTTCCCTGCACCAGTTCAAACGTTGACGACATTGATCCGCAGTCAAAGGAAGCACTAATCGTGGACGGTATGAAAAACGTTCAAAAGTTCGAATGCGGTTTTCTTCATAAAAAAACTAAGGTATTTTTTTTGGGCAAAAAATTAACAAAGATAAATAGATCACATTCTTACCATAGCTTGCTTTAAATATAATCATTCTGATGCCAAAAAATCAATTGTGCCTTCTGGGTGTAGTACTACTATTGTCACTGAGTATATATTCCAAAAATTTAAAAAGTATGAAACTATTTGAGACTTTTTTAGAATGTTGATAAAATCAAGTAAATCCATGCGGATAAATGCATAAACAAAGGCGAATCCCTTATCAACATTGCAAATGACGGCGAAACTAGAACAGCTCGCTAAAATGTAAAGCTTTAATATTAACAAAATTCATTCACATCACATTTCTTTTCCGCCGACAGCTATAATTTCGCCGATCCTTTAATCAGTCCAGTTTCATGAAAATAGACAGGCAGCATTTTTTGAAAAACGCGTTTACATATAGCCATCCGGCGCATGTATAGCACTACCTCCTATTTATTTCACAAATCGGTTTTTATTTTGAATGAATTTGCACTGTTGAAACAAAATCGTAAATAACAAAAACTACACAGATATCGAAATATGCATCCTGAATTTCGGAATATATGGGATATGGGGTAATCGATTGGCTATTTCTTTTATTATATGCCAATAAATAAATATTTTCGGTTGATCCGTACAAATTTGTACGTTTCATTTCGCACAGAGAAAAATAAAGTAGTCATAATAGCTATTTGCAATTAGATAACCGAACAATTGCTGAAGCACCTAGATATTTAGCGTATTTATATATACATTTTCGATGTATTAACATTTCTAAATTTGTTTGTTAACGTTAATTTAAATAAAAATATATTTAAAGTGGCTAAACTTTAGTTATTATACGATGAACTAATAACTTGTATTCAGAACTTCTACTACTATCGATATTTTATCCATACTATAGTTAGACAATCCGCCTACAAAACAGAAGGATTGTCCATATAAGCCGAAAAATGTTCGGAAAGACATTTTGTTTAGATAAATCAACTAAAGTAAAGAGATAAAACAAGAAAAGTTTGTCTTCGTAGTTTCTAAATTGTTAGGTGTATTTACTTTTTGCGTGCGCGCGCAGGAACTTACTCGGTATACTATTCTTCCCAAATTCAGTGTTTACTGCGTTGTTAAAATTAGTGGCTCTTATTAATTGTGAAGTGTTAATTGTGTATTCATGGTAAAAGTTCATAATGCTATCAACAGCTTATTACAAGATTGGACTATATCATTTAATAGAAGATCTTGAAAGTAAGTGACAAGGTAAGCAGCTGAAAATGAAAATAAATCGAAATGAATTGACTTTTAAAGAAAAAGTTGGAGGCAAGAGGAAATATTTAACCATCGATGACCATATATGACTTTTAGCCATACTGGTTATGGATGACGTGGAGTAGAAGTTAAGGAAAGTTGGCAATATATTTTTAAAATTAAGTTAGGAGTTTCAAAATCTATTATAATCAAACGTTGAATTTATGTTTGTTTGAAAAATAAATATAATCCATATTTTTTATGATGGTTGTATTTTGTATATATATAAGGTATGTTCCAACATGCAGTTTTCGTACGGTTCTTGATCACGTGAACGAATCAGATAAGTTCAACCTTTTGTATGATTGATTCACGTGATCAAGAATCGTACGAAAACTACTTGTTGGAACTGGCCTATCGCATACTAATTTTACTGTTTTAGAGAGTTTGGTTGCAGATATATATTTTAGGACTTGCTCTTGTTATTAAATTATATTATAATTGTGAAATTTACATTGTCACCGATACGTAAAAGGTTTCATTGAAAAGTGACAGAAATGTAATCAGAATTATAATTGCTGAATTCTGGCTTAACAGCAATGTTTCATTGACGTTCAACTTGTATGAAAAGACAGAAGATGATATTAATTAATTAACTGAAATTACGAATAATGTAACTGGTAACGCTATAAAAGCTGGTATAAGTATCCACCCGTCACTTTAATTGAACCTTTTTTTATGCGCAACGCTTGAATAAATTTCTATTTAATGGCTTTATGTCTTTTATTTATTTTTAGTATTTATGAATACATAAATACTAAAAATAAATAAAATATTAATGAACCTATGATAACACATTATCATATATTCATTAATATAAGCTGTATTATGTATCTGTGCTTACAGATAATCTTATACGCGCTACAGATAGACAGAAGAAGTAATTTTAACTAATATATGTAATATATAAAATAAATAAATAGATATAGCAAAGTAATCTACCAGATGGTACAACTAATCTTCTAGTTTTAAAAGTTTTGTTTGTGTAGCCGAATCAATCAGAGAGAACAGTAAATATACCTAAATAAATTTGTAAAACACCTATCTGAAATAGCTAAAGAGTAGAATTATAATAAATAAGATGACTACATTTTTATATAAAATGTCTAAAAAATGCTGTTTATTTGACTATTCTTGTAGATAAATTAAACAGCAACAATATTGATAAAAATAAACAATTGTAAATAGATATTTCAACAATTTCATTGTTTAGCTGATTTTTGACTAAATAAATAAATTAGGTATTACATCTAATCTTTGTTTAGTTTTATCCATTATTTTTCTCTGTGCGGAAGTTTCTTGGCAACTCTCGTTTCAGATAGTACTTGTACCGCCCTCTATTGAAACCGGGCAAGGTGTGTAGTGTTTGATCTAGCGCAGTGCCCTCAAGGTAGGTCCTTCAGTAGTCCCAGTTTAAAATAACAGGTCAATTCGGACGTCCTATCAAAACTGAAAACAATCTTTGGTTTGTTTAGGCCAAAGTTTTCGAATGTTTCGCGTACAATGTTTATTTAGTTTGATAGTTTGCGATCACTCCTTAGCATGCAGGATATTTTAGCACCGCTTTCCATAAAATAACTACCTATTTTATAGTTTCTGTGCATGTACTCTTGATGTATTTGTTTGATCATATTATTTATATTTTTGCTTTAGGTGCAAAGCGTTTCTTTTTTTCTTAAAAGCGTTCGTATTTTTTGTCATATACTGCTTTTGTTTCACATATTATAATGCCCCAGAATACTACTGTATTATTTAAGAAGAAATACTTAGAGAAATCTCCTAAAAAGGTATAAAAAAATGTTAAATACGTGAGAAATAATAATTTTTCTGTGATTCATTAGAATTTTATAATAGATAGGTATTTTTTTTAAACAAAGCTTTAATATAAGAATATAAAGAATTATTACAATAAACAATTAAAACAAAGCTAGAATATTTACAATGAGGAGGAAATCAATGACGGCGCTGAAAGAATGTGGAAGAAAGGATTCACGGTCAACAATGAAAGAAAGGCTGAAGATATTGATTTCCCTCCGGACAAGAAATTTTAAAAGAAGAATCGCAGAGAATGTCAAGATACATTTTATAGAAAATATCCGAGAAATACATGACAGCATCGTAGTAATTGAAGACGAAGTAAATATATTGCTATGTTAATTTTAGTTATATTATTATTTAATATAATTTATTAATTATGCTTAATTAAAACAGTTTTACAACAACGTGTATGTCTGGTTGTATAATCAAATATAAATTGCTATTATATATATGGTAATAAACCATATCACAGCAAAATTTTATTTAAAATATTAAAATGTTATTGCCAGTATTTTATTGTCAATTCGCAATTTTCGTAGGTAAATTGCCATTCTTTGAATTCACTATTTTTCGTTGGGTTCTCTAATGTAAAATATTGATTATTCTCCTCCATCTAGGTTGAACAACGGTCATTTATAGTGTCCATTTTAATCTTTGTTTAAATGTCAGTTGGTAGACTGCTCTTCAATGAACAATTAAAGTGAGTTAACTGTTAGAAATTACAGGTATTCTGTATTGCTCCAACAAAGAAATGGTCGTATGAGTGGTCGCTCCTAGAATTCAACGTCACACATCTAGTAATATCCCAGCTCCACTATTTTTTTTTTTTAGCTAAAACAATTCGATACAGTACTGATTTTGTATTAAAGTCCACCTGTTCCTGTAAACAGGTTTGACAGCCCTTCACTTACATCCAAAAGTTGGCTATCACATTGCATGAATCCAGTCATATATTGATTTTTACACTCAGATATTTATCAACGATCTACTTACAACAGAGAAATATTATTTAGTTTTTAATCAATTGTAAATACTTAAAGAGTATTTTATATGTTTTAGTTAGGATAACTTTGAAGTTACCTGTCAGTTTTAAATAATGACCATCGTTGTTTTCTAATTATTAGGAATTTTTGTTTGCGATTCAACTCTAACTTGGCATGATCGATTTGGTATGGTTTATTTAAAGAATCTTAAATTTATCGTTATTTGCATTCAAATTATTGGCTTTTTAAAATTTAATAGTTGGTCAATATGCGAATTAGGGAAATTTTTTTAGATACTTTTAACTTATTTAAATGAAAGAATTTCCATTTTTCCAGGCAAGCTTCGAATATATTGATCTAATAAATGTGTTTAATGTAATAAATGAATCGAATATAAGTATCTGTAATCGATTGATATTTCAAAATAAGAGTACTGTGTGTGTGTGTGTGTTTTTTTTTTAATAAATCAAGTTACCTTTGTTCTTTCAAAACTTTCTTTCTATTACACGATTAATGTGACTTGGTAAATACACATTAATATAGTATAAATAACATTATACCTCTATATCAAATTTGAATATCTTGAGAAAAAGGTCTTGTGGTTGTCAAATTTAGGTAGTAAAGAAAATCTATCGTTTCGTTAGAAGGCAGCTGGAAAGGCGTCTCGGTAGATCTTTAGAAAAATCCATTGGTCTCGTGGCACCTACCAAATCAAGATCACTTCTCATAATTCTTAATATTCTATTAATATTTTATAGCAATCTAGAAAACAAAGTAATTACATTTATTTATAAAAATATAGGTTAGTTATATTCTTATTTCTTAATTTTCACCGCGTTTAGGAGAAATTTACTACTACGTTTCCTTGTGTCAAGCCTGGAGTAAATAATCTTTGGGCTCTCCTTTCTTTTTCTTTACTGTTAAAATGAGCTTCCGGAGAATTTGTATTTTGATATCGTATAGTTAATACATAACAAAACTTAACTCTCACATTTGTTACATCCTATATAATAATGATTTTTATGACTACAAAACTAGAAATATAGATTTTGATTTATTTGGATTATCTCTAAGTGACAAAGTATTATATCATAGAAAAAAAAATTCAAACAATTATAAAGTTTTGCACAACAAGTTGTTGAACATATAGGGATGAGCACAATTTCTATTAAAATTTCGCACAAAATTGTTGCCGAAAGTTACCGCATTTTTTGCAACAAAATGCACACTTTTGTTATGCAATTTATGTTGATAGAACCTATATTACAGTAGCATTAAGTGCAGATCACTTGTTGCAAATAGTACGTTTAGGCCAGTGGTAATTGTTGCAACTAACCGTCAACAAAATATTTACAGTATTTTTGCTACTATTAGATTAGATTAGATTAGGATTGGGGTGGCCTATCGACCTGTTTCATCGCGACCTTTTCAGATCTACTGTGATTTCCTTTTTTTCCTAGAGGACGCTCTCTAATGTTGCCTTCTTAATTAGGCCTATCATCTTTGAGAGCGGCTTCTTTATGTAGCTGCTAGCTGTGGAGTTCTCCTCCCCCATTACTAGAAACCTTGTCCTCGCCTTTGTTACTATTACAAATCTATGTAGTGCACCGACATAAGATTTTGCATACAGATAAACTACGCTGTTGCTATAATTAATATACCTACCTAGTTGTGAATATTGAAATTGAATTAGATCAAAAAAAGCTAAAATTCGTGTTCCAATCCTTTTTTCATTTAATATCTTATTGCGACATGTTTCGGCCGGAAAAGCAGCCAAGGACGCACTGGCCTTTTTTATGTTTCTTCGATTGCCTGCGCCAAATGTGAGATTTTTGCATACATACATTTTAATGTGTTATTGTCACGTCCATCATTTTAATTAGTTTTAACTGTTTTTAAAGAATTTTCTCATCGTATTCAAAAAAATTTCGACGCATCATTTTAGAAGAAAACGAATATTGACGTTTTATTGCCCGATGATGGTTAATTACGGAAACATGTCGCAATAAAAATAGGATTGGAACACGAATTTTAGCTTTTTTGATTTAATTCAATTTCTATATATATACACCAATCCCCTGGGACACTATACACTAGTTGTGAATAATTATTTACTGTATAATGTCTTTTTTTGAAACATATTATATATAACAATTATATAACGATTTGTTGACATACCTTACCTATAAAAGGAGCATAAATTGTATATTGCTTGCCGCAAATGCAGTAGTGACTTTTTAGTAGAATTTTGCTTACAGTAAAGTTGGACTGTTGGATCATGGAATAAAGGGTCCTTAATTTGAGAAATTTTGATTTCGTTAATTTATTTTGTTCTGTATGTGACGTTTGAGAATTTTCCTTCGCTTGTATACAATGTTTTCCCGGTAAATGCACCAAATCAACTTTTTATAACCGTGGTTGAGTGAAATAGGAGAAGCGCCATCTTTATAACAACAGTTGTAACACATATACCTATTGAACGTAACTATATGGGTAGAAAACTTCCCCATAACAATAATCCTTAGATCACAGCACCTGTTTACAAAGAAAGTACTTATTGTTTAAGTGAAATTGATGGGTTTGTTAATTAATAAACTAGAAGTAACAAAATGATATAAGGTAAAGTCAGGTAAGTGTGTAGTAAAAATTGCATAGTGTGAAGAAAATGTAACACTGTTCACATAGTAAGACATTTTGATAAATTTTACACATAGAAGTGCGTACTATATGACCAGTTGTAAGCCTTCAATAGATACGCCTTTTATAATTATCAACGGTTTACTAGAAAAAAAAGAAATTTTAAAGTGTTAGTATTAACTTACCCAGCAAAATGGGGCAAGTGTGTAATCGTTCCGCATTTTATATATTAATAGCATTATCCTTTAGTTTGGCCAAGTGTGTAATACTATACTGATGCCTTTTTAATAAGGTATGATAAATTTACAAGATATCTAAGTTATTATACGTTAGCAGATGTGAATTTTTATTTGTAAAATTAGTAAGAAGTTAGTATTTATAAAAATTATATGCCGTATGTATTATGTTAATTAATATATAAAACTTATATAAGTTGAAAAAAGTGCTGGTGGTTTTTATAATGTGTGTGCCATAAAAAGTATAAAAGCTTTTATTTGACTGGAGACGCTTACTGCTATTTAATCAAAACTCTTTCTTGATACTAGCCATCAGTATTCAGGCAGAGGAATTTTGTCTATTAAATTAAACTTTCAAGCGTTTATTTCGGAAAAAATCAATAATTTACTTTAATAAAATTATTGAAAATCTTGCCGATGTTTAGAAAGTTTTTTTTTATCTACACTATTCTACTTCACACTCTCTCAGCTTTTAAGTATTTCAGAAACCAAATGCGCGAAATTAAGTCCATAATTCTGGTTTATATTGTATTTGTAAGAAGTAGACTAAGATGGAGTTCACAATCTACTTCTACTACTATCTTAGTATAAAGGATCATCACTACTAAAAGTGATGTACTAAACACCTATTAAATGTGCTAGCTTGACGACAATGGAAAATTAAGCCAGTATCATGGAACTGTATAAAACATCAATGCAAATACATAGGTACTACTGCGATAACGTAAACTGGGCTATAGGATTACTATGTCGAAACACAATCGCAACGATGGTTGCAATTTAAAATTTATTAACTCGTGATTCCGGGGAGACTCCGAATGAGTAATACAGTGAAAATGTAAATGTATGTAAATTGGAACTACCGGCGGAGAATCGTACTTGACAATTTGTTCGAACGCAGTAATTGGTTAAAAAATTTATGAAACAGATCGAGCCAGAAGTGTATCGAACACGTTTCTCAAGTGCGATTAGCGAACGGGAGTTCCTACAAACGGGGATTTTAATATTAAAGCCGAAATGATTGTCTTACTTAGATTTGCCATTCATAAAGGAAATAATAACGTTGTAATGAAGCCCTCATTTCGGCGTAATTTGTGGCAAATTATGTGAAGGTTTACCTATTTGAGTGGTACCCGAGATTTTTGTCCTTCAAATGGAAATTGATTTTTTCGGCGAAGCAATTTACTATTAGCAATCGTATTATGAATTGCTTATCTTAAAACTTTCATATTTTCTGTTTCAGCATGATAGTAATACTTTACCTCAAAGTCAAACATTGTTTATAATTAAATGTTGGCTTATTACACTGCTATTGTTACGCCTCTTGTTAATATTAACGCTCAAAGTTGCAACAGATAATTGTGATTCATTGCCTGCATTAATTTTGTTGTGCAGTTGATACCAGTGCTTTTTGACAACACAACTCATACTTCTGTCTATGCCAAAGTGAACTTTTAGGTAATGATCTTTCACGTGTGATTTTTTAAGCTAAATTAAGGGATATAATGAGAAAAAACTAGGGCGGTAAAATGAACCTACTGGCTGGTGTTTACGATTGATTGAGGAGGGGAAAAATGATTTTTGCCATTATTACTATTAATTCTTATTTATTTCTGTATTTTGGTCTGTAGGTGTAGGCTTGTTTCTATTGATTTCATCATAGTAATAGATTGTTTTGTATGTACAATAAATATACATTAATAAATGTCAAAGAGATATTACTAGCACGAAAAGTATGTGTAAGATGAAAGGACTAAGTTAATTTAGACAAGTATGGAATCGATCAAAAAGTAATTTATGTCTAGCTGCAAGATAGTCTTTAAGTGTGGAGTAAATACATTAAGAGTTTTCAATCAATGATAAGTATACTTAGAACTAACGTATGGTTATGTAGGTGTTCACAACGTTTAATATCACTTTAGTTGTTAATCGATATTACGTTTCCATTACCTTTATGCAAACAATTGTACCACGACAAAAACTATTTTTAAACCTACCTTTTAGGTATTTGCATTTCATTATTCTTAACATACAATATAGGCCGTATTGAAGTGTACGCCATTCCAAAGTTAAAGTTGTGCTTTTCAATTTAAATATCAGTTCTTCTATTAAACTACTGTTAAATGTAAGTGTCTATCTGGTGTACGATTGTGTTATTATTATTTTTTTTAATTCCCTTGTTACAATCTTTAGCTGCGATTATTTTTCGCTTTTGTTTCGTTTTCGCTTCTGGAGAATTTTTTAGTTTAATTTTTAGAACTCGGGTGTGGATCTAACAAATAAAAACAACAATTTGTATTCAACATGCTTACTTGGTTTGCTACCAAGATCCCCAGATCGAGGCCTATTGGACTTTTATGTATCGGCATTTACGCTAGAAAAATCAACACTCGTGAACATCTAACTCAGCGAATTCGTGGGACCGCCGGAATATTACGAAATAATTTACAAATAGTATGTCTGACGCTATAACAAGGCGTCTTCAACTATGTTTACGCTAAAATGGTGGACACATTGATTTTTTTTCCAAATTCCATGTTATTTAATTTCAATCTTTGTCTGGTAATAAAACATTTTTTTCCAGTTCACTAAAAATCCGATATTTTGTTATTTTTTTTTATAATTCAGAAGTGTTAGTTTATTTATACAATTGGCATTTAAGGCCGTAAGGTAGATGGCCCAATTACTGACGCTCTAAGGGATAGAATGACGTCAATGTTTAAGATTCCAAGATGACACTGGAAGAAGAATTTTGGTTTTTAAACTTAAAATAAATGCTGCGGGATTATTTTCAATCGAAAGCTAGGCTAAAATACAGCAAAAGAGACTATTATAGGAAAAAAAACGGAAAAGGTGTCAGTAATTAGGACAACGTCAGAAATTGGTACATTTATCATACTTATCTTTAGGACACTTGTATAAAAGCTGTAAGATCGACTAAATGGGGAAAATGCAGCGGAACCGTAAAACATTATTCGCACCCAGTGATCCAATAGCTTGAAAAAGTAAAATAAAAAATTAATATTAGTTTTAATTTAATACGGTGGTCTTACGTCCATGATTAGGTATATATAGTCCTCAATGACTGCAGCGGTAAGGTTTTGTCTCCCAAATATGCGGCTGAGATTTTCAGTAATTTCGTTCGCTGTATTGCCGAGACTAAGATAACACAACATTATGTAGATGGGCTCTCACAAACCTGTACTTCTGGCAAGTCTATATAGAATTCCATGACATCACCAAAGTATTCTTTAGATTTTATATTGCAACCTTTGCAATATCTATTTAATTTGTACTTATTGTTGTATTTTGATTTGGTCCTGTAAATGGGTTTCTGTTGGGCAAATATAGATATTATTATTATATAGGTCGTAATGAATCGTTTTAAAACTTTTCCTCGTATTGTGGCTAGGTGCATTTCCTGGATTTGTATGTTTACTATACGGCGGCGAAATGCTACCCCGAATTTCAGATTTATTTAGAAATTTTAATTTTAGTAGTTATATTCCTTTTTTGAAGAACGTTGTTTTAATTCATTCCGCCCGCTTGAAATAACAAAGTTAATTGACTTGTCAACAACAAATTTATAGTTTATTATTTGTAAATAGAATTCTACAATTAATTACCAATTATGCATTTTGGAAACGAAATATATGGATAGAAATATCATCATTAAAATCCCATAATATAAACATAGTATATGCATCTATAATAATATATAGGTTTATACTGTGGTATAAACGTTAGTGTTAAATTAAAGTTTGTTGTGTATGGAATGAAACTATGTAGTTGTGAGAAAATACGTTTATTTTCACAGATATAAACGTATTACTATAAAACGTAAAGGAACTTCCGGCAAGTTTTTTTTTTTGTGTTATTTACACAAAAAACAAACCGCAAATAACTAAGTCAATAGTTATCTTGCTATTAAATTGGAAATATTCAAATAAATCACTCTTCCAACTTCGCTATATTTGCTTTTGCATTTACGGTATGAGTGCAATAAAAAAAGTAGAGTTTAGAAGAGGACCTGTAGACCTGCGAACCTGATTTCTTGCACCAGGTTCATAGCCGGAGTCGGAGCTGGTGTACCTGCTCCGCATCAGGAGCAGGTCGTACCATCCCTAATGAGCATGGCTGAGCTTACGGTGGGCTATATTGAAAAGAAAACCGTTGAAAACAAATAGAGTTGACAGTTTAGAAAAATTTTAAAATTGACCACACTTAATGTTGGTTTCAAGAACATGTGAATTTAAAGCTAGCATAAGCAGTGACTCCCTTTCTTTAAATCCACTATAGTAAAATTTACAACGGGGAAATGTTAATAATAACACGGGAATATCTGATTTTGATTCTACATACATATAATATTTATCCAATCCAGATATCTACAGATGTCTGGATTGGAGAAAAAAAACCAAAGTTATTTGCCACATTCGACGGCATTTTCCGCATATCGGTCTTGTCTATCTATTATACGCAACACTTCACCAATATTTGCAATATCAGGCAGACATTGGCCCCTGTAGATCGGGTTGACCTCTCTAAAACGCGCTACCCCCAATATGCATATGCTCCTTTCCTTCTAGGTCAGTAATAATAATAAATTTCTAATAAAACCGGATTAGCCGTAAAATAGGAAATCTATTGGATATTCTCCGGGAAATAACTTCGTTATCCCCATGCCATCGTGCCGTTAGGAACACGAATTTTAGTTGCCTAATTCGGCGAGATTTAACATTGATTACGCGCGTGTTTTACGACGCTATATAGCGAAAGAGAATATGGTGGGGTTATCGTCATAAAGGGAATCGATATCTTTTATCGTCTCATTTAGTTTTTCTTTTATTATTTTTAAAGGAAAATTGCTCTAACTAGGTATCAAGCAACTGGGAACAAATAAAAATTCTGCTGGCTCATTCTTAGAGTTTCATTATGCCAAACAGGTGGAGAATTTTCAGGTAATGTAATTGATGTATATAAAAAAAGGTATTTTCAAAGAAATCTGTCTAGACGACCGATGAATTTCTTTTATTGATTATAAAGAAAGTAATTATTATAGAAAAAATTTCTTACAAAATGCTTTGCTAAGATGTTTCACTCTACTATTTTATAAAATCTGTTAATAAAAGCTTAGTTTTAACAAGAACATTCTTCAAGTCTGGTAATGAAGTAGATCACCTTTACCTCCCTTTTTTTTAGTAAATACCTACCTACAAATTTTATTACAAAAACTCATCACACAACAGAAGTGCAAGATTTCTCCATTTCACATCGACATATCGTCTATATCACCATTCAAAATATTTGGTGCGTAAATATAACGTTACGATGTGTTGATGTCATGTATATGTCAAATGTCTTAACTGTGAAATCTACATAAATTTTTAATGCTGTTGGAATTTGTTGATAGAATTCAAAGAACCTGTGTTAAACATGATGTAAAGACGATGTCACCATTTGACATGTTGTTCATTTCGACCACGTTTTAAAGATCTTAAAGATTGTCCTTCACATCTAATGATGCAATGTCATTTTTGCCTCTTATTTCATAAATATTCGATATAGGTTCATTCTCAACAATATTTTCTACCTTCCAAAGGAAAAAAGGAGCTGGAAAAAAATAATATAAAAATCAGGTTTTCTTTCAAATGCTTTTTTAGGTAAGTCCTGCATTACAATATCTTTCTTTTTAGCAATCCAGCTCAAATAAAATCTTTGAATTCACTGTATCCAAAAAGGAATGATGGGTCCTTGCACATTTAATAAAACCAAAGCTTACTGTACTGGATACACATTTCAATATATCTCAAAGCTATCGTCATCAGTAATAATACTGGACTGAATAACTTGCCAAACACTTCTTATTTAGACCTAACGTAGCAAGATGCCGTGATCACGTCATTTATTATTTCTTATCTTGTCTTGATGTAATTGTAACAGCTAAAAATTAATTTCATATTGTCTACTATTGTCGACTTTAGGATTCTATTCAGATATACGTAGAGCTACTCTAGATTTGTCGAATTTTCTAAATTTAAGATAAGGCAAACGCTGCTTGCAACGAGCTATGAGTAGTTCTCTTTAGTTTGCCCAGTATCATCACACATTTTTGGCTGCTTATAAACAGCATCTTTCGAATATTTATTAGCTAAAATTAGGCTAAAATTCTGATATCTTTAAATTCATTATTATTTCATTTGCAGAAGCAAGCAAGAAAAATCCCATTAATAACGTTTCTGTGTAATACATTACTTATTCGATAATAGAGAGTGACATGCGATAACACGATTGTCTTACACCCATTTGATAGCTGGCAGAACTAAACCAATCACCTTATATTACATGTGACTTTCTACTATTGCAATAAGCGATGATTACCTGAATATATTCATGTTAATATTATTGCATACTCAGTTGCTGGTTTAAGTAAATGTCACTATTAGTAGCTTCGTATTAGTTAATAGTTAATTATACTTGATAGCACTTACTTTTCTTAAGCTTCAGAAACATGAGATTATTTTTATTCTTTTATGATTCATTGTTTTTATTTTTTAGTAAAATAACTCGCTTAAGTACTTTAACGTTCCGATATGGTGATGGAAGCTTTTAAATGTAATAAATATAAATTCATTTTTTTGAAGGTTCTAATTTTGTAACTTTCATTAAAATAAAATTACTTTTTGATTATTGAAAAGATTGTTATAAATAGTTGTTATACAATTGAGTTTAAGAAATGCCACAATAATTTCCTTACCATAAGGTGTTTTTTTTTTTTTTGGTTGGCATTTCGGGATCAAAGCCCATGAACCCTAATTAATGATTAAAATCCGAGTATTAAACGACTGCACACATAAAACAGAGACACATCTCCGGGGCCTATCGAGATGACTGACATTTAAACACAACACGAGAAATCGGCCACCGGATAATAGGTATCCCACACAGGAAAAGAAAAGGATGGAAATCGATTCACACTCAAAATCAAATTTTTATTTTTATTAGCAATTATTGGTTTTATGATTAAGTCATCAATTACTTTAAACACATTAATGTTATTATACTTGTGGGTAGATGTACTCCTTCAGTCATTAGTTGCTGGGTAAATGTCGTTATATTCACTTCGTGTAGTGGGCAATTAAATAGTATATGATTCAAATCAGCTAGGGTACCTCATATCTACAGTGACACTTCGGAGATTCAATGATCTGGAGTCTGTGTAAAGAAGATGGTTGTCGATCATGCCCAAACTTTATTTTTGCAATAGTGGATCTACTAAAACCGGAAACTTTGTTGTGGGAGAGATACCAGGGCTTGCTATAAATTGATGGATGTATATAAGCATATTGGGTCATTTTCTCGTTGTAACTTTTTCTCCACAGGTCCTCCCATGCCTGATATAACACTGATTGCTTTGCGATGTTAATAGTATCTGAACTGTAAAGAGTAAATTGGTATAAACCACCGTTCATACAAGCAAAGTTAGCAAGCCTCCCAACACAGAAATACCCGAGTGTTCTTTCACCCAATAAAAGTCAGGAATAATTTTACACGTTTTAATTCTATAATTATATTAATGATATCCAAAACTATATTGTGTATTTTGTACATAGTCGAATAACGACACAATCAATGTAGAATACGCTCAGAATCAGACATGACAACTATACTCTTGTGTCCTGTTTTTGGACCATAACGTGAAGGGTCTAATATGGCAATCGCTTCTGCTGTAAAAACAGAACTATCTTTATCTAATTTAAAATATTTTTAATAATCTGTATTGACGGCATAAAAGGAACATCCACAGGCACCATCAGTTTTAGATCCGTCTGCAAAAATAGTTAAATCTTGCCGGTGTTGATCTAAGATATGTTGATAAAGTTGAGTTTCATGCTGGTACTGACCAGTATATGGTGGAAAACCCATGTTTCGCTTGTTCATAAATTCAAGGTGTGTAATACTTTTTTTACAGCTCTGTAGGAACGTGTATCTAATTCAGCCACATATTCGAATGCATCACACAAAGCAGGCGACCCTTTCTTCCGCTAAAACGATGCAGTCAGATGTAAATTTGACAATGTTGCAATCTACCATAAGATGTTGCAATAGTAACTGTATTACTGAAAAAAAAAAAACCTTAGATTTGAACATGTTATGCACGAACTAATAAAGTTATTTGAGTGTTAACTAAACATCCAGATTTTATTTTAGTTGAATCAAGAAAAGAAAGAAAAGGAATGGAAGTAGATTATTAAAACCAAGAATGGGAGATTTCAGATTGCATTAAGTACCAAAATAATATTTGTCCATCATATGGAAGGCACCTTTTTGGGAACGAGATCAGACCACGTGATTTCGACAAACCATTTTAACAGACATTTGGAGGTAGAAATCACGGATCTGATAAGCTGGAAGCAATCCAACTACAGAGACAGGTTTGGAGAATTGATCAGGTTTACAAACGGATCAAAAATCGAAAACAGGATTAGAGCTAGAATCTACAATGGGGTGAGAAATACAATGATGACTCTTCCACTGGGAAAATTTGCCACAGTTTCTCAAGCAAATACATACGCAGTACTGTATTATGCAACCGAAATCACTCAGAGAGGTTATGAAAATAAGCGGATCTATATTAGTACAGACAGCCATGCTTTCTGGTTTAGAAATGTGTTCTAGAACTCAATAGCCTTGTAAACAGCAATGAAGTTACTTTGCTGTGAATGCCCCGAACAATCAGCAATGGAAGGAAACGAAAAAGCCAATGAGTTAGCAAGAGAGGGATCATCTGCTTCATATATAGGCTTAGTATGTGTTCTAGGAGTGTCTAAAAACACAACACGAGAGTAGGTAATAAGTTGGGTCGAAAGGAAACATAAAGAACACTGTAATAATAGAACCAGGCAAACTCATGGTAAGACCTTTATTAGTAAAGTAACCTGTTTAAAGACTTTAACTCTGGGGACCAGCAACAGAGATGGCCGAAGAACTACTGCAGCTCAGTAGGAATCATCTTCGCATCATAACAGATCTCCCAACAGGACAGCATCACTAGAAAGCTTACACTACAGAAAATTGGAATCAACACTAGGAGATACCAACTGCAGACTGGGGTGTAATGAGAGGACAGAGAACGCTTACTAGATTTTGTGTGAATGCGAGCTTTAGATGCAAAAAGACAGGCAATTTTTGGCAAGACAAAAATGAACTCAGAGGATTACTTCGATCAACCAACCAGAGGCTTGTGCAGATTAATGCAGGACCTTAGAATCCTAGAATGGCTGGTGTAATTCATTGGATAAAATAAATTGCTTGGGTAAATACAGAAAGCCAAGAGACTGCAGGGTTTCCAGAGACACCATGTGAGACGGCTTCTACAACAAAAAAAATCGATTAACAGATTATTTTTAGAAATCTTAATATTTTTTCAAACAGGTTTACAAAACATTGCAGATGTGTCAAAATTAATTCCCAAGTAAGTTTTCTAAATAACTTGATCCTATTCGATGATATAAAATGCTTTTATGGCTTAATAACGTCTACTTTAAAGGACCCAAGCTAGTGATTACGTTACATGCCGAGATAATTTCATACATTAGTAGAATTGTAGAACCTATTCTCAAGAAAAAAAACTTTACCACAATATTTTAATAATATAAAAAAATCGCGTATATAGTAGCAATAATGCCGTCATTCTATCCATATTCGTCGATATATATTACAATAACATCAACTCCCATATTTTAAAATTATACATGGGTAATATACGTATATCATGATGGCATATTTTCATTTAGCTCGCGTGTCAACTCAAACACAAGTAGACATTTTAAGTACCGTAATAGCTCGGTCACATCAACATAATGTATCCATCCTTTTCGCCGAACACACAACCAGCTATCATCGGAACGTTGCGTTGTGCCTGTAACTTTTATTGATGGCCCTCCACTACACACTTCATCCAGCCTGTTGCGATGTAGTAGCGTGAGGGATATAATCGATTTTTTTTTGCTTTCCTTTTGTTTCGTGCGTATACGAGAGATACATCGAGAGACACTCGCTGCTGTTTCCAGCAAGCGGTGTCGAACAGGTGTCAAAGTGATCGTACGTCTTCTAAGTTCGCCGTTTCTCGGATATTTTCGTGAAGATACAAACGGATGCGTGCGAATTTAACAAATGCAAATAATGAATCACAACTGATGACGTGAAATGTGCGGCCTTGTCCTTTTCTCATAGAAATATTTTGTATTTTAGTTTACGTAATCATTCGTACAACATCAAGTTCTAATTAGTCTACCTGTATATGTTTCGATGCATGTTTGCAGCATTTACTTATATGTTTGTGCGTGAGGTGCTTGATGACTTCTAAACGAGGGTTTGTTTGTCAAAACTACCTCAAGACTTGAAGATTGCAAAAATTATTAATAATAAGTTTTAACAAAGGGAGGTACACTTAATTCATGTACCATCAAACTTCACACCTTTTCTGACAGATATTTTTGCAAATATTTTCAAAGCATGTGCAGTATTATAAAATAACATTTCTAAACTGCTTTACATATACGCTAAAACAAGCTTATGATGGTGTTTTCTTTTTCTCACTGCTTGATAAAAACTTTATTGAATTTACAAAGGTTCCTTTGATCATAACCTATGTTTATAAATAGGTTCACCTATATAGATATATACAACTTTTGTTTCATTTAAAATATGCTTAAATGATGTGTAATACATTAATAAAATTTATTAATGTGCGCTTCCTTTGTGATTACTGTGACTTAAGAATGAATTGTTATATTTTATTTTAATTTAACCATGTGTTTTAAAGGTTCCAACTTTCCAATTTTCTTGTCCAAAGTTAGTTATCAAAATTTTACATTTGCCTACATTTTATCTTGTAACTCAGAGTTTTAAGATTTTTTAAGACGTACTGTATACTACAATTTGTTAAATACTAATTTTATTATATTATGTAGTCCTCAAGAAGACTAAGTATAAAGTACTTAAAAGCTTGGTTTAAATTTAAAGGGAGTTTAAAAATTTTCTTCCTGAATGCTTCCCACTACTTATAACAACTACAAAATATCGCCACAAAATTTAATTTCTTTATCTAATTAAGTACATACCAGAGTGTGATATTTAATTATTTTAAAATCTATGAGTTATTAATCTCATTCTATACAGTAAACTATACATACTTATTCCTCTTTCATCATATGAGAAAATAAGCTCTGGCAAAAAGGTGTGTGTTCTTGACAAGAATGTCATAAAATTATTTTCAACTACATTTGAAAATCTATTATTTTGAAACATTACTGATACATTGCCATTTGAGTAATTAAATAATCAGCTGCGAAGAATCACATCACTTAGGTGGTATCCATTTTTGTCGATGCATTCTCGTAAACGACTGGTAAAAACTGTCCATAGTCTATTCCAGCATAACAGATGGAATCGTTTAAATTCTCGCATTATGGTGTTGGAAGGAGCTGTAAGAGTACGTGGTCTGTCTGCAAAAACTTGAGCTTTTAGGTAGTCCCATATAAAATAGTCACAATGTGGAAGGCCTGGTGAACGTGGGGGCCATTGCACATTCTCACGCAAAGAAATCGGACGTCCAAAGAAATTTTACCTTAAAAATGCGATTGTTGGTCTGAATGTATGCCAGGTTGCCCGATCTTGCTGAAACCAAACTATGTCGAAGTTTAATGGGTCGTTTTCTCAACTAAGGTCCAGTAATACGGGTTCGGAATACACTAATCCACACTCTTTCGGGTTAGCGGATGACAAGTATCGAAACCTCTGTTTGTTTACCATCCCCGATAAATGAAAGTGGGTCTTGTCACTCATAATTATAATAAGATCATCTCTCAACTGCAGAAGTATGAATCTAAATCATACTGCGAAGTCGATTTGCCACAGTTCTTGAATTAAACTTAAATAACGACTTTTGACAAATAGATATTAATCATTCTAAAAACAATCGGTCAACTCCATTGGGGATGCTGCTCTTTTTAAAATCACCATACCTCCCTGCTGGACTCGAAAAAAATCTCTTAAATATATTGAAGGTTATGATGTCGCAGTCACGTACGGAAAAAAAATCCTCAGCGAGGGTTGCGGGAAATACTTTTCTCAACAAAATGCCACTTGGCACAAGTCCCACACAGGATAATATAGGAAATTACTACGCCTCCTAAATCTTACAAAAATGTAATTCATACTGATACCATACGTGCCGGCTTTAATGATAACTACACTCATTCTCTTCCTATTGATAGACTACTCCAGTGGAAAGGCGGAAAAAGCTAATTGGATGAAACAAGAGGCTCCAAAAATAACTTAGGAAAAGAAGATAAAAACTAAAACGACTCTAAGTGAATCCTAATAAATGACGATTGAAACAAAAACCCAAAATAAAAGCAAGATAAAAGAAATGTTGCGTAGAACTAAACTGATACGCGGTAGTTTGGCAAAATGCCAATAAGTGACAGTATTGGTACTAACGATTGAAATAAAATGAATTAAAAAAAAAATAAAACGAATGCAATTTCGACGTTATAAAACTGAAAGAAGTCCAGCAGTTTTACATTTTTTTTTCCTTTTGCGCACTTACCACAGTTTTTTCGAGGTTGTAAACTTGAATTAGTATAATTGGGACTGATCCTAACGGCATGTCATATAATTAGCTGCTTGAATTATCGCGATTTTACCATTCTATCAGGGGGAACAAAGGAATATGTTTAAAAAGATTTGGGAGGGTAGGGGAGGTACCCACATTCGTCGAAGAATAGATTTCTCAAAGCCTGAATCACTACTGCCAAAATTATCATTCAACCATTGAGTGAATTATAAACGTAGAGGTATTGACTGCAAACAATATGAAAAGAAATGCGAGCTGTATTACAGGTTGATATCTGCAGTACTACAAAAGATTTAGTGGTTGACTTAAATTGCTGATTGGGGCACTGGCGTTTTGGTTATAGTTTATTACATTCACTTCAGCTTTTACCCAATTTTTTTACCTACATCTTAAGATCTACGCTTTTCGTTTATTTGTGTAAACCAGTGAAGTATCAACATGATATATAGCATAGGCCTGGCAGATGACGCAACCTGCAGATTATGCCAAGAGGTGGAAGAAACACCAGTTCATGTGCTGTGCCAATGTGAAGACCTGACGAGGGCAAGGTTTCTAGTATGGGCTTGGAGAACCCCACAGCTAGTAGCTACACAAAGAAGTCGCTCCCAAAAAATAATAGGCCTAATTAAGAGGGCAAAATTAGAGAGCGTCCTCTAGGAAAATAGGGGATCACAATTGATTTGAAAAGGTCGCGGTGAAACAAATCCATAAGCCACCCTAATCCTAATCTAATTTTTTGACTCCACTAACTATGAACACAGCATTATTATCAGACAACTGCATTTCTCTGCATTTTATAATTATTTCCAATGTAAAAATTAATCAAAAAAGTCATTTACCCTTATTTTCGTTATTGTTTCGTTGTTGTTGGTGGAAAATCATCATAAAAAAATCAGAAAGCAACTGACATAAATCTGAATCGAGGTTGCGAACGCAGTGCTGTCAATCCATGTCCACCAACTGTTATATTGGCGTATTTAAAAAAAAAATTAGATTTAAGTATTTTTGTCGGTCAAAAAAATCTAATACAATTGACCTACGTTTGTTCATTTACAGGGCTCCAACTCATCAGGTATTCGCCTCCGGCCCAATGCTTGAAACTAAATCGTTGTGCCGTAAATGACTATGTAAATAACTATTACTGACCGGTCGAAATAATCATATGAGGGGTGACCGTTTCGATTAAAAATTCAGCGAAAATATATTAAAAAAGCACTACTGCTAAAGTTAAGTGTAATTATATGTATTCAAATATAATTGCACTTAACTATAGCAATGGTAATACACACTACAAAACACTTATGAGTTTAAGGTAAACCTGGATAAGAATTTAATAATAAAGTTGACAATGAGGACAAAATGACTGTAATCATCTAATCTGTTATTTCCAAGAACATGATACTATTAAAATAATTACAATGCATTATCACCATCACGCTAAACTGTTAAATATTATACATGTACATATATAAATATACACACCTTGCTGCGCCTTGACCTTTAAATATTCCTTACTTTGCATATGCTTGCTTATATTTTAATATCTTCCATATTACTATGAACAAATCTGAAAAAAAAGCTAAATTGATAGTTGATAGAGTAGACACAGCGAACACGTTAAGACATTAATATTTAATAATATTTGTCGCGGGTAAATCAATAATTGTGCCTACTAAATTTCTACAATGCACGCTAAAGATTTAATTTTCTTGTTACTCTTCCGTAACTTCTAGAACTTTCACGTATCACATAACCTGTAAAATCCATTCTTTTGTTACTACAGACATCAATATCACGTGACGAGTAAGCAATCGCAAACATGGTTCTTATATAACATCTACCAATAGTAATTCTATACTCCTACATACCTAGAAAACATATTTGTCATTGACAATAAGTGAACCTTAACGCAATATACACTCAAAAAGAAATACATATTACCCAATCAATTCCTACTTGTTCGAGCGATCTTAGACGAGATCAGCTACTGCAGAGATCCATTCCCTTAAGAAATTTCGATATTGGAACCTGAGTAATCCTCACGTTTACATTGTTAAGGTGAATGTAAACATTTCAGGATCGCAATCTACTAGAAACCGGTAGAGACGGAAGGCGCCTCCTTTCGTTTGGAATGGTCGTTAAGTCTCTTTGTTGACTCTAGATGAGAGCCTACTTTCGGCCTGCGTGAAGCTTTTAAATGTATGAGAATGCCAGAAGGGTAATGCGTTTTTAATTCCAGAACAAACCGACGATATTGAAGAAGCGTTTTCCTCAATGATTGACGTGAGTGTTGTTAGTTACGTGTGATGAACGATGCTACAGATTTGGTATTTCTATATTGGTTTTTGTATGCGTTAATGAATGAATTCCTTCTTTCTCGGAGTGAAAGCAAGATGCTTAACAAATATAGGTTTGTAGACAATAAAATTGCTTGTGGTGGTATGGTAATGCCTTGAATGAGTAGGATGTGAAAGTCAAAAGATTATTAATGTAATAATGATCGTAGACGAAGTTCGTTTAGTATTGTATGCACTGAATCTTATTTTGAACTATCGTACCAAATAATAATAATTTTTATTAGCATAAACGTTAAAACTTTTTATAGTGTAACAATTTATGGTGATAAATTATGATTTTCATCATTAATTAAACTGTTATTAATCTATTTCTTAAGCATGCCGATGTAACGGAACGGGTTTTCTTGTCTGAAAACTTTTGGGGATGGCCAGCCCAATTTCAAATAAGCCAAGCCAAATTCCGTCTCGCAGACAACCCCTCCTGCTCTTTTGATCGGCGAGCTACTGCTAGGAAACAAACTTTTTGTTCGGTAGCGAACGGTTTTAGTAATTCTAGCCAAATATGTTTCCCAACTGTGTTTTCCACCGTCAGTCGAAGCAGGGCCGTTAGTTAGCCTAATGATTGTCGACTTACCCTTCTCGTCGGCTTTCTCTTACAAAATTGTCTTCCTTTCCGGTTCTTTACTAAGGGTTCAAACTGAACTTCTTTTAAAATGACGAAATAATAGAACGACTTATATTTTTACAATTATATATTGAAAATTTTGAGACATTGAAATTGAACTAACAAGCTACACAATTAAATGAAATAACAAGTGAACAAAAATGAACAAAACACAATTTTTTCTTAACAGATGTTTTAAAATTTTATTCTGTTATTTAACATAAGCTCGATTAATTTTTCTTACACATTTATTTATTAAGGGAGAGAGAGAGGGAGCGAACGAGTTACGGTTTTCACGTAATTGCTTTGGTTAGTTTTAAACAGATTCTTTAAACATCTTACCGGCCGATGTGGGTAATTAATTCTTCTCGTAATCCAAATTATAAGGCACAAATCTTACACAACACCCACAAAAATTTAGGCAAAGCAAAGAGGGGAATTTAAACGGATTTAGCGCAAAATCACTAATCACCTCTCGAGGAAAGCTTTTGCTTCCTGTTCTCGATTTTTTTTAAGCGTATTTTGACTACAAATTCTAAAAAAGGGAAGTTTTAAACTTTAAGTTTTAGAAACGCCCGACGAAGGGAACGCGAGCTTATTCCTGAAGCTAAATTGAAGAACCGCGGACTACTTAATTGTAAACCGCAATGTTAAGGGTTTTTATAAACTTTGATTGGGAGGTCAATTCGCACCGATAACTAGTTTCGCTTCTCTTTACAGGAGGGCGCAAGTATGACCGAAGGCGTTATTTTTCTGACTTTCAGACGTCCTACTTGAGAGGACCGTGAGAATTGCTGAACGGCAAATGTAAAATACAATAGAAAGAGGCAGATAACATTATCACATACAAAGTAATACCATATTATTTTAATTACGCGAGTCTTTAAACGAAAATAGATTATTGTTTCCTGTGAGTCAGACGCTACTCAGCAAATGCCACGGTACCTATCAGCTACGTATTAATAAAATGAATTTAAATTCTCGCATTATACAGGATGGAATTTCGAATTCTTACACCGATGTAATAATGTAATAATTCTACTTTGTAATTTACATTTTGTATATTAAATTTCATTAAGTTTAACTTAATATTAGCTCAATATTACGTTCCTGTACTTGTCTTAAGTTTCTAATTAATTTTGTACGAAAGATTTGATTTTTGCAAGTAAGCTACAATAAAATGATTTTAGACATACAAAACGGATGAATAAGAGCAAATCAATTAAATTTATTAGTTTTCACATTCATTTGTATTGTGTGATTTGTTTTATAAGCCATAAAGTATGCTGCAAAACATTTATGCAGTATTCATAACTCTGATATTCGATCAGTGTTTTGCAACCTTATTGAGATAAGTCTAATGCAATTTAATAAAAAATATGTTTATACTTTATGCAAATATTTTTTTTTTGACAAAAAGATAGTTAGACAAGCTACAGTTTGCTTTTTTTTTCTTTTCCTGGAGAATCCACATTTGCAAAAAATGAAAATGTAGCTTTTGGTTTTGGAGAAACAGGTCAACAAGGCAGGAGGTTTCTCACAAGTATAAATGCGACTGGGGATTCCCTTAATGGCATTAATAATAATCGTTGCTGTTTTGCACTGCTAGCTACCTTATTTTCATTTACTTTATACACAAATGGACCTCACTTTTCGTAAAAATGGAAAATTTAAATTTACTTCTGTAACATTCATCTTTGTAAATATTTAAGTGTCCAACAACATAAGAACTGACATGTTATGTCATGTTTTGAGTGTGATCGATTTGAATTAACTAAAACCAACTAGGAAACTAACCCAAACGGTTTGAATTGGTTGTTTTGGTGTTTCTGATTTCTACGTATCAGTTTTTTTGGTTTGTTTCAGTTTGTTCGCTTTAACCAAAGTATACTAATCAATGACGTAAAACGGATACAGCTGTACTATACATTGTATGAGCGATTTCTCATGCCTCTCTGCTCTTTAATCTCTCCCTTTGAAACTGGATTTACGCTTCAATACGGTGTATCTAGTTATTAAAGTCAAACAGTGATTTTTACCAATGCTGTTAATAACGTTGTGGTGTGTGCAATTCAAGTTAAGTAACACTTATAATCAGTTTTACATAAAAAAAGGAAAAAAAAGGAAACATCAATGATTGCCACTAGCATCCACCAACTTCATTTCAGTACCTGGCAATTGCGAATGAATTTAATTAAATCACTTTTCGGCCTTTACATCCACAAACCGACGTCAATTAATTTGCACCGGAATCGGAAAACAGGATCCAATATCGCGCTGAAAGTATGTAATATCAATGCGAACGAAATTGACGACCTAAATATCCTTTGAACATCTATATAATGCAACAAAGTCACACGACAGTACCGGTGACAACTACGTCGTTTCATTTTAAGCGTATTAAGAACCGTCCGCTTTTTACAATTTGTCGATCGCGATTCCATGGAAGGCATAGGTATTTAATATACGACGAAACTCTTTTCACATTTCAATTCCCGTTGTTGCTTGGCATGACAATTTTTTTTTTGTACTCCAGCCATGTCATAACACAGAACATTAGAAAACGTCAACTCATTCCTGAAGGATTGATTTGTATGGGAAAGATTCCTTTTATTCCCGACGTAGAAATTCGACGTACGAATTCTATTTTGAATGAAAATATTTTCTTTTACGTCATATGTATGCTCTTTAACATTATTTGGTGACAGCATCATTTCGAGCTGGAGTTTAGAATACAATTCGTTGCCGAATGCGTGCGCTAGTTGAGTTAAGATCGATTTTAACATAAAGAGAACGCAAAGTGAACCAATTTGGGTAACGTGTTTTAAAGCAAGCCAGGAAATTTTACTAAAATACAAAATACCCCACAACACATCAGTGTTTTTCTGTTTATATCTCGCCACCATTATAAAATTATTAAACCATTAACTTTACCAATATTTGTATGGATATTACTTAATTATTTGACATAGTTTGCATCACCGAGCACTGGATGTCGCAGGAGGCCATGGACAACCTAAACTTGGAAGGCTACACTATTGCGGTGAGTTACTGTAGAAAGGTAACACCTCATGGAGGAGTGGTGATATTAGCTAAAACTAAATTCAAAAGATGCCTCGTAATAGATTGTGAGCATTTTGTGGTAGAAAAGCAAATTGAAATTACGGGAATGTACATAAAACTGTTAAACACTGTAGTGATATCGATATATAGACCAACAAATAGTAATGTTCATCACTTTTTAGGAAAACTGAATGCATTTTTAGCACATCTTTGCCAAATGCAAATATAATATTGGCAGGAGATTTTAATATAAATTTCTTAATTCCAAATAATGAGCAAATTGATCTGGTCAGTAATCTCTTATCTTTTAATTTGAAGCCAACATTTTTTGAACCGTCACGTGTGACTGCAACCTCATCCACCTGTATTGATCAAGTCTTTACAAATATTGCGAACACACAATACGAAACAACGACGGTACAACCTCATTTATCGGACCACCTGGGGCAGAGGTTGTCTTTTCATGAACTTGCCACAGTACCTGAAACAAAAAATTACATCAAAATTAGAAATATTGATGATACCAACCTGCACCATTTTATCCGACTAGAAGTAGTGAACTGGGACCATTTTATAAATACATAATTGATTGTTTTAATAGGTACCTCTTTTCCATTAATATCCGGCAGGAAGAGAGAGAAACAAGGTTTGGGTATTGGCTGGTTTACTGATGAATTAAAACTTTTAAAAATATAAATTAGATGGCTTGGATGTAGTGAATCAGGTGGTGAAAAACGAACAGTTTTTACAGTAATATGGCGAGGAAAGAATACAGAGATAAAATTCAAGAAGCGAAAAGCTCGTCGGCAACAACTTATATAAAAAATGCTTCAAATAAAAACAGATCTACACGGGATGTTATAAAAATGGAAACGAACAGGAGAAAAGCGAACCATGATCTCGAAAATTGTAACTTAACTGAAGGGAACTTTATTAATTTTTTTGCGGCAATTGGGGAGGATATTCCATCCCATATACCTGGACCAATATTACACCCACATTTCTTCGTTTCTAAACAGCAGTTAAATGCCTCGGCTTCTATGTATCTGAAATATGACTGAATGAGAAGTGATGAATATTACAAACAGTTTGAAAACCAGTTCCACACAAGACATAGATGGCCTAAGCACTATCATGCTCAAACAAATCATCCATATACTCTGCGGATCAATTAC
This sequence comes from Protaetia brevitarsis, assembly GCA_004143645.1. Taxonomy (NCBI): domain Eukaryota; kingdom Metazoa; phylum Arthropoda; class Insecta; order Coleoptera; family Scarabaeidae; genus Protaetia; species Protaetia brevitarsis. The sequence goes on from RXPK01000174.1 coordinate 876,273, forward strand.
ACGTTTGATAAATATTATTTTTGAGAGCGGAGTGTTTGCAGACGAACTAAAAAGGGCAAAAATACAACCAATTTATAAATCCGGAAATGTTAATTGCACAAGCAACTACAGGCCCATCTCTTTACTTCCAACGGTATCCAAGATAGCGGAGGAAGCCATCAAAGTGAGACCGCTGAACTTCTTTGAACAACAGAAATATTTCAACAACTCCCCAGCATGGCTTGAGAAAGGAGAAATCAACTATTACTGCCATGATTGAATTGATGGACTCGGTGGCCGATGCGTTGGAGGATAAGGTTAACATTAAATTACTATGCTATGATCTGTCAAAGGCCTTCGATTGTATTGACCATGATGTTCTACTATCTAAACTAGAATTTTATGGAGTTAGAGGAACACCGCTTCAACTCATAAGAAGCTATTTGAAGGATAGGTCACAGCAGGTGTATTGGAGGGGGAGTACGTCCAAAGTAAACATCGTAATCAGAGGTGTTCCACAGGGGTCTATCCTGACACCTCTACTCTTCATAATTTACTTACCATCAATTCCGCCTTCTCATTGCCAATTGTACCTGCGTAAGCCCTAGTCCAAAAAAGGTTTATTTTCCCCTCACGCAACATGTTCCAAGTATCTAACAACAAATCAGTCGGATTTTTTAAATTCCCTAACGCCTCCAATACAGATAAGCTATCTGTTATAATTCTCACCTGTCGTATCAATTCCCATTCGCGCTTATTATAAACTACTGCCTGATTTATTGTAACTAATTCTGCCTGAAAAAATATTGCAATGATCATCTAATTTAAACTTTTGATTATGTATTTCAATACCTCTATTATAAACAACAGAAGCCGCCCCTATACCACCCTTACCCTTCAACCCATCCGTCAAAATTTCTAAACTCTCTTGAAAGTGCCTATAAATTTATTATAACTAATACTTTTTAATTCGCGGGATGAATTCGCCCCTTATATCTACTCGTCTTCCTAAATCACCCGGTTCTAATCTAATTCCCGTTGCCATAATCAAACCCTCACACCATATTTTATTCGCGTCCCTACGAAATTTTCCCTCAAACGTAAATCTACTGGTAAAATACCCGAGATAACGCACGCCGCGTCTGCCGAAATAGATGAATACGAGTTCGCGGCCCTAACAATTAACAATCTTTGCGCCCCGATTACTTTTTTTTTCTAACACTCCTCGTTAATTCAAATGGCAGAGCGTTCGTCCGGTAAACAAGAGTGTGTAGGTTCGAATCCTGCATGAGGAGGAAAGTCCGATAGGTGACAGTAAGAGTTAGATTTTATGGACGGGGCGACGAAGGAGTCGAGGCTAGAATATCTAAACGAATACTGTTACAAGCATTACCGGATTTTATTTCATAATGCCAAACTATGGCTAAAAGTAAATTACTACAATATTTATATTAAAAGTCAAAGAATGACATTATCTTTTCTATGCACGTTTTTTTTCCAAAAGCGTTGCTATTGTACATATTTATTGTTCCTGTATTAACTTATTCACCCCACTCAAATTGATTATGTAAACAAGCGTATACGGAACAGTATGAATTAAAAATTACTACAGTAATTAGCAGAAATGCTTTAATTCATTAGTGACTTCATACTGTAAGAAACTGCATAGACGAATACGATTTTGTGGCCCCAGCGGTCACTAATTCTTGCGCCTTGATTTTTTTTTGGTTTCTTTAAGATTGAGAATTTATATGAATTTGGTTGGACTTCATATTTCTGTACTTATTACAGTTCTTGTTGTGGTTGGTATTGCATTGTCTTAGAACACTATCTATAGCTGGAAAAGTATATATTGTTTAAATAAATTGAGGCAACAAGCAATCACTCTTTAAAGCCTCCCTTCTAGATTATTAGGTATGTCTGTCATGAAAAAGTTCTTCTGAACAACATATTATAGACAGCAAAAGTTCACTTCAAGTCAAGGACGTACCATTTGTAACTGCTTCTCGTTTCGCGTATTATCTAGAAAAAGCGACGAAAAGGAAAACACCAGAGTATGTATCTTTCTCCAGCTACGATTTCTATCTCTGTATCAAAGCCACGTCCGTATTACCTCATTTCCTTTATCCGATATAGCGCCGCTTTCTTGATGATCTTATCTTTTCAAAGCGATACCTTGGAGCTCCTAGGCGAGGTTCGTAAGCTTTCAACCGATGGTATCTATTTGCATAGGACGCCAACCGGTTGGAGTTTGTGAGCTTAGGTCCGACTGAGTGGTATATGAGTGGGTTCTGATGGAATACGGTGTTAGAACGATAGTTTCTAAAAACGAAAATAAATATTTTACTGTATATACTGTATAAACCTATTTCCAGAATAATTGAAAAATAAAATTGCAATTTATAATTTACGGTTTTACATTTTAATGACTTGTGTCAGAATATCGTTGTTTTCCATCAATCATTCGGGATTGTGAGTATGAATTATGCAATTCGATTTCGTATATTTTCTTCGGTTCTCAGAGTCAAGCCTTGATGAAAGCCAAATACCCATGACAGAATTAAAAAGAAATTAGTCAATAATTGTGTGAGAATAATTACAATAGATTACTCAGGTATATACGGGTTACCACAAGAATTGATTTTATTGCTTGCTTGTATATTCATTACATTATTCCAACTTTACTGCAGCGTCCAATTAAACCTTGTTGTGTTCTTTAATTTGGACCGTCATTTGTTATGTGCACATGCCAAATGAACTTCTGCTACTAAACTGTACTTATTTATGCATACTTCCCAGAGTCGACAGCAGCATTATATGTATGTAGTACGTGAGTTAATAGGCGTGCTCAATCCCGATTACCATCTCTTACCAGACCAGAGATTCGTGAGTCGGTAGGAAATTAGTAAGAGACCGAATATCTGGGACATGAATTATTAATTTCCGCGAAGGTTTTGTCGGGAGAATTGCGCCAGTGATTAAAGTCGACGATGCAATAAATACATATCGAGGTATTCTCGAGCTGGTTGATCGTATTTTACAACCAGAGATTGGATTGTTATTTGCGGTTCTCTTAACGATAATCACTCGCAGTGTAGCAGGAATTAAACGTTGCTGTTGGCGATCAAATAATTTGCGTTCTTTCGGTACGACTTTTGCTTCGTTAATATACTAAAGGTTATAACTTATCGGTGCAATCTTTGAAAAAGTAATTATAAAAGGAAGATCTTACTAGCTTGGGCCCTGAAAATTTAGGTATCAAAATTTTTAATAGGATATCCACTATCATAAGTATTGGAGATTCCTATAGAGAATTTAGGAAAAAATTAATAACTTTTCTCAAACGAAACAATTTTTATTCTGTAGATGAATTCTTTAATTATTAAGTTTGCTTACTTTGGTTTTAGTTTTTAATTATGTTGGATATTTTTGTTTTTTCTTTCTTTTCTGTATTTTTTGTAGACTTGTTACATACACAATTGTGTCACAGTAACGAATAAATTATTATTATTATTATTATCCATCGATTTTGTTACTACATCGGGAAAAAATGATTAATTATAAGTCCTTTTATATTATTGGTATTATAATGATAATGTCTATATTCCAATATGTGAGTGCATGATGCTAAATGAAATAAATAAATAAATTATTGTTAATACTGCTGTGAACTGCTTGTACAAGCATAAATGTTTAAAGAAATTAAAAATGACAAAATTAATTCAGCTAACTCAGTGGATAAAAATTTAAAAGGGCGCAAAAGATTCTTTGATCTCAGGGTAACTTTCATGAAAAGTAATAGTGGGCGTTTGTAAAATTTGACTTTCTTTAAAATCCCCAAAGATTGAAATGGTTGATTCAAAAATAAAAGAACTATTTAAAATGATATTTACAATCATAAATTTTATTGTTCAAAAAGAAAAAAGAAAAAAAAAACTTTTAATTAAAATTAACAGGCAAAATAAAAACCTTAGACTGAAAGTCCTGGCCAAAATCAAAACCTGCATGAATTTACATTTACAAAGGACAATGTAGTCTCTCACAAAACAAATGGTAGATTTGTTCCAGAAGAAAAACCTCAATACAACAAAAAATATCCACGCGGTACACGAATTTAAACCAAACTATAATTTACACGTGGAGAAACAATATATATTTTAAATTGAAATTTAATTTTAACAGCACAAAGCTTCTCTTCACTTAACCGTGGTGATTAACAATAAAATCAAATCAGCAAAAAGAAAAGGAAAATTAACTCTTTAAACAAAACACGAAATCTTCTAGAACATTTTACAATATATACTGATCTAATATCCAAATGCGTAACACAATTAAACAAAACAGCAATAATTAAATAAAGAGTTCCTTTGATGGATGAATTAATATCAAATTAAACGAACAAAGCTTTAAAATTAAACGAAATTAACTAAATGGTAGCAAACAAAATGAAAACATGTACTTACACGGCCGCCATCATTCAAAGAACTGAGTGCCTCAAAGGGATAACATCGTACATATATAAAATTTACAACATCTGCGTGCGATGAAGTCGCAACGCATCGCAAAGAAAATACTAGCATATAAACTATATAGAATACTGGTACATCAAAATGTACAATTGATGAATTTAAATTACACAAAAACAGTTAAAATAATTCCAACAATAAATCAATTAACAAAATCTTTTCAAAAATAAACAAATATTAAAATTGTGGAAACTCTATCATTGTTTTGACAAGGCTGATTTGGAATAAATAAAAATACACATTTAAATTTCCGGAAACCCGGGTGCCATACCACAGCAATACGTTAATTGTTTGATGAGATTGAGATAACAAGACTTAAAATGCAAGAAGTATGATTTGGATTATATCATCCACAATATGTGGATGTCACTGCTAAACTGTTCTATTAATTACTATATGTTATTGTTTGAGGTGTTATCTATATTAAAATATACTACATAAAATAAAACCCCTCCTTTATTCATTATTTAATTTATACACGATTTTGTATCATTTACACCTGTATTGGGTACAGTTTTATGTGAGATGCCATGCTTAGAATTACTACTGAACATGTCAGAGTATAAGGTTGAACGTAACCTACAAGCTTGCATGCTTTTTTACAATCTTACAAAAAGGTGCAAAACAAATGTACTTGTTCCGCTACAAAAGTCTGTGATGTGTGTGAAGTACGAGTACAGAGGAACTGTCTAATGCAATTTATATTATAGGAGAAACATAATATAGGCTATATAAGTTTTATTTATACAATTAACTTACCTTTAATTGCCATTATAACAGAAATATAATAAAATGTTAATTAATTATGACCAGTAATCAATCATTTTTGGTATATGCACGCTCCAACTTAACAAGGATATCAGTATCATTAGATGACGATACATTATACGGAAAAATTCCTATATACATTTAATAAGCTTGGAGTAAATGTATGGGAGTTTAAGACAGAAATCTCATTCAACTCGTGAAGATTGTTAATATACGTCGATATATCACTACAACATATTTCTAAATAAAAATTCAGAGTTTGTGGGAATATGGCAAGTCACAAAATTTGGGTTAATTTTTTTTTCAGGATAAAACATAAGCAATTTGTTGCTTGTTAGTCATCGCCGCAGAGCCAAATCTCCCTCCTAATCATCATTACGGCCTCGGAAAAACCGGTCATCGTACTTGACTAGAGCGAGATTCGAACCCGCGGCCTCCAGCACTAGTCGAAACTGCTTAAGGCATTCGGCTACTATAGGAGCTTAATTAATTAAATTAATTTTCGCTATCTGTGTTTCCATTTCTAAACGAAAACATACTTTCAAATTTCGATATCAATGTCTCTGATGCGAGCTGTGATGTCTATGACTTCCCCGAATTTCTTCCTTAATTTAACTGTCCTGTGCTGCTCCTCCAACTCAGCGCAAAGAAATTCAACGAATATTTAGCGTCAATAGATGTACTTTCGTAAAAAAAAAATCCTGTGTGGCGCTTGTAGAAAACCCAGAGGGTTAACCTCAGATGAAAAAGAATTCACCAATGCGTGAAGGTTAAAAGTAGTAACACTAGGACTACAATCAAGAAATGCACATTTGTAACCATTCGATATTTTGGAAGCATCCGTATAAGTACCAGCGAGGTTGCCGACAATCTAGCTATGTATTGCTTTGAGCTTGACCGATATTAGATCAGATAAAAGTTGTGCTGGTAATAAGAACCTGTTCACCGCGACCTTTTCAGCTCTATTACGACCTTATTTCTTCTAGAAGGCGTTCCCTGACATTGCCTTCTTCATTAGTCGTAGTGGCACACATGCATGAACATGGGTGTATGGTGAGATTCTACGCAAATATGTAACTCCTGTAAGATTATCTGTAAGTCTGTAAGCATATATAATACATGCTAACAGACTTGCAGATAAACTTATAGACCTTACAGATATGCATAGAATTCCAACATTAGTCTACAGTGGTCAGTCAGAAGATCTATTAGAAGTTTTTGCTACTTCTCCTTGGACTTATTATGCAACCATTGGCTGATAGACTATCCATCTTACGATTTAACGTTTCCAAAGGAAGGACTGGCGTCAACGAATGATCTTGACAAACTTTGTTTGGCAAGATTGTCCGCCACCTCATTTACGTTTAGCTGAAAACGCAGGCCAAAGTTAATTTCCTTTGGGTGCCTGTCTCATTTTACTGTCTTTACCTAACTTGATCCATCTTTCTGCTTCTCTTACACAGTGATGAATTGCGGCAAGCTTAGCCTGGAACATCATCGTGTCGGTTTTTAGAGCCGTTGATATATGAGTACGAGAGGATATTTCTCCTAGCCCTTCTTGTCTGGTATTACAAGCTGAAACTGAATCGAAATTATATTTCTGAACCATGGCATCACTTGGCATTCCCATAGTGACTGCCCCTTTAGCTTGATCTAGTTTATATAGACGATCGGCATGCTGTAAGTGAGACTTACTTATCGGTACTTCGCTGCACATGCATAAGTCTGTATGCTGCATATCTAGTGAATCGCTGTACATAAATTTGTAGCGATTGCAGATATAGAACTGCTTCCATCGCGACGGTAGGAGCTGATCTCATCCTACTCATGGCACACATCCAAGTCAGCTTCTGTATGCCACTCAAGCCAGTATAGCAGTCAACTCAGAATCGGTAAAGATCTCGACTGGCCTTAAGGAATTGATAAAGTTTTCATTGTGGCTGGGTAAATACCTAATAACAAGTTCATGCTATATTGCAAATATAACTGTAAAGAATGGATTATTTACTTCTCGGGCTATATAAAATTAAAAATGAAATTTCCATAACGTAATGTAAAAATATAAGAACCATAAACAATATAGCAGTGCATTATACTTCTATCAAATATGAATACTGCATATACAGGCAGCCTAAATATTGCGGTACTCTGAGTGCCATGCAAGTTCTTACTGTGTACTCCTGTGTTTTTAAATAACGCCTATGAACACATTATATATTTATGCAAATGTTTATCCTACGCAAGCAAATTTAGATCTGCATGAAAAGAAAAATACAAGCAGTTATTCTTCTTTAGAACATGTGTCATCCAGTCGTGTTTACGCTCGACCTGAGTGAACTCTAGCATTATTACCATAGTTCGCAGAATTTCCATCGTAGTAGTGCACAAGAACTATATCATAAATTACTTTCTATTAGACGGCACTACAACCTAGGAGTACATACATGCTATATAGATATACATACATTTAACAATTCAAACGGGCTTTCACTTTGTTGCATTAATCTTATTGTTTGTTAAAATATTACAATTTTAAGGGTAAAATTTATATTTTGTTCTAATCGTTTTAATTCATTATGTTTAATTTGGAAGACGACTCAATATGGTGACTGGATTTTACACGTATTTAATGTTCTGATGTAGTACATAACTACCACAGTTTTTGTTTAAAACCACGACAGGAATTTCTCCCCCCACCCTCCTCCTTTTAGATTTATGTGATCCTCACACACGTAACATCTTTCAGAAATAGGCACCAATTACATATCCAGAAGAGGATTTGTTGATTCAAACTTTATTTTTTATATGCTCAAACAACTCATCAATAAAAGAAGATTTATATTAATTACGCAGAATTGGTTGAATTAATGTTGTTGACTCATTCTATGGTAATTGATTCAGCAATCTGTTAATCATTAAGATTGATTTCTTTCTGCCGGTGGCAAAACAAGTGACAAGCACGAACGAGTATGTCCCGCTTTATACATGAAGTGGTTAAACATTAGCTGAACAAATCAATACTATTGGTCAAAATTTGAAGTATGTTTAACCAGTGACAATAATTAAATGGAATGGGCATGTTTTGTATTCATTAATTTAGGAGAAAACACAGAATCCTATATTTTAGTACTCATAACTTACCTTTACAGTCTCTATAGTTTAATTCTAACATTATCACCATTCAGTAAATTTATTTTTATTTACTGCATATGTTCATGAGGACCAATTTAGTTAAATTATGAGGTATGAGTTACAACCTTGAAACGATGAAAGTTGAATCTACGTTTGCACGCGATTGTATTCTTAGAATCACATCAGCTTATATCTGTCAGATTTCCCAACAGAATTTAATAAATGCCTCCCACATTTTCAATTTTCAACATAATCGACAAACATTTTAATGTTTATTATTTACTACATCCTTCTCATTATTTTAATTTTTCAATTTATTCATTTTAATATTAATGCTCCTTTAGATTCTAGATGACGATTAAAAATAAAATTCTACCTTCTGGTGTCTACATTTATAATGTTTTAAGGAACAAATACTTTATAAGAACAAAGCATTGACAAGGAAGAATAGGTATTTAGGGAAAAGGAAAACGAAATTAAAAGCTGGAGAACATACCAAAAAGCTAATGAATATCTAATATAAAAGAATGCTTATATAACATACCAGTACATATAGGATGCGCATAGATCTTAATATATAGATAGTATTTTTGACGTGACTCTATTCGCTAGAAGGACAAATAATACCTAAATATGCTACAGCTGTATTTGCCATGCTTTAGGAAATAAGAGAAACAAACCCGTGCGATTCGACATTGAACGGGCGTGTGCCTGGAATTCCGTGAATTGCAGCCATTATGTAACACAATGTAAATTAAATTAATTGTTGTATCTGTGAGAATTATTACTTTTTAAAGTTTTATTACAATAGAAATATGAACAGAGTTTGTATTGTGTTTGTGCCTTAAACTATAAATTAAAACAGAAGATATTTACCGCGCATTCTAACAGATGTTGCTAATCTCGCAAACCATCAGAACGTTAAAATGCGGCACCCACACATTTTTTTTTTTTGTTATGGAAATTTCAACAAATAATCTTCTCATTGTTCATTTTTAAGTGTAATATTTATCGATGCATGATATGATGTATTTACTTAACTTTGTATTTCTCAGAAAAGAAAAAAATAATGATTTTAAAAAATTGAAGAGTTTGATTATTGATTTCATTAACAATAATATGTAAATCTTGAGAGATGTAGATGTCGGCATACTACTATATCGCTGGACCGACGCACACCTTAACAATAGCGAAAATTAGCAAAACTTAATTATTTAATTAAATAAATAAATCAAGTATTCAGAATATCGTATTACCTATAATTACCTGTTAATTCGATGCTTAAGCAATGCTGTTCGATTGCTATAAAGTTTCCGAGTAAAAAGTTCTTGCTTGAATCGAAACTTTTAATCGGTTACTACCTAGTTTCGAGACACAATAACTGGTTTCGATTCCGTTGTAGTTTTTTTGCTTGCCGATGACCAGAGAGATAAGAAGCTACACTGTAGAAAATTTTAACACTTTTTTGACTAATTTAATAGTCAGGAGAGGTCCACACTGTTTTCGTGTTATTTTGTCGAGAACTATAGAGGTTTAAATTTGACGAACAAAGATAGTCAAGTATTGTCTATTGCTAAGGGGTTATTTTGTCCAACTAACACGTGGAATTATGATATACTTCTAGTCACATTTTATTTGATCTAGACTAGACAAATTTACTAGCTGTTTAACTAAATGAATGCGATCTATTGGATGATTTAACACCGTTTTCTAATCACAACGTCTTTTTAATATGCAACTCCTATTTCTTAGTGCTATAATATTCTCTCTTTAAGACGTTTTCTCAATTATAAATATACAGAACCACTCATTCAAAAGTTTTGGTTTCAACTAAACCTACCAATTTTAAAATGATTTTTTGAGAACCATTATAAAATTAAGTGAATGTTTATGCTATTTGATTCAAGTCTAAACTAATTGCGTAAATAGATGTTCCCAATACATCTTTAAGATGTTGAAATTTTTTTATGCCCACTGGAATTAACGTTTAATAAACACGAGGTTCACTTTGCAAGTCAGTCACATTGGTGGTTTGTTTGGATATGTTAATACGGAGAAATCAAACACGAAAACAGATACACGTGCAATGCAGGTGGTGCGTATAATGCAATACAGTATTAGATTAGGTGGGGTTTCTATATTTCTATCCGAGGGAAAAATTCTGATTGGTTGATGCTTCTGAATGTCTAGAGAAAATAGTGAATCCTCATATCTGAACAAAGAATTCACACCAAATTCTAGTAATTTCTGTTCTACTAAACACATGTAGTCAATTCGTCTGGCAAAGTTTGTAAAAATTAATACTAAAATATTTGACTAGCGCAAAATTAACGCCAACACCGTAATATTTTCAACAGTGTAGTTATTCGGTGCTGGTTAATAAACATACATTTTTTCTTCAACCAGATACACACAAAGGTACTGCAATAATGTAAATATAATTTCTATTTTATTTCTCCTTTTGCTTAACAATATTGTGCAAGTGATTTTGATATTATTTCCTTCCAATTTTTAGTGCTGCTAAGAGACTCCAGTGTTATCGTGCCACTTTGAGCAATACTGTGTTCCATATTTTCTTAAATTACATTCAGCTATATTTCGGCAGCTATTTAAGAAGGGAGATTCTCCCTATATATTCACCCAAAAGAACTGATTTTTCTTTATCTAAATACTGGCTACTAACACTTATAAACATTCTTTTCTTCTTAATAATTGTAAGTTTTCTTTAATATTGAAAAAATTAAAGTATTGGCTAATGTGATTCTATCACATTGTACGCATAGTTTGTATATCGTAGCTCAATAACGTTTAATTATTGTTGCCTGCGTGTTATTTACTATTAGGTTGATGGATTATTCTCTATTACGAAACAAACAGCCTCATGGTGAATAATAAGTTTGAGTAGAAAACTATTATAAGTCTGGGTTCCTCTATATTTAATTTTATGCTCAAAAACTTTATTAAGTAGCTATGTACTATTGTAACCAGGATATTCGTAATTTAAGTGGTGAAATAATGACGCAGCATAACTACACTTTATTAGGCGAATTTCATAACTTGGACGACCTTCCATAAATCAATGATTTAAATAAGTACCTACTTACCTAAATCGTAAGTTTTCAGAGATACAGAAAAAAAAACTAGATATTGTGTTTCCAGAATATAACAATTATTAGGTATGAACTAATAACAATAACCTATTACCAAATTTGTTTACGTCAGCTTTATGAAATTTTAAAACATATTTATTTTTAGCTTGTCACCGTGATGTTATTAAGAATATTACAAAGAAGTATTAAGAAATGCCGTTCACTTTTTAATCAAATTTAACAGTCATTCATTATTTTTTGCATTTCTTATATAGGTAGAATGAATCTATAGTTTGCGCTTCGAAAGAATGCAATAGATCTGAATAGATCTAGCAGGATGGCAAAAAGGTATCTTTGTTTTCTATCATTGGCTATGCTCTGCGTACATATAAACCGGGTTTTCTTATGTCTACGATGTTTATACTATTACGATGAATACTGGAGGGAAATATGCTAATGCAACGCTGTTTTTGATAAAAAAACATAATTTGCATAACGTTATATTACGTAAGTTTTGTTGGATAGACCTTAAGAGTCATAGGTAAGGCCTCAAAATTAAACAGATACGCAGCTGATTATTTTTTATTTCCTTTTACTGTAAAACATTCTAATAACTTAAAGGAATTTTAATAGTGAAAATCTATCTAATTTCCTTTAGAATAAATATATTTTATTTACCATAGCGGTAGTGGTGCCCTTAGGATTATCCTGTTTTGGTTTAAATATTTCTCACAATCTCCAACACGACAGTTACATTTTCTCCTTTACTAGCTGGAATCTTAAGTATGTGATTTTACTCACAAATTATGTTGACCATGAAAGATGAAAAGCGTGATTCGCAATTTTTATCGTTAAAGTATTTGTTTCTTAGTAAAGTACATACATTACCACGTTGATCGACAAGATAAACAATTACTACTCATGTAAATGGATGGCTTGAGGCGACCTTGTTAATGTCGAACGCTTCGGAGTTACAAAATTTACGAATTAGTGCGTCGCAATAGTACCTGTACCTACCTAATGTTTTTTAAACGTCTATTCAACTGTAATAAATATGCCAGAAGTGGCACAGTTGTATATTTTGTGGGTAAATTATTACGTAAAAATTGATTGCTGCAACTATTTCCGATGAGAACTAGGCTGGTAGCTTAATATCAATATTATTCGAACTAGAAAAGATATTATTAATTGGAATATCTTAAAGGAATTACAAATTATGTAACATAAAATGGATTGACGTTCGTTTAATATCCTTTTAGTCCCTGCTTATTTAAACAATTATCAATTGATTGACCAACCTTAGATAAATAGTTGACGTCATATAATCCTGAAATTTCGAATGAGCCGATTCTCTCTTTATTTGCAAGAGAAGTCAGTTGTATCGATGGTCGCTCCCAGAATTGAACGCTGCACATTAAATAATTCCCTGGTTCCACAACTATCGATCCTTTGGCAAACAGCTGGAAAGGTGTATCCACAGGTGATTTAGCGCATAATGAATGCCTCGTGCCATCTAGTAGATAAAAGTAGCTGCTCACAATCGTCAAATACACAACTGAGAAGTCGCTAGGGCGTAATAAAAGCTGGGGAAAGCTGAGCAAAATAAAGGTTTAATACAAAGGTTCACGCAATATATTTTTACCAAAAGTATATGAATATTATTATTTTAATAAACGGAAATGTATTTCCTGGGATGCACTTCTCTATTTCCTTCGCGTATCTTCAGAACCGCTTAGAATCTGTTATGCACTCTAATGCATTTTATTGGTCTGGTCTAATTTACACCTTTACTTCCAATTTAATTGAAGCTGTACCTCCTATATGTCCTGAGATAGTACATACCAGTGGCGGCTCGTGAGTTATGAAAGAGGGTGGGCACAAAATAAGAACTTGCCTATTTTTTGTCCATAAAATCCATTCTCCTATTTTTCAAGCTGGAAAAGACGTCTATGACTTTGTTGTTAAAATACGTTCAGTCAATCTTCTGACACTGTGCTTCTCAGAAAAGTCTTAATGCGTTTGAAGGTGGAAAAACATCGTTCACATTCTGCTGTCGACCTGAGGTTTGTACAAATAATATCCAATAGTTTATGTGTTTCCGTCAAAACTTTTTTTAAGTTGTGTATCATGAACACTAAAAGTGACAAAACACCACCTACATCTACGTCACACATGTCCTCGCGCTTATAAAATACTGAAAGTTCACTTTCCAATTTTAGGCTGTCCAACATAGGATAAGATTGCACATTTTTTTATACACATAATTAACCGACGCAAAATATGACAATTTTTTTCCACATCTTCGCTGTACTTAATTTTATGTCGCAAATAAGCACTATCTAACTATTCACGTATGTCCACTTTGCCTAGAACGTTGAAATCCACGCATGCATTCATGTGAGAAACGGAATTTTCGTGTTTCTTTGCCCTTTTTGCGATATGCTTTAAATCATTTAACCCTTGTTTGCTCTACGCACTGACCTCTTTCTTAAAAATTAAGCAGATAAAACAAAATAATTAATTTGTTAGTGAACATCCGCACATCCACTCATATTCTATTAAATATTCTATTGTAAGTTCGAGTTTTACTTGTGGAAGTATAGTTTATTTGAAGATCAGGAATAGGCCTTCCTTTCTCCTTATTAATTAAAAGTTTTCCTTTAAATAAGAGCGGGTTTCTTTTTTAAAATTTTGCACTCAATTAACTTCTATCATTAATAATAAACGTCACTTAAAGCCTTTGAAATCACACATGCGCGGTACGCGTTGAAAACGATGCAGTCGCAACGAATGGAAGACATTAACTGGGAACACGGCATTGCGTGCCCCGAAGCGACCGTATAAGCGCATCTAGCGAAGATAAACGGAGCCGTCCGATTCATACTCCAAATAGGTGCATCGGAAAGAGTGCCCCGGAACATAGTTGGCTTCGCATAGCGTTCGCATATGCGCTAGCGTCTGCGGTGGGGAATGAAACTTTGATACTAACGTTATAAAAACACGTAAAAATAATAAAATGAAATAATGCACTGAATTACATGCGAATTTCTTTCTGTGTTTATCTTGGTGGTTGGGTGGGCACGTGCCCTTGTGCCCTTTAGTATCAGTTGCCACTGGTACCTACACTGAACCAAAAATGGGTCCTGAAACAATGAAAAAATCATTTTTCACAAGAACTTGAAACACAAGACTTGGTTCAATGAAATAGGTTATTGTTGTAACGAACACCAATTTTGGTTTAACAACTTTATTTGGTTTATTGAATGACCCTGAGTTATCAATTTTATGTATGAACTCCAGTAGGAGAATGAATATTATTTCTTGATATGCTAATCATAAATGGTTAATTTAATGTGTATTATTCATTATTCTAATAAATTTTAATTATTGTTATAGAGCAACCTTGAAATTAAAATAATAAATCAAATGCTCTCAGAGTGAAGTTCTCGTGGTTTTCCTCATTCCTTGGCAAATGCTGAAAGGCGAACATCATCGCTCCACGGGGGCGGTCGTAATAATAAATCATGGCTGAGCCGATGCCTCTGTAATTGGCGAACGCTGTTTGGAGATGCCAGAGCATGAATTATTATTATTATTAATCCATATTATTACTAGAAAACCAAAAGAAAAATTCCTAAACGATTAATCGTAAAAGTACTACCATGGCAGAGGCTCATGGTCAATTGTAGGGTAATCACCTTACAAGCAACATATCAGGCGTCATAAGCATTCCTTCGAGTGCCACTTCACTCTCATCGGTATAGCATTATCCTCGATCTCCCACTAAGGGAGATCAGGAGTTTAGATATAAGCCGCATAAGCATATATATAGCATAAGCCGATAATACAATCAATGACTGCTGTACACCTTTCATCAAGGTATGTTATCTGTTCATTCTTGAAATAAATTGCAAAACATTAAAATAACGGAGAATATATTATTTAACACTTGATTGCGTTTGTCTGGAGAATAATTTCATGAAAATTGTACGTAGACATAATAATGTATATTCAATTCATTTGCGTATTATCGACAAAATTATTTATCGGATGTATGAAAAAATAGTGACCATAACATATATTATCCATGAGCTAATGTAAAATGATTTTTATAATAATGAACACGAATTTACTTCACTAATGAATCTTGTTATTACTTAATCAAAAATTGTAAATAAATGTAGATTATTGATATTACGACCAGTCTTTCCTCAGTGTAGTAATCCCTAAATTCCTACTAAAGCCATCTATAATAGTGTCCCTTTAGCTGGCCAAGTTTCATTGCGCTATTTTGTTTGGAATAATGTCAGGTCTTCTCTAAGGATGGCTCTTTATTATGTAGCTCGTACACAAGCACTGCCAAACTAAGAGTTTTTACTTTCAAAATTTCTGTCAAATCATGACAAAAAAGTAGTTATATGATTATATGTAGATATAACTTGTTACATTGTTCTAGTGAAAGCATCGGTAGTAGTCAGTTTATTCCGTGTACTTATGAGAGAGGAATAAAGGGTAGCGATTCTTAACATCCAGTTAGTACCAAACATATTTGCGTATCATAGGAGTAACAAATTAGTAACAAAATATACCATTTATTCATGTCTGTGTTTGCTTTGCATTAAGAGCTACTATCTAGCCATCCTTTCTCGAAAAATTAGCATTACATTTAATGATTAAATTTGAACGTCGATCCAGCTTGAGCATCTCTCTCACAGAGTAAGAGATTTTGAATAACAGATTTTCCAAAAATTTATAGTGACATGAAAACTTCGAAAATCCGTTTACTCATACCACTCAATTCATGGCACAGGCACCGCCGAGTTTCTTCAACTTTTAATATTATTACAAACACACCGAAGCCGAAACCGAACAGTGAACTACCGCCTCCCGTGTTAACGCCCTCCTGCACAAAGCCAACCTAGTTCCGCCGCAATCTTCAAAAGCATTCCCACACATTTCAATTAGGGAACGACTCGCCTAAAACATTACAAAGCGCCGGGTCCCTGTTAATTGTTTCGCCCTATCCTGCGTGACTAGCATTGTAATGTCGAAGCACGTGTCCAATTACGGTACGACTAGGAAATCGTTAATGAGGAACGATATATACGTATGTATGCGGAATATTAGGGCGAGGGCGTGACAATTTCGCTTTCGTACGTAATCCCGAGAGCGCTTGAATTGACCCCCGTGTCGTGCTGGGGGCGGCAAGTAACGGATAAAGCCGTAGATATGTCGAGGAAATTACAGGAAAGGGATTGGAATAATATTTTAAATGAACAATTGTTTTGTTGACATTGACAGTTCAAATGTCAAATATATGTAAGTATTAACAATAGAGGGCGTTATATAACATTATTTCGGAAACGAGGAGATGTCTATAAGAATTTAATGAAAAAAAGCTGCTAACAAGGGACCACACATTAAAGGCCATTTTTCGATGGTAAATATAATGCATCAGTTTTCTTACAAGAGTTAGCATTAAACAAATAAGGGATTATTACGTACCAAGAGTATACATGCTGTTCTATATCAATCTTAACAGCGAAATATTTCTGATATTATGAATCCTATATCAAAAAGTTGCTGCTCGTCTGATGGAGGGATATAAAAGAATGGTTTCACGTGGAATACTCAAAATCCTTATTTTTTGCCCTCTGACAAGACGAAAAAGTACTTCTTCGTACGGGATTCTTTTTTTTCGGGGTAGATAAAGCCCTCGGTTCTGAGAAGAAAGAAACGCTTGCTGCAGCTGAGCAGAACGAGATTCAAACTCGTAGTCCCTGGCGCTAGTCGAAACCCCGTAATACAATTTCTTTGGCTAATATTATTATTTTCAATTGAGTTTACTATATACATAACGTCTTACTTTGGTGTTGGTATTTATTTGGCCATTTTTTTTACTCTGATACATTTTTAACAAAAATTCTGAAACAAGATTTTTTCTATTAGACAAAAGCGTAACAGATATCGATGTAAGGCAATAATTATGACATCTGTAACACTCTTTCCACCTATATGCTATGCTATGTTATTTATTGACAATATTACAAGCCTAATATATTGCCAAAAAGACTACATCACCGATGGGTGTTCTTCCTGTATGGCTACAGTATTGCAATGCTCAATGAACAACTTGACACCAGGTATGAAAAGTGTTATACCGAGTGTCTCAGCCCATAGCCAGCCCAGTCCTCGCCCAGGACTTTTTTATTTATAAATATTTTTTAATAGAATTTGAAATGAAAACATTTACATTAACTTTCAAAATATTTAAAAAAAATAAATAAATGGAACACTATGTATATTTTAGCATATTCGGATTCGTCATTTTCTGAGTTCGAAAACATGATTTGTTAGTTCTCGTTTCCTTGGTTAACATAAATTTGAATTTGTTGTTTTTCTATCAAAAGTTTCGCGAATACGCTAAAAATATTCCTAACCATTAACATAACACCAAGGCTTTAAACATGTTCCAATTTCTTACTTTATACGCCTACTAGGACGAGATAAAGTACATTTTGACTGTGTTGACATAAAAAGCCACTTTTTTAATAAAATCTCATGGGTCTTCCCCCATTAATCTAAAATAGAAACTTAGCCCGACTTCAATAATACCAAGTACTCGATATTCAAAGCTATTTCTCTATACATTAAAATGCTTGATATATCGAAAAAACAAAGGATAAATATCCGATATAATTGCAAGTAATAAATAGTTGGTACATATCGTAGGAATGTTATCTGTTCAACAGCTCAATCGCTACTAAATTAATTGTCAATTGCGATCGTTGTATGCATCGGAGTTTTTGCTAATTATTTCATAGTTTTGATGAACATTGAGTACCTACATGAGTGCGTTTCAGTGAACGGCGTCATTTATGAAAATAATAAATGTAACAAAATAACTATTGGATAATCAATACAACTTGAAAAAAGAAAATTTAATTAACAAAAAATAAATACCAACGCAAAAAACGATATCACAGAAATTTTGATCAAAATTATATGAAATAATTGGAAAACACACACAACGATTCAAATGAAAATTTATTTAGTTCTCTTTGTTTAATATTATTCACAGTAAACTTTTCTACGATACCACCTAGAATTTTTAAACTACACAAAAATAACTTTTAGTTCGAATACCAAGTAGGTATTGAAACCAGCAAAATAATCTGCTTTAATTAAGACAGAGGATTCTGAGGTTTCATTAAAACAAAATAACTTTAAAAAAATGCAAATTCAAAATTTCCTTGCAGTACGTTTATCCATGAAGAGGAAACAAACAATACAATTGCTTTTCTCGATATTTTAATAATAAGAAATAAAAATAAATTCGAAATAGACATATAGAAAGCCCACTACTAATAAAAGATTTATTTCAGAAGACTCAAAATCTTTATAGAAAAATAAACTTGCAGCTATTAACTTTTTGGGGCACCGCTAAATTACTAAATTTTCCTCTATCTACAGAACGATACAATAAAGAACTTAAAGAAATTATTAAAATCGCTGCATTTAATGGATTCTCAGAAGACGTTGTATATAATACCATTAGAAAACATAAAAACAAAATGAGTATTAGCAATGTGAGTACTTTAGAAATTAGTGACAGAAAAAATAAGAAATGTCTTGGATTACCATTTTATCCAAGTTACACGAAAGGTCTACAAAAAACTTTCTCTAAATTCAACCTTGACGCAGCAACTACTTCAAATAATAGTCTTAGAAATATTTTAGATAACCCTAAAGATCAAGATAACTTGGACAAATCAGTTATTTATAAAATATCTTGTAAAGATTGTGATCAATTTGTCAAAGATCAATTAAAACGCGTTACAAGGAGCATTTGGCTCATCTTAAATGTAGAAGGTTTGACAAATCTAGTGTAGCCCTACATATGCTTGAAGAAAACCATAGTTGACAATATAAAGTTAGTTAAAAACGTGAACAACTATGTGCAGTTAAATTGTTATGAGGGTATGGAAATATATAAAAACAAACATATTTTAAGGAATTCAGATTTAGGACCCTTAAATTCTTGTCTTTACAGTTTATTAAGTATAAGTAGTAGATGAGATGGAGTTAGTATTAGTGACTAAGTTAAAACACGACGTTGTCAGCAGACCGTGATCATGTACCATGATCTTTCTTAGGTATAAATAAGTGTAGTTTTAATGTAGTTATTCAGTCAGTGTTCTGCTGATGGTGATACTATTGGACGTAACGTCAGTTTAGTGCAGTTTGTGATGAGGGGTCTAGAAGAAGTTTGCATAACATGATAGCGTATACAAAAATGAGAATAACGTCGAAATGATTTCGTACACTTTCAATTCATTTAAATTAACTAACGTTAGATTCAATAAATCTTATCTTTAATTAATTTTATATTAAGAGCTTCAGCCAAACTTAAATTTATGACCATGTTATTTTAGCTTTAACCTTTTTAATTTGCTGCGGGCAATTTGGTGAACGATTTGCCAATAATTTGCAATACATTGCTTCTATATGTGAATCATGGCAAACTTGCAAATTTTTTGAACTTCTTTTACTTTCTTTCAAATATGTTTCGAGAGACGTTTTCAATACTTATTGGAGAAATTTCGAATTTAGCTTTAGGGGGAACTCCTTTGATAAAGAAAATTCCTAATATGACTTCAATTTTACTTTAATGCTTATTTATACTACCATTCATATGTGCTTGAAGAAGAATACACCTAAAAGCAGAACTTATTGCTAGTATAATCATAAAAAAGAATTTATATCGATTTGCTGCCATCTAGTGAGACACCTGTATATAACTTACGCCTTACCATCCAAAACAGTGTAGAAAAAGGAAGTCCACGATAGTGGACTCGCTGCAGCGACCTCTTATTATCCTAATGTACCGTTGCACCGCACAGGAACACTTAAGAGGCCCGAGGCGTAGAGAACGGACGTTCTAACTGTCCTCAATCCCTCTCTGCGGAACCACCTGATTACCATAAAGTTCTACTTACTCTTCTTTGTTCGCTAACTTCTTATCATTTTGTACGATGGCGGCATTGTAATATTTTGCTCTCTTTGTCTCTGTGCGCCGCTTTTTTCGACTTCCCATTCTGTTCATCACTGCTACTGTAATTCAAACTGTCGCGAGCTGTTTAATCGCTCAAGTGGATTGTAAAGATTACGGTTGCAAAGGTGCGGTAAGACTGGCGCTTGTCTATTTATGCTTGTAGTTTGTGTTAGAGAAACAAATAAAATATATTAGATTTTTTTGTTTTGTTTTTACACATATATTTCACTATTACAAAGTAACGTTAAAACAAAAATTTCTAACGCATTAACGACATATTAACATATAACATAACATAACAAATGGAAAATTTTATTTTACAGCAAGCTTCCAAAGTGTCTTCCTTGCTGTTTAGGACACTAAGGAAAGTATTGATGAAAGCAACTGAGGGTATTTCAGCACATATAGGTAGTTTAGTACGTAATCATTTTCATATAAACCGTGTCTACTTTGTAATGAAACCTTGGTGCCATTAACTACACATATATGGATCTATAACGGGATGCACAGCAAAGGCATTCATTTACCATGTTCAAAAAAAGAGCATGATTTTGGTAGTGAGATTGTAATTTCTCGATAATTCGATACTGCTGTAGTGAGTATTGAAAAGACATAAAAGAAAAATACTTCTAATGGAGAAACACGCAAAAAATTTACCTCCTGTTTTTAGAAAACACTTTCCTCTGTATGCAAACGATAGTGTAATTGGCAATCAAACATTTTCAAGCCCATTGTTTAAAAAAGTCCCTAACGAAACTAGTCGAATATAGCAAAACGCATCCATTTGGAACCAAGCAGTTTATGTTGCAGTTGATGATTTGGTTGTAGATTCCAAAATTCGCTACAATGACGTGTGCACCAAAGAAAATTAAGGCAATAAGTAGTTCTATTCCTCATGATTCTAATCCAAACATTTTTTAAGGGTATTGATTTCGTTATGCTTTCAGAATGGGGATTTACTGGGTATACATAACTATTGGATTAATGGAAAAGATATTTAGCATTTTTCAATGGATAAACAGAACGCGACCAAGCCATTCTGATAATTTACATCATTATTTATAATAAATGGAGCTTTATTAATAAGAAGTAGTATAACATTTTTACTTCATCTTCCTACTCTTCGATAAGCTCTTAATTGATAGATATTTTGTATCACTTGTAATTGACTTCTTTAAGAACTTTGTACACTGAACTTTACGATACTTAAAAATACCTGACTTCATCTGGAAGCGGTTCCACAAATCGTTTTCCTATATTCCAATCGGCGAAGAAATTTTATATTGTTTCATAAGATATTGAGAATGATTAATCAAAAAATTACTAAAAACTATATTATCGCTATGGTAATCTTGAACCATCGAGTGTGGCATAACACATAAATTATACCGGACATGGTATTGAGATAGAAAACCATGAACTGTTAAGAAATGTAGCTTGGAGATAATTAGACACGTACGAATTAATGAGAAAAACTCTGCCAATGAGTTATTGAATCGGTAACATGCTCTCCTTTAGCCATTTGTCATTAATTTAATGAGGTAAATGGATGCCCTTACTCTAGTTTTTGGGCTTTTAGCAAGTCTAACAGTGGAAATATTCATTTACTTGGCCTTTAATTTAAAATGGAAATCCCAAACAATTATCCTAAATAGGTAAACCGGTTTATAGCTGACGGATACCTTGTATTTCTATTATAACATAATTTTATAAACAATTAGTAATTAGATTAATATAAAGAGCCTTATTAGCTTATAAGGTTCTTATATTATAATTATAATATAATAATTATAATGGTAATATAATAGATTATAATATTTTCTACAATTCACTATTGTCAGTTCATTATTGCGACCTTTTTTTGTTAAATAAAATCACGAATTCATTTGATCGAGCGAACGCAATTTAAAAAAACAACCATGCCATCCTTGAAGCAATAAACTAGTTTAGAGTAGAGTGATTGTATAACTTATATGTTTATTACTGTTGTATGCCCTACAGCCTTTGTTGCTCCCATTATTAAGAAGGGATCAAGTTATAGAAAAATCTTTTGCTAATTTACAGCTACCTGCCTATGCGCGTAACATTAGAAAGTGCTGGATTTATTGTCATTACGGAGAAAAAATGTGTACCGCTCTTCCTTCAATTATCTTCTATTTCACAATCTAGACGTGCCCATACAAGAAAATGCAATACAAACATGGTGAGCAACTTCCGTAATGCTGAACATTACCCTAAAGTGTATGTAAAAATGTGTACACTCGAGCCTGAAACGATTTTTAGGTGCGTCCCAAGCAATTAAAACTGTTTACTTCGGGGTAGCGATAAAATGGTATGCGTCAATTAATTATCAAGCCTTTTTATCCCAATCTTCGCTAAGGTAAATATTGTTTGGGTAAAAAAAACGTTCATTTTCACATCTGCGCTACGTCCTTGCGCTAATGGTTGGCCTAATTGGTACCTTTCCGGTACCCGTGGAAAGTAATGAAATTAATTGTAAACGTAATGCGGAGTATATACATACACAAGGAAAAAGAACATCGATTTTCTGTTCTTTTCTTTTTCTTTTCAGTGCGCCTGCTTTTTCTTACTGAAAATTGTTTAGACATTTCAAGTAATCCGTTATAATTTATAAGATGCTTACGAAGTTAAGGATAATAAGATACAAAGAGAGAAGGTAATTTGGTAAGTAAAAAGTCATTTATTTTCGAATTAAATAAATAGTAGAAGAAAAGACAAGTAACAAATATGTACTTTAACCCAGTGCCGCCAATTTTAATTGTGTTGAACGAAGGATTCCATGGCATAAATAACTTATTTATTGCCAAAATCAATAATTATAAGTTGCATGTTACAAAAAGCTCCGCTGTACTTTGAAAAATATTTTCGAAGGATCTCATACATGATTTCCCTTAATCGGTCACCTGGGAACTGCAAATTTAGCCATTCTGGGCGGTTAATTTGATGTGCATCTGCATAATTTACTTTCCTATGGAACAATGACTTCGGAGAAACACATACATATGTATTTGGCATCACTACTTTAGATATAAGACATCTATTTCACAACAATATATTATAAAAACAAAAACTTCTCGAAAGTAAGCGGAAGTGCTAATCAAATCATGCAAATTAAAGCATTAAATTTTAACTTATATTCGTTGCGTTTTCAAATCTTAGCAAGCCGGTTAAATCGTCGACCGATTAATGCATTATTACTTTAGAACCATTTATACCCAACATGCATATTGTTTTGTTTTTGTATTTTATGCATTGTTTAGCTTGTGGCCCCCATGTATTCATTAATTTTTTCATTGATTCATAATTTAATGATTGCGTTATTTAGATTCGTAGCTCTTCATTTGAGTAATTGTTTACATTGTTCACTTATTTTCTAATTTATTTACTGTATGACATTCGATCCTTGTCTGTCATTATCCCAATTAACGTATTTTGCTTATACTGTTTATATGACCAATATCTGTATACAACAATAGGCCTCGGTCAAAACAGGGTAATCCTTATTTCGTTAGATTCCTGTTTTTCGAATGTTATATATAAATAAGTCTAAAGGCCGCTTTACAGTTCGCAATTTTTTGTATTGCGCGCAATGAAATATTAGAACACGTTCTATTCCGTGCAATACCAACAAGATTGCACACAGCTGATCGAAATCTTTGAATGCGCATGCGCTATTTGTATTGCACGCAATTTTATTGCATACAATACAAAAAATTGCGAACTGTAAAGCGGCCTTAAAGAAAGACTCAATTAGATTGCACGCAATCACTAACGTAAACTTAGAATTCAATATTGTTCCAATTCATTTTTTCTGTTATTCAAAGCTTGGTATTCATAATTTACCAAGTATGTCTTCTAAATTTATAGATACCGGCTGCGCGAAAAATGGTGGAATTATTAAGTAAAAAAAATGTAGAATACTCAAGCTCCGTTTTTACTGCATATAAAATGCATATCCACTAAAATAATCATCTACACTTATTCTAACGTAAAGCTATATCATTCGGAAAACTTTCAAATAAAAGATTCTACCTAATAAAAAACAAATTGACCAAAACAGTTTTCTTTCCTAATTAATAATTTGATATTGGCTAAGGTCATAGCTAAGTTAATAATATAACATAATATATTGCTAAGAAGTTAAAAGGAATGATACCCTGTGTGCTTTCTGTTCTTGTTGTTGCCCACGAGTGTAAAATAAGACATGTATGTTCATTAAACCGTCTGTTACATGATTAGTTTCCATCAAGGAATGTTTCAATTTTTTTTTTATTCTTTCTTGTGATTTTGCTTCATTAATCGTGAATACTATCTATTGTAGAATGCTCTCAATGTTCTCGCCGTTTGGCCGGGCGCTGTCCTTTCTTATTCCGGCTTTGTAAACATGTTTTGTTGGCATTGTTCATTACTAATAAATGGCCATGTTATCGTAATTGGAGTTTTCGTATTATTTTCGTTACTGGTCTTTCCATGTAATACTCTTTCTTATTCCGACATTTTTTACTATTTTTAGTACAATTATTACTTATACATTTACATTCATGCTAACCTTGCTTTTATCTTCCGGGTTCTGAAATTGAAAATGGGGAGAATGACTAGGTATGCGCAGCCAGCCATTTGCAAAAAGTTACGCAGGCGTTTCTTTTCCAGTAAATGAATTGTCAAGCATATAGATCGTTTCCTATCCTTCTAGTAATTGTAGTCACTTGCTTCGTTGATGTTGGCGTTTCTATCCTTTCCTGTTACCGTGATTTTACCTTCGTCTTCATTGCCCTTCAACGTGTATTTTATTGTTATTTATTTCTTTCAATATTTTAAACTTTATTAGTTTAACATACCTTTGTTGCTTGGATTATAGTAATATACATTTTGTTAGTTGCCTGATAGCACTATGTATTAGTACTGGAAATCGTAACCGGTTTTATGTGAAACCGGTTTTGGATGTGGCGATTAATCAGTTTTTAAAATCAGATTATTGCGTATTAAATATATTTTTTCGAATTTAAAATACATAGCAATTTAATATTCCTTCGCCAATCAATTTTTGATCATTCTTCAGTCGATGCTATGAATTTTTAATGTTTGGGTCTCATACTTAATAGGAAAATAACTGGAGCCAGCATTTACAAGAGGCTTCTCATAGAGCAAGACTTTACAGATACACTTGTCGAAAGACATTTGGGTTATCTTGAGAACTATCACCAAAACTAGAGCATCAGCTTTATCTGAAGATAGTATATACGTTCAACTATTGGCAACTATTATCCATTGGTCACTATCACGGTGGTAAAAGGCGAAGCATGCTAAAGCCATAACAAAGTTTACATCCAAACCAAGGCTTACAACCATGGCAATTCCCAATGCCTCGTCTTCTTGTTTCTGGTTTTACAGGACAATACAGGTCCAAAAAACACCTTCACAGAATCAATGGCTCTGAGATTTACATTTTTCTGCGTTTGTTCTGCATGTTTCACATGTACCCATTCACATTTCTTAGTGTCCAATCTTTTTATCCTGTTTTGTTAAAAAAATTGTTGGTTCTTCAATCAATTTTTTAACGTTTCGAGCGAAAGATGAGAATGTTAAGCTTGAGAAGACCAAGACTTGAAATCAGAGATCCACCATGATATATATCTGGAATGACAAAAAATTAGAGGTGGGGTTATAAAATTAAAGTTAGTTACATTCCTAGATTTTACTACTGCAGCTCAGTAGGAATCATCTTCGCACGGTAATAGGCAATGTGCACTAAAAAGATACTTACACATAATTGGAATCAATACTGGAGATAGCAAAAGCAGACTGTGTAATAGGATTACGTAAACAATATCTGTAATCTGTATAAATGCGAGCATCTGGAAGCAAAAGAAACAGGCAATTTCCAGGCAATCTATTAGAAAACACTAGACTTCCTTTCTATTCACCTATTAGTTATTATGGGACCAATAACTGCCAGGTAGGACATAATCTCCTGCAGACATCATAATTAAAAGCATTATATCTATGGTCAGACTGTACTGCATGTGATGGAATATTGCTACAATTTATTAGAAATGATTTGCGTTCTTTTCAAGACTAAACAAGAGTGTAAGCAACGTAATCAGTTTGAAAACTTGCTGTAAAATAAAACTTTACCCTTGTTACGATATTTTGTATGTGTTAATTGATATTTAATGAAATTGAGTAAGAAATAATTAATAGTGAATGTCAAACGTCAAATAACTAGTATAACTGGTTGCCTACTTGCCAGTAGGATGCATTGACCATTTTTTGTTAGAACTACACATAGAAAAAATGTATGTTTGAAAAAGAAAGAACCCGGTATATGCCTAGCAGACTTTTCTGCATGACAAGAGTAACAGCGGCACAGAAGAATCGTAAATAAAACGCCGTAAAAAATGCAATAAAGCGCAACGTACAAATATTTTGCTTCATGCAAATGAGGAACAGGGCATTGCGAATACATCTGCATAGCAGCGCTAGGATGGGGGTTTATATATCACTGGAGGGCGGCGTAGGATAAAACGACAACACTTGTGCGCGAAATCGTCGCCAAATGTAGCGAACGTACCTCTTTGCATCTTCAAGCGAAATTAGCGTACAGCGGGACCGTTTCGTTTGCGGTTTTCTCCATTTTTTCCTCGTTTTATTACGTTGCGTTTGATGCATATGTTCGCCGCCGCTACTGGGACAGCAATTTCAACGGTTTTTCACTACCAGATTTTAGAGGAAGAGCGGACACGTGAGATGCCTGTCAAAATGTGGTGCGATTAAGATGTGAAATATATGAAACTGTCATCGAAACAATGAATTTATTTCCACATTTACAATTCTCGCGTCTGAATGAAAATGGCACCACTAGATACAGATATAATTAAAATAGTTTAAAAACTGTATCAGTATTTATCCATTCAGATTACAGTCCGGAAATTCCAAAGTGTGATGAAAAAACCAGCGAGGTAAAAGTAGGCAAAATTGTTCTTAAAAAATCTGAAAGTGATCCTTATGTTTGACGTACTCTTGTTTTCCACTTAAGTAGCTTCTCAATAAAAATAAAAAATTGATGAATCATCCAAACTGTTTTAGCTTCTGTACCTGTAAATGATGGTGTCCACGTTCAACTTAGCTAAAGTCTATATTATTGATGACGTCAATCTGTTTTCGTTCATCAAGAACAGATGCCTAGCTGGGCAGCTAGCATGGGCGACATTGCTTAGATTAACGTAATCTAAGCAATGAGACTTTTATAAAATGTTCATACTGGTTGTTACAAACAATGCCTTAGATTAGATTAAATTAGGGTTGGGGTAGCTAAGGGCTTATTTCACATCGACCTTTTCAAATTTATTGTGATCCACTTTTTTATAGAAGATACTCCCTAATTTTACTCCCTGAATGAAGCCTGTCATCTTTAAGATGTATAGCTTACTAGAAACCTTGTTCTCGCCAGGCCGGATACAATGGCACAGCACATAAACTGGTGTTGTTTCCTTACAGAATTTGCAAGTAGCGTCATCTACCAGGCCTATGTTATACATTACATGCCTATTTAGCCTACAGTGACCAGTCAGCAGACCTACTATCATTTTAACAATCTTCCTGTCTTTATTTCGTAGTTCTTTAGTAAATTCAGGCCTCTGATCCTTTAAAAACTGTTTTGCATGTCTGTGTGCCGTTGATCTTTGCCACAATTCTCTGAACTGATTGTGTATCCATTCATTGCAAATTTCTTCTAGACCCCTCACCACAAACTGCACTAAACTGGACGTACGTTGCAATAGCAACGTGCAGTATTACCAGTGCCACAGTTTGGAGTATTTTTGTCATATCCATTCATTGAAAGGTTTTTCACTTGCGATTTGGTAGTGACAAAAGAAGGGCCAGTTCAACAAATAGCCTTGATGAAGTGTGCCTTACGATCCTTACGATCGAGTGCCTAGGAACGCAGGCCAATGTTTGAGTAGCCACCTCATTTAGGGCGTTTACGTACTCCCAAATCAGCTTAGAGTCCACACTTACAGAACTAATGACTTTAAGTGTGGACTGACTGTCAGAGAATATAGGGACACTTTTACCTGGCTTGCTCCATCATTTCTCTGACACTATGGTGATTTGCAACAACCTCAACCTGGACCACTGTTGTGTCTTTGCTGAAGTTTACCGAAAGATCTTGTTTAGGCTTCTTTGCATATATGCCGTTTTGAATTTTAGAGTGCAATGTCATCTCAAAAATCTTTGCAAATTTGGAGGTCAAAGAAATATACTGATGCTTGCTCGCTTCCATTCATTTGAAAAATGGTTGAATTAAAAATGGTTATTAAGGGTTTTTGTAAACACTTAGTACACACAATCTTTCACAAGGAAAAGAATCACATGTGTGTATTAATGTACCCTTTACCTTTTGAATGGCATTTAGAATATCAAATTCAGAGGTATTGGACAAAAGCAATGTATCAGTGTTCAAGGTAGTGCAGTTGCCAATGATAATAAATTGGAACTTTCACAATCACATTTTTGTTACTGATTTAAGTACAATTTGTTCACTGCCAAGCAGTTGACATGGTATTCGTGAATACTCCTCTTTTACATTAACGAATTGACAACTTTTTTGAGGATCAGATTTAATTCCATTTTTAGTATTATGTACAAAGTTGGAATAATTGGCTTTATTTTATTTTTGTTCGATGAACAAGAAACACAGAATTCATGTTTGTAACAATTTGCCAGTAACTTCTGTATATTTTCTATAATCGCTTTTCGTTTTATATCTTTAATAATAGATTAAAATAATATCCTAAAGGGCTTGAAGTTATAAAAAACATAGGAGAGTCGAAGACAAAAAAAATCTGCTAAGTCGAAGAGGAGACTCCAGGCCATGTTTGTGCCACTGCAAAAATAAGTTTCAGCTGCTGCGATCGGAAAATCTCAGCGTAGAGAAATACATAAAGAAGCGGCTTGCAATGATGATAAATCTATTTAAGGAGACAAAATCAAAGAGGATGAAAGGAATGTTTTGAATATGGCCAATACAATTCTAATGTATGATTCAAGAAATCTTCCCTAGAAACCAATATCCGTTCCAATTTTGACCACGGGAATCAATGTTTACTTCCACTTTGAAATCGATTTTGACTTAAGGAAATGGAAGTAGTTTCAGGCTTATAAGATACGATATGCAAAAATCTACAAACCGATGTAGATATATCCAACCCTAATGAGAGATTTTTCTAGCATCACTATGTTTAACATATCAATAACCATCTAGAAAGCATAGATTTTTATGAAATCATGAAATAAGAGCAATATCAAGCACATATATCGCTTCCTGATTATGGACTCAGTTGACGAAATGCTGTATGTTATGTACATTATTTGAGTCGTTTTGGGTGTGTTTGGAATAGTATGTTGGTTCAAAATGATAAACAAACAAAACTGTCGAATTTTCTTTTTCAGTTTCATAGAGTTAAGGAAGTCCACAAATGCATTTGTTCATATGAGAAATTAGCTACTTTCGTGATCTATTTCTGCTTTTTAAGAAAATGCATAAAGTTAACAAACTGGCTTATATTTCGATTGCACAACTTTATTTGTGAAAAAAAAAAACCGAGCTGGAAGAAACTTAAGAAGATCACTGAAACAAGGTTTTTTCGAAATATTAATAACTTTTACAGATTTCCAGAGAGCCTTCAATTGAATAGAATCAGTCATTTATTAGCTTGTAAGAGAGAAGTTGTAGAAGAAGAAGTGGTCTCATTATCTCATTATATTATTCAAAAAGGAGAGCAGAAAAGCAGAATAGTAGTTACGTAATATATTTTTTCGATCATATTCAGTGACTTAGTATCGATATGAATTCTACGTTGGAAAAGCTGCAAAAGCCGGTATACAACAAACAAACAAAAACTCCAAGGGATTTATTTGGGTTAAAGTCTATTGAATTTGCGCGACAGGAATAACTTCAATTTCACGTAGTATGCTTATTGTTGTATTAGATAAGCTTTTTGACTTGTATTTACATACGTATATATCCTATTCCTCACTTTTGGGCAATTAATAAATTCTTAACAAATTATGATTATTATTTTTTTGTTACTTATTCAGTTGTCCAAATATAAAAATCTCTAATACGACTCTTCTTTCACTTTATTCAAGATGTGATGAAACATGTATCTAATCATTTTTTTCTTAATTGAACTCATATTATATAAGTGCGTACCATCCTACTTCTTTTTGGTTATGTGAACGTTTGAGAATTAATTCAGCATACCTTATAAAGAATTTAAGGTCATTAAAGTAAACTAATAGCTACAAAAACAATTTCCTTAATCAGAAAGTTAGAAAATTGCTGCTAATACGTGGGATTATAGCTGATTATTATTCAGTAGTTTTTATTAATTTAATCAACTTTAACCTTTTGAAACTAATCAGAGATAAACAATTTTCTACCATAATACAAGACACGTATATTAATAACTTTCCCATGATAAACTGGATAATAAATCAGTTGCTGTAATTTTTCTTGACATTATCTAACAAGTTGATGTATTCCCATACAAATGCGTTGTTTGTATCACATTTTATAGAAATAAAATTAAAATCTAGAATCAACTCTACGATGAATGTGTTTTGTTTTCGTAAATAGAAAAAAAACATACACATACGCAACTAGAAACCTGTTTCGTCCATTGAATCAGCTATCCACTACTACCACGACTATTACAAAGCAACAGAGGATGTCAATGGTCAAGGTGTAAATTCCTTCGATATCCTGTGGTAGACCGGTCGACCTTTCCTAATACCAACAGCGGCATCGGTTCAATGGGAAGGTATTCCAAGGCAGATGTTCCTCCTCCATAGGTACTTACTACTACTACGTATTCTCTATAAACATACAGGGAGCCGGTATAGAACGATTAGAATGTGCCGCGGTCGCAATTAGACATCGAGAATTCTACCGCTAGTTCCTCCATACTACCTACCTTCACATAATTTTAATTAGTGTTTAATAACCGTCACAATTAAAATGATTTATATTCGAAGTAAGTATATAGGTTTATACCTATTATTTCGTCTACGATGAATAGATGATTTAGTAAATTATCTTACATCGTATTTGATAAGCTTTAGAGTTTCAGAACATGCATCGGTTTATTTAATGCTTGTGTCCATTAACTAATTTTAATTAATACTTAGTACATGACAATTTATTTAAATACGTAGATAGAGTGATGCGTGAACGTTCTAAATGTCGACTAAAATTAATGAAGAATAGATGTGTGGGTGTAAACGGTTTTTTGTATATCGAAATATTCTCTTTGTTATTCGATAAGATATTTGTGTTTCTTGCAGAAAAGAAAATCTTGGGTATTTACATCGCCCACACATTACATGATTGACGGGATTTTGCAAATCATTCTGCAAATTTGGATATTGACCGCGTATGTAATTTTGCAGGTGACTTTTACACGTATAACATTGTATTATGTGATGATTAATATTACTTACATCACGGACTCTTATAATATTAGTAATATTATTAGGAATTTTTGTAATCATCAAACTTCACCATTTGTGAGAGATTTGCGAATAGGGTTTATCTCAGCGTTCAAGCTGGAAATCATCGGTTATTACCTGAGAAATACCGGACCTCCATAATAATCCCTACACCGAAAGGTGTCAAGGGATCTAGATTATATTTTTTTTTGTAATTGATGCTCAATAATTGATAATAAATTAAAGTTAAGTGATCAAAAATTAGAGCATCGGTTTAACTATTTACTTTGCTTCAACGATGTCTCGAAGATTAATCATTATGCTAAAAATCATTTAATGCCAACAGATTATTCAAAGACAAATTCGAAATATAATTGGCACTAATGACAACCAAAAAATAAACCTTGTTATTAAACTTTAAAAGTATTCCCATATTAATAGGATTTTCTTTATATGAGTTAAAATCCAGAAATTCAATTACGGTGATCTTATAAATAAATTACCCTTTGAAGTTTTAATTAAATTTGAGTTAAATTTTATATTAATAATAATACCTCAGCACTACAGGCCTTGAAGGCCGTTGGTTTAGGGTTCCGGAACACACCGAGCCGCTGAGAAGTGTTGTCCGAATGGTCACCCAACTAATTGTAGGAACCGGTTTCGCATATTGCTGCATGACTCGCAAGATTGGCAATGATGCACCCTTCCGTCTCAGCCGTACTGCTGGCAAATTTTATATTAGCTGGTAGATTTAACAGTGGTTTGGATTAAAAATAGTGTAGAATCATAGCATTTCTAATAACACAGAAAAAATAGGTTAGCTGTTAAGTAGGCAGCAGTACAGCAGCAAACATTTATTTTTTTTTCTGCGCTTATGATAATGGAATTTTACCTACATGTAAATTATATTTGAAAACTATGTTTCTTCGTATTACAACTATGTGCAGGTAAAAATATAAAAAAAAACTGTAAATCAAAGAAAATCATAAAAAATAGAGAAAGCTCCCGATGCGTTATCAAAATTTCATATTGGTAAACTTTTTCGGATACTTTAAGTTTAAAATAAAATGGAAAGAGAAAGTTACTTCAAATGCATCCAGAAATGTGGCATAACTTTCTTCAATTGATGTTCTGTTTTTCAATATATAAACAAGTGCCGACTGTTAATACTGATGCCTCAACTGATATACATAGGTTATCTCTGTTTTACACCGTAGCTTTTCATATTTAATTTGCCATTTCTTGTATCCACTAAATTATACCAACCATTCCAGCATCCTAGTAATAACAAGAGTTTATTGCCGTGGTTCCTAGGAACATAGACATTGTCAAAAAGTTACACAATTGTTAATAAATATAAGAAGAAAACTTAGAATTAAAACAGTCCATAATATAAAAAATAATAGATGTTACATATAAAATTACATATTTAAGTACTCGTCCAAAGTGTAAAATGAATGATTATTTAAAAATGACTTAAGTTTAACTTTGAATTGAGGTAAAGTTGACGGGGTTTTTAAATTTACTGGTAACTTATTGTACAGTACTATAGCCTTATATCTCGGACTAGCCTCAAACAACTTTGTTCTATGTTGGGGTATATTAAGATTATGCACCTGACGTGTTTCCATTTTATTGTAGGTATCACTACTTTTGGTAAAGGTTAATTCGTTTGTTTTGTAAAAAATTATGATTTCATAAATGTTGTTGCTGTTAATGTTAAAATATTTAATTCTCTAAATAAAGGGCAACATGATTCAGAAAATGATGCCCCAACCATAGATCTAATAGTTTTCTTTTGCAAAAGAAACAATCGCCTGGCATTAGATGAGTTGCCCCAGAAAACAGCTCCATACCTCAGACGCGTCTCCACATATGCAAAATAAAATAACTTTAAGCAATGTATGCCCACTTGACTTTTTAAAGAACGTATAGACATATTACCGACGATATCCTACCTTCCAACTCATGACAGTGTGAGTCAAACCGTAAAGTAGAATCCACCGTTATTCTTAAAAATCCTACTTCACTACATTCTGGTTTCACTTGCCCATCGATGTGCAAAGACATTGATTCAGTTTTATCAAAGTACAGTTCTGAATTCATAAAGCTAGTTATCCCACCATTCAAGACAAGACCGTTATTCCTACATCAGTTAAACATTTCAGGGGCAACTAAATCAACTAAGAGGATACGTCGTCGCGGATAGAGTGGGATATGGACACAGCTTGTGCAGGGTGGCAAATGAGCAAACAAATCGTTAACGTAAAATCAAAAACACAGTAGCCTGTACTAATCTCTATAGGTCTGTGGCTGGATGATCAAAGTGACTTTCTGGTTCATTTTGATATGCCAAAAATTACCCGCTTTTTTGCATCAATAGCCTCGCATTTACCCAGAATGTGGTAAGAAGTCTCTGTCACTTCTACAAACAGTGTGCAATTAGTATCTCCAGTGTTGATCCCAATTTTCTATAGGAGTGCATTGGAGATCTGCTAAGGAGTGAATATGATTCTTGCAGAAGCGTGATAGTTGTTAGTAATTCCCAACCCAGTCTGAATTATATCTTAGGATTCCCTAGTGTCCTCGATATCGTTTGGCTGTATGTTATAATCTAAATCCGCTCCTTTTTATAAGCCATCTGATTGGTTTCTGTTGCACAATATGTGTATACCTCTGCTTTTCTTAGTAGAAGGTTGATCATTGTGTTTCCTAGCTCACTATAGATTCTAACTCCAGTCCCTTATTCGGTTTTTGATTTATCCACTACGCAGATCAATGTGCGGAATCTGTCTCTGTAGTTGAATTTATTGTAGCTTGTTTTATCTATAATTTCCACCCCGAAATTTCTGTCAAAAGGATATATCGAAAACATGTGGTCTGGCCTCATTCGCCAGAAACTTACCTTCCACATACACTATATTATTTTGTTCCAATACAGCATTGCTGCCGTTGGTAGTTCTTCCAATGATGGTCCATTCTTATCTCTCCCATTATCACTAAATAAAGATAAAGGAGGACTAGGGGCCATTCCATTGCTGCTGTAGGAGTGCTCCAATACGCAAGCCTCTGTATCTTTCTAAATTCAGCTATAGCAGCTTGCTGTTGAGTCTTAGTTCACTATACCAGAGATTAGTAGGTGATCGTGGGTCTCACCACCATGATGTATGTCCAGCATACATATACATATGCAAAATATTAAATGGAAAGGAGTACCGACCGGGCTTCGTTCGGTTATAAAATTAGATATATGGGTAATGCGTTTTATTTAACAAAAACTACTTTATATGACGTCAATATTTTATTATTTATTAATGATTTGTTCAGGAGGTAATCTACAATATTATAACAGAATATAAAGCAATAGTATTGAAAATATATAAATAACACTTATAATTTGAATAATTTGAATAAAATTAAAACATTTTGTAATGTAGAATTGTTAAAACGTCAGAAAAAACATTTTTGTCATTAAGGTAATGTTACTAGATATTATGTAAAAAATTTTACAATAGCAATAAATATGATTAAGTTGAAAATGGTGGTTTAAATTTAGATAATGTATAGCAATGGTCATCATTTAATGTAAAACAGCAAGCACAACATATTGTGTAGTCTTCAAGTTATATAACCTATTCTATAAGCTATTTATTTCATAAAAATAGAAATACTTACGGTAAGTTCCACCTAACCTAAACGTGTAGCACCATCTTTCCTTACCCAAAAAAAAAAACCTGAATACGTCGTGTTTAATTGTAACTACTAAGTAGCTCCTACTAATTGTTAATTGTATTACGTTGGCTTATTTACACAACATATTCATGCATTAGCAGACAATACTGCTAACACGCCCAAGCGTTCCGACAGTGTTTGGCAATTAAAGCAATATGCAGTGCATCACAATGTGTGCACATACACAAAGTTGGGTCTATGCAAACAATAACTAACCAGCTCCAATATCGTCGGTAACCCCGATAGACAATAACTAGTCAATAACGTGTACGCATATAATCTGAGGAGAGCTATTACCTTTAACTATTTAAAACCACTTTCTAGATTTACGTCTACCTACAAAGTTATCGCCAATAATGTTAAAAACCTCATTTGCTTTTCTTGTCTATTAGTAATTAATCAATGATCTTATCTCATTTTGGTTTTGCAGATTTATAAGGAATTATAGAAAATTATTTTATAAAGATGTTTGGC
Source organism: Protaetia brevitarsis (assembly GCA_004143645.1). Lineage (NCBI taxonomy): Eukaryota > Metazoa > Arthropoda > Insecta > Coleoptera > Scarabaeidae > Protaetia > Protaetia brevitarsis. The sequence continues at coordinate 912,542 of RXPK01000174.1, forward strand.
GCTTGCAAATTAAAAAATAATGTATATTTATTTCTAATGGTGTGGATATTTCCAAAATTTTCATTTGTGTTATTGTAAAAACTTACACAAGAATTCTTGTATTTTCGCACATTATTTATCAGTGCAGCACGCTAACTTTTTAATACAAGGAGAGAAAAATATTATTTTGTTACGAAATATCTCCTTGTTTATTTTATTTTTTTTACACTGTAATGACAACCATAGCTTACAGTGCAGTCCCAAAAAAATAGCAATGTTTGGCTGTACTCTTAAAATATTATGTTTATTATAAGGTTTATAACTTTTGGTACGTTTCTGTTCTTCACTTTATTATTCTAAAATTTCCATTGGAAATTAGCCAGTCTCTTAGATAAATAAATCATCATCGAGAAACTGTCAAGGTTGAGTTATTATTTATTTACCTGGTAAATTTACAATGCCCGAAGCATCAGACTTGATTACTTCCTTTGCAATGAGAAGGCAACAGCAGCCGAGTAGCATTATTCTCACATTAAAAATTCTGCTGGTGCTTATCTTAGTGTAGGATATGTTTAATTACTTATGGCGAAAACGCAAGACAGCCGTACTTCCTTCTTAATCAGGATGAATAAACATATAGTTTGTGTGGAATAATGAGACATCTTAATGGCAAAAAAAAACGTAATTACAGAAGAGGAAACGCGTTTCTGATTATGTTGTAATATGGCGATATTTTAAATATCTCAAGGTTAGTTGTCGATTGTTGATATATAGGCAAATTGTTCTATCCGGTCGGTGTTTATTTGCATTTAATGCTATAGGTAAATATTATTTACGCATATGTATGTTAGGTAGCATAGGGATGAACTACCAAATTCAATCTTACCTTTTTAATAACAAGAGTATATGTGATAATTAAGTTATAATATTTAGAAATATGCCCTATCCGGACATAGTAAACTACCGCCCAGTAGTATCTTCATAGCTTGTAGTTGGATAATTAGCATAGATGTTGGAGTTTGAAGTTTATATTACATGTCAACTTTGCTTTGAAGCCGCCAGTAGTAGCGAGAAAAGTTCTGGGAAAAACACGTAAAGTGTACTTGAACCTGCAAGATTCGAGAAGAAGTAAAGATTTATAGTAATTACACCTAACCAATTTGTAAACGAATAGTAAAGTACTGCTTTTATATACATATTTATGCTTAATAGAAATTACAAGAAATAATAATGATTATAATTCCATTTGAGAAAATTAAGAAGGTTTTAATTCCATACTTGGACCATTTATTGAAAGGGAAAAAATTAAATTTAGCAATGGCATCCTATTGCATGATTAACCAGATTTTTTTACAAATAAAAAATTAAATTTAGCAATGGCATCCCATTGCATGATTAACCAGATTTTTTTACAAATAAAAAATTAACATCATATTATGTCTAATTCGTCCAACATTATTTTATTTTAATTCTCTTGGCACTCAAAGCTTGTTTCATTCTTAATTCAAATACCTATCATTACGTGTTTAACACCAAAATTATTGTTATTAATTATAATTGTATGGGAGTTCTTTCTGTTTCATGTATGAGTTTTTACATTTTGCCAATAAGATCTATCTATCTACCTATCTATTTATATTATAGAAAAGGTATAATTAACAATGAAGGTCCTTAAAGGAGTCACAGATGATGAAATAAAGGGCCTAATTCTTCACAAATTGTTTAATTAAATATCGTATTTACTTATACAGTCACAATTACGTCCTATAAAAGACTAAAATCTTAATAGTCTTCAGCATCATAAAAATCTTCATCGACACCATATTTGCTTTTATTCACTACAAATACCAGCTCATGTTCTGTGTCTTCTAGGGCATTACTACCACGCTTGCCAACAAATGTCTATTGTGCACGAATCACCAAATTTATCTCTAATGTTTTTATATCCGTTATGCAATAACCTAGTTTTTTTTTTAGAGTACCTCATATTTTTTTCAATTGCGTTTAGTTCGGATCGTACGATGGGACAATGAGAACCTTACAATGCTGCAGATACCAGCAACTTATCTAACTTGAATTCTGGTATCTCAGTTTTACTTTTCTGTATTAGTTCATAAAACTCAGTTTTTTTTAATCAAATGTCAGCGTTTCTTTTACCAGAAGTTGGGTCATTTTGAATTTTTACGTTGCGATGTAATGATTATATGATGGATTGTCCAGTACTCGAAAACTGTGGGAGATTGGGCACGAATTGTTTTGTCACCTAAGTTAAAAAATTGGGCACATTAACATCATTTCGATATTTATTATTATAGATGATTCCCATTGCATCCACAACTCAGTTTATTTGTTAGGATTTTCATATGTAATCGCGGATATTCCTGATATTTCAAGTAACCTCTCTTTATAGTATGGCCGATGTATTGTTGGAGCATTATTTGCATCTTGTTTCATAAAGTTTAACGCATTAGTAATGACTTTCCTTCTCTAGCTGTGGATTATATGGTCTTTCCTGCAGTATTTATACTTTTAAATGCAATGAAGTTACAAACCTCCATGAATAAAGTGTATGTCTTGAAAAAGATAATTATTAACTTAAATTAAAGATAACAATAATAACACAACTGACACAAATTCAAAAGATTTACTAAAACTACTCAGAAATTCAATAAACTAATAAATATTTGGGTAGAAACCCAAAACTAGAATCACGGTGACATGATACACTGAAAAACCAATATATTTAAACCAATCAAATATATTTTGTTAAGTATATTTTCTTTGAAACAAACATGCTCTTTGTTGTTTCAAAAAATGTACACTATTGACAGAAATAAAATATTTGGTCAGAAAATTTAATATATTCAAACAAATTATTTAGTTCAGTATGGCCTTAACACAATAATATAGTTCAACTTTGTAAAAATGTTGGATTGGTTCAATTACTTTCATATTGTTGGGGCAACATCGGTACTTTGTTAACTCAAAGAAATTTGTTACTTCGGGGGAATAACTATATATTTGGGCGAAATATGCAGTTGGTTGGGACTCAAAATTAATTTCTAGCCAATGAAATGGCGAGTAGCCATCTGTGTCTTAGATCACCCCATCACATGATTCAAACATGCATCAAAACTGCCATTATTTTACTTTATTCACCGTAAATTAGTCTTATTGAGTGTATGCCTTTAGTGACTTTATTATTATTAATTATTAAGAAATAAGGATTACCCTAACTACAATTGTAGTTAATTTAACGTAGCTATTATGTTCAAATTATCTTTTTTTTCCAAATTATTATTATGGCGAAGTTTTCTACCCATATAGTTACGTTAAATAGGTATATGTGATACAGCCATTGCTGTAAAGATGTCGCCTTTCCTATATCACTCAAACACGGTTATAAATAGATGATTTGGTGCATTTTCCGGAAAAAGAAAACATTGTATATCGGCGAAGGAGAATTCGCAAACGTCACATACAGAAAAGCAATATGCATTTTATGCTCCTTTTATAGGTAGGTTATGTCAGCATTGTAGTAAGACTTTATTGAATATTGAAATTTTGTGGTAAGATTTGGTATTAAATTTGATTAAGGAATAAAACAGCTGCCGTAATAGATGAGGTAAGTAATTCTGACAAAATTATTGTTTGAAATAAAAAAGGAACGCAGTAACCTCGATTAAATATTTAGTAAAGTGAAGCACAATGTATATTTTACTTAAAACAAAAATATTGTTGTTATATAGAAATATATATTTCAAATAAATCTAATTGTTTCAACAAAATGGTTTGTACTTCTGTGTGTTAGGTATTTCTATTTGAGTCAATAAAATTTATTGTTTGAAATAAATATTCCATTTGATCAGTTTTACAAAATTTTATTTGAACTAAACATATATACCTCATTATTTCAACGAAATAATTAGTTATAAGTATTACCTACATTTGACGCAATAAAACTTTTATTTGAGCAAAAAATATTTTATTTGTTTAATTCTACTAAAGATATGAAAACAAACAAATTTTATTAACAAAATTATTTGCTTCGCTCAACAATATATTTGTTTGCCCATATTTAAACAAAGATTCTAGTCAATACAACTAAAATTTGATTAAGTCAACCAAATGGGTTTTTTAGTGTATGTCCGCTTTTATTGAAAATTTTTGTATAAATTTGCCTTCTTATAACCCTATGGTTCTTAAAACAAAGCTGTATTGATTTTATCCGACTCTAATATTGTAACATCTAAAATTACCTCCTTCCCTTTTTTAGAGATCTAAACCAATCATTATCTATCAACTACTTTAGACACTTAATCTCTCTATATCCTACTAATGAGGAAAAAGACTTGATCTGTGAAACCTGAAGCAGCATTTTGAGTGTAAAAATAAAACATTATTAGAAAATATAGGATTCCTGTGTTGGAATCTTTAAGCATAAAACAAATTGTATATGTATGTTTATTTTTCATTTTGTGTTCTCGCAATTCGACGCATAAAACTTTATGGTTAACACGAGATAAATTATTGTCCGACAATAAAATCGCAATAAATTTTAAGAAAGTCTAAATGGAAGCAATACTAAAATCCAGGAAGCAATAACAACAAAATTTCAAGTGGGCCAAGTCTAACATCTCGCCCATCAGTAAGTATACAAACAGAAAAAAGTGTGTGTTGGAGGTGCCTTCCTGAAGCATATACTACATAATATAAATACATAGTTCCTTCAACCGCCACTGTTCAACACACATCTATCACCATAAACTTTAATCTGGTAACATTTTTCCAGGACAGCTTATTAACGTTAATTAAATATTCGTTACATTCACATCGGTAGCAACCCTTCGCGTATATGCCTGCTTACTCTTAACTAGGATAGTGTTTACGTTAAATGTAGCGTTCCCATATCTCATAATAAAATCGAATTGAAAGACGTACGACGTACGAGCGTGTAAACAGAGTCTTCCGGAGACAAATTACGCAGCGAAAGTAATAAATTGCCTCATTATCTCTCGTCCGTAAATATCTAGGCGAGATCTGCGTTATTGGCATCGAGAATTGTACGGGGATAAAGTATGTCTATACGGGAACCGATTATAAACAAAAGGCTGAGGGATTCCGAATGTGTTGTTTAGTAAACGGCTTGATGGAAATAATTCACAATGCTGGCAGAAACGAAACTTCTATTAATAATATTGATCAATAGAGATTTATCTTCGTTGTGCAAGATTTCTTTAAATAAACATAACCGGATGGGGTGTATACAATTTTGTTGCGTTTTTCTTATGAGGTGTGATTTTATGGAAAGTGTTTTATTTTTTCAAATCATCTTTCTGTGAATCAATAACCTATAAATTTACCAAACAACTATGGAGAATGTTTATTTAAACGCATAACGATGTCAAATAGAGGATTGATGAAAGCTGTAAAAGAAAAATTCTTCCTATATTAAATATAGTTGTCCCAATTGCAGGCAGCTAATGGAAAGGAGCCTGATTGAAACTCACTTTCGTTTGTTTGTTTGAAAACGAAACTCTAAACAAATATTAAATTGAAGAATGTGTTTTGTGAGATTATAATCAATCTCATTAAACAAAAGTGTTTTCTTAGATTCCAAGTTTTTTCTGGTAATTTAACACATTTTTTTCTCTCAATGTACCGTTTGTGACACCGGCTTCCTGGGTATGACAATAAAAAAAACCAAGTATAATTTGCAACACCGTGACACAACCAACAGTGGAGTCCCAACTAGTGATTGTAAATTTACCGATTTTTTCATTTACCGGTAATTCGGTAAATGAAAATAAAAATACCGGTTAACAGGTAAATTACCGGTAATTTTTTTTTCATTGTGACATTAATGGGGGATTCCTTAACAAAATAGGGTTAGAAGTTAGGCTAGAATAATACATATTTTGCACAATCTTAAGGCATAATATTAGAATTTTGTAATAAATATTTGTTATTAATTACATATTTTAAACAGTTGTTAGAAGTAAAAAAACTATTTAGGTTCAAATTTTAATGTTATTTTACAACAATGTTGCATTAATGCCCTCTCATAATGTGGTGTATTCAAAATTGCTATTAATTTAAATACGTGAAATGTTGTTTTTATATATTATTATTTTTAAATATTAAAAAATGAGACATTTACTTACTCTTTAAGAAAAACGATTTTAAACTTTTAAAAATCTTCTCAAATCTCAAAGCACAAGTCACATACGCTAACTCAACTTTTTTCGAGAGATAAATAAAATCCATACAAAAAACCATAAAATGAGAGAATTGAAATTGTACTTATTGACAAAGGCAGGTTGGAAAAGTGGGATGTTTTGCTTCCTACCGTCCTAGCAACAAATGAACATCAATCTTGCTTTTCTTTGCGTTGGTTTTCGTTATGCATCTCGTTGTAGACTTATTTTCTTTTAGAAAGTTGAAATTAAAATTAAACAAAAACATCTCCCGTAAAATTATTGGGTATATTGTTACTTACATATTGTTACACTTACCTGTTTTTGTTTTATTGTCAATGTCCTTATAGTCTTTTAAATATCTATAAACACAATATTTCGTAGATAAAAATTTCTAGTGTGAATTTTTCATTTACCGAATTACCGGTAAATGTTTGTAATTTACCGGTAAATTTACCGAACGTTTTTTTGGTCAATTTTATACAATCCTTAGTCCCAACCACACTCACCTTGATATATGTATCTTACTTTTACTCGTGGACGAATTAATAAGAGACCTATTTGACTTGTATTCAAAATTTTATTGCTCTGCCTTAGGTTATCAATTTCTAATTTCCATACATGTTACATGTTTCGGCGAATTTCGCCTTTTTCAGTGGAATAAAATTACATAAGTAAAATATTTAAAACAAGATTAGTTAGACTACATTGAAATTTATTATTATTCAAAGTTATACTCGAAAAGGTAACATTGTTTAGTCAAATTTAAAATACTATAAATTTTTTTTTTAACTTTCAACGCTTTAACATGTAGATTTTAAATTTTAAATTTATAACGTAATAATATAACTTCACTTTTACAGTATTTTAAATTTGACTAAACAATGTTACCTTTGCGAGTATAAATTTGAAAAATAATAAATTTCAATATAGTCATGACATAACTAAGCCGAATATTTTTAAATATGAATAAATAAGAGGTAAAAATAGTATACCAAAATCTGTGCAGTAAAACGGTATACGTCAACACACACAAAAAAAATCATGCCTTAATTAAATTTATAAAAGTTGTTCAAGTTTTTTTCACTTGTTGACAAAAAATATTAATTTAAATTCAGAAACAAGCGCCAGGATATAAAAAAAAATATGTGGACAGAAATACCAGCCTTAGCTGCTTAAAATATCGGTTAAATATGTAAATAATTATCTAAATGTAAGTGGCTTATGGCATCGGCCTAGCCGTACAGTATCGCAGTAACTAAAAACAATTTTACAAAAACTGCCCAACGACGGGTGCAGTAAACTATTAATTAATACAGGTAAAAGTTAAACAAAAGGAAAACAAAATACTAAAAATTATTTAAACTACAAAAAGAAAAATGACTTGACAGAGTAAGGCCTCGAAAGCTTACCCGGAACTAATACTATAATTCTGTTCTGATATTTAAAGGCGTACAGGGTAAATAATGATACCACTTATCTGTTTGTATCAGCAAGTGATGAAGAAGAGTCCACGCAAAGGACCATCCACGTCGATGAAATCTTCCCCATCAAAGGTACCCCGCAGGTGATGTTTGGTAACCTCTTCGGTTAAAGCAATACTTTTCTCCCAGAGCGTAGTTCACTCTTGAGAAATGCCGCTTATACAAAATTGCTCCAAAACTCACCATGTGAACTTACCCATGCCGACAAAAATCCGTCAGCATCGACGATATTAATGCTCTCCCGAGCAAATTAATATATTAGAAGAATGGTACAAACAGATCCCGTAGCCATGGAGCACAAATTTTGAAATCAACACAAGATTTAACAGACGATGTGCTAAAAATTAAATTGTACCACTTCACACGATGGGAGCTCATGCACCGCTAGAAACCAAGTACTCCCTGCGCAAACGTCCTACACACATGCGCAACCTACGCAGAGCATAGAAATCAAGCGATACTCGGAGCGATAGGTCAATTTTGTCGATTTTTTTTAAATTTACAATACTTACATATCCCATACAGGTGTACCTAATACTGTTTTGTATTCACTTGACTTGTATAATGGTTATTATATGTTGAATGAATGAATGTTACTAATACTTCGCTCAATACCCCTTTCCCAACCTAGATATCTATATTAGAACGCAATCGTTTCCGCAATTTAAAAGTACAGATGTATGTTTAGAAGATAATCATTTTGGGAACCGGAAAATTCCCCGAAAACCATTCACCGACGGAAAATTTCCCGACTACAATTCACCGACAAACAATTTCCCGACAGGAAAATTCCCCGCCAAATAATTCAACGAATGGAAAATTCCCCGACAGTAACGAACTTCCCTTCACACTTTATCTCGGCTTAGGACGAGTTTAGAAGTTTTTTTTTTTTTTTTATAATAGAAGTTTTTTGTCCTTTTTTGTGTTTTTTTTTACATAGATAGTAGTAATAATAACAATGATAATCAAAAAGGCTTTTCTCGTCATAGTTATGTACAAGGGCTACTACTTTTTATTGTTTTTAATAAATAAAGTTGTGGGCTATACCACGCAAGTTATCGAAAATATTTATTTTTAAATATGCTAATCTCTTAAATAAAATACATATATGTGAAAAAAAAATCGATACTAAAAATACTAATCGACGTGTCCGTGCGTTTTTCCACAAAATAATTGCCTGAATTTTAAACGAATTTTTCCTTTCATCATAAACGCACATAAGTAGATGGTCTGATTCCATGAAGGGATTAAGCGTAATCATATTGATTTCATTTAAATGGTCTGATTCCATGAAGGGATTAGGCATAATCATACTGAGTAACAAAGTCTACATGAAGTTCAGATAGAGCAATACCTAGGAGGCGTTGAAGGACACCTTGCTCGTAAAAAGTACCGTGATTGTGCTGAACGAATAGCAACCTTGTAAATAATTTTAACGAAATAAATCATTCCAATTACATGCCTGGTATAGCTCACAACCTTACTTATTAAGACAACAGAATAGCCCCTGTACATAATTATGACGAGAAAAGCTTTTCGATTATTATTGTTATTATTACTATTATATAAAAAAACAAAAAAAGGACAAAAAAACTGTTATAAAAAAAAAACAACAAAAAAACTTCTAAACACGCCAGTATAATGCTGCTCGTCCTAAGCCGGGATAAAGTGTGAAGGGAAGTTTGTTACTGTCGGGGAATTTTCCATTCGTTGAATTGTTTGTCGGGGGATTTTCCTGCCGGGGAATTTTACTGTCGAGGAATTGTTTGTCGGTGAATTATAGTCGGGGAATTTTCCGTCGGTGAGTTATTTTCGGGGAATTTTCCTGTTATCAAATTTGATTTTTTGTAACTATATTGTTGATTTCGCAAGGCTAAAAAAATATTTTGATCACTTCTTCGTATCAAAAATTGATTGAAATTATGTCCAAACCATGCATAAATAATATTAATTTTAATGAATTTTCAGAAACGAAAATAATAGGAATCCATTTTTCAAATCTAAAATATGCATTAACTCCGTTGATACCAATGTTCACTTGCCCCATATAATATCACAATAATACCGTTTGTTTTCTGCAAATGTCAATATCTGGATTACTGGGATTATATCAGAAAAAAAACTTATTCCACCTTCAATTTGGAACAAGTTCACAAATAGAATTTAATACTAGTATCCAAAGAAAACTGAAGCCTTGATAAACTTAGGGCCGGTTTCATAATAAATGTTACTTTAGCACAATATAATAATAATAATAATAATAATATATAGTCTTTATTGGATGTCCTTACATACTAAGTACATAATCATACAACATAAAACATAAATTCGATGTAGGAGATACTTAACAGTAATTAGAAAAACACAGTTGAATAAATATACAGGCACTTCCACATAGAAATATCCAGAAGACAAAAAAAAAGAAGCCACTATTAATATTTTAAAGGACATACCCAATCACAAGGCGAGGTTCAGAAAAGAATTCTGTTTTTCAACCCGACCTGGATTTTAATTAAATAAATATACATTATTGTAACTGCCTAATGTAAACTCTAATCTATTTCCGGTAGCATATATTCTAACCTTGCGTCTCTCTATCGTATGTACGGTAGCTTACTACATACTTTGTGAAACCCTGTCCTGCTCCCCACTCAAGCAAATCTTCAATTTACTCTTAAATATAGCGTCTGAGAGTGGCCTCATAGTATTGAGTATCTTATTGTATTTACTATATATGGAGAAGGTAAATGAGCGCTGAAATAGTGCAGTCCTATGAGGAGGAGGAGAGAGTAAATTCCTAAATCTAGTTTAAGAAACCTTAATTTTTTAAAAAGATATGGGGGCGTTTTTGTCATCAATAATTTATGGTAAAAACGCAAGCTTGGTAACTCCCTCCGATACTTCATACTCAACCAACCCGCTTCCATCAATTTGAAAGATATACGCTCAAATTTTCTAATTCCATAAATAAATCTGAGACAGGAGTTCTGCACTTTTTGAATTCTGTACTCCGCATCGCGATCCAATGCCGCATGGTAAACTGTGGTAAAGTAAAATGTGAGAGCACAAACACCTCACATGACTTAGTTTTAACATCTATATTAAGCGTTTGTCTGCAGGGATATAACTTTCTAAGCTGTCTGTATATTATTTATGAGAGCTTTAGTTTAAAGTAATTTTAAAGCTTTAAAGTGGTGTTATGAAACTCACCCTTAGGCATGCCCTACTTTTAATAAATATCCTTCATATGTTCCGGAACAGTAAACGGTAATTCCTTATTTTCCGGAATAGAAAAATACCAAAACAATAACCCTGAATATGTTATTTTCAGACGACCAGGCAATAAAAATCCTCTCAATATTTCTAGTATGCCGGGGTTGGCAGGTTTTACGTTCGGGAATAGTTGTAAAACAAAACTCATTTGCGGTCGTCGTAAACGGATCGTGGAAGTTCGATCAAATTGGCCGCCGTTTTGCTAGCACGCGTCCTGGCGATTTCCAACTTCCTAACTCGACGCGTCAAAAATTGAACGGTGAATGGACAATGGTAGAAAAAGGGTTCTGTTGTGGGAAACGACTTTTCAAACGTAGTTTGTAAGCCACTTTCAAGTGCTATTTAAAGAATTTCAACACTAAACGATGTAACAGTCAGCGAAATTTGAGTAGTGTTACATTTATGACCTAAAAATAATTTATTGATATGCAGACTCTTATCAAATTTTTAATGCTCTACTAATTTGGTTATTATTAAAGACGGAAGTTTAGTTTAGCAAAAAAATCAGCGTTTTAATGTAAATTTGCTCTCACCGATTTGATCGAAGTTGTGCACGTGAAGGAAGTGAAAAATATAAAAGCAAACAGAGGTAAACCTTTCTGATATCTTTATCGTTTTTTTTTTTTTTGAAGGTAGGTACATATTTTTATCACACTATTAGTTTGTTTCTCAAGTAATTGAACAAGATGAACACTATAGATGACGTTCAGTAAAGTAAGTTATGTGTTGAGATAACAATTTAAAATGTTAATAAAAATTTCAAATACCTTAAAAGCGTATACAATAACTTGCTATATGGCTGGCTATAAAAGAAAAATATTTAATACTGTAAAGCATACAGAATTACCTCAAAAGTAAAACAAAATGAACACATACTATAAAAAGTAAAAAATGGAAAATTACATAGTTATTTCCTTTTTCTGCTTCAAATTCTTTTTATAACTCGAGTGCGTTTTTCTCGAATTTTCTCTCTTCATGTCTTCTTTCCGCAAACGTCAACATATATTTCTTATTTTTTATGTTGTTTCCTTCCAATCGATATTTATTGAGTAAATGCATTACCTTTGATGATTTTAAATTAATTGATTGCGTAATGGTAAAAGAAAAACGCCGTGACTTCTCACAAAGAAAGGAAATGTAATAAATTAATTACTCGGAACGAATTTCGGATAATCGAGTATCCGATTCTAGGATGCATGTGTCGAGTATCAACGATATTAGCTTTACATGCTTTACAAAATGCTGAAAACCTTAGAGAAAATTTCTCTCCGTCTTTCACCGTGATTTATGAGCAAACCCAAGACTCCAGAGTAGAGCAACATGCAATATAAATCTCTAAACCCTTCGGAATACAATGGCAGGTGGGAGAGTGTTTCAACTGGCGCATACGAAAATTAGCATCATTACTAAACTCCTACTTTCTGACAGATTAGTTTTGCACGTTTCTCACAAAAATAACTTTTGGTGGATCCATGACCATAATAAGTCTATAACTAACAGCTTCTTGCGGGTTTCGCCGTGTGTCAAAACTTTCGCTCGACGTTTCGCTGTTCATACTGACAGCTTCTTCAGGATAACTGAACTGGTTCAGTTATCCTAAGCTAATCAATTGTAAACTCCTGCTATAGCTGAATGCTTGAAGGGATTTTGAGCATTCTAGTGAGTTGCGAGGTTGAATCTTGTTCTAGTGAATTAGTAATAGGTTTTTTTTTCTGGGGTGGCAATGAAGATTAGGAGGGTGATTTGGCTTGGCGAGGGTACTTACTTAATAAGCAACAAATTGCTTAGGCTTTAGTTACCTCAAAAAAAGCGGAAGAAAACAAGGTTCCAGCGGGTATTAATGATTTCTTCATGTCATGGAAAAACATACATTTCTTGCAACATATAATTGCGGAGAAATTGCCAGTTCAGTTATCCTGAAGAAGCTGTCAGTATGAATAGCGAAACGTCGAGCGAAAGTTTTGACACACGGCGAAACCCGCAAGAAGCTGTTAGTTATAGTTACACCGGCCGTGAAAGCCTACGCAGTGTTATCATAATAAGTCTAGTTTCTCCGCAATTATATGTTGCTAGAAATGTATGTTTTTCCATGACATGAAGAAATCATTAATACCCGCTGGAACCTTGTTTTCTTCCGCTTTTTTTTGAGGTAATTAAAGCCTAAGCAATTTGTTGCTTATTAAGTAAGTACCCTCGCCAAGCCAAATCACCCTCCTAATCTTCATTGTGACCCCAGGAAAAAAACAAAACCTGTTACCAATCCACCAGAACAAGATTCAACCTCGCAAACCCTTGCAATACTCAAAATCCCTTAAAGCACTCAGCTATAGCAGGAGTTTACAATTGATTAGCTTATGTCTGACTCTGAAATGTTTTAGCCAGTCCACTCCTTCGTTCCTAGACACTGCATCCCATTTCATTCCATAGAAGAGTTACAATTTCTGAACATACTTATATGCAAGTTTCCAAAGTCCGGACTCTGCGATTAAATATTCCTGTGCTAACGTGGAGATACACCTGTTACCACCATCTAGTTTATTCAAACATAAACAAATTAAGTAAAAGTTTGTACGAAATGTTATATTTTTAAATGGCATTGTGGAAATACTCTAACAAATTTCTTGGCCCTGCTAATCAATATTGCCTTAAAAATATTAATATAATTGAAAAAAAACCAGTAATCATACTATATCTTGGATAGAACACTATCCTCTCAAGACACTTAATGTTGTGCCATTCCAAATTCACACGATATTTTCTAGAAATATATAAATTGCAGTAACTTACCTTCGAAACTGTAGCGATTAGAAAAATAACAAGAATAAAATCAACCAAAAATTAACATAGATTAATTTACAACTTTTTAGTTAAATACATTTATCATTATTTCTTTAACAGGTTGTCAGACAAACCCTGTCAAGAATAAACTGCGAAAAAGGTCCACGTATTTATTAAAGACAAATAGGCATAGGTCGCAATGTAGTATTACGGCAAAAAATTCGTATTCGCCACCTAAGTTGGACAAAACTGTATTGTCCCATTCATAGCACCTTTCCCTGTTGCAAAATCCACTTTCGCGAACAACTTCCACTTTGACGGTCTTGCTTAAAATTTGCTGACAAAATATCTGCTAACAGGATTTGCATTTAAATCCGCCCTGAAAACGTAAAATTTAATTGACTTAATTAAAAAATTAAGCTGCCGAAATGTTTGAATTATGCCTTGAACAAAAGCCCAATTTCTGCAGATTATCCTTGTATTTCACTAACGAAAGCATAATTTTGAAAGAAGTTAGCAAAGCTTATAAAAGCTCGGAGAAAAAAAAAAGAAAATTAACGAAAAGAGAAAAAAACGAACCGTTAAATAGTAACAAAGAAATTCACCTCGCCTCGCCTCTATTTACTTAACTGAGTGGGCGCGACGAAAGTCCTTTTAATCTAGCGAGTTTTCAGGTTGAAATCGGCAAAGAAGAGAAACCTTTGTTTCGCCTACTCCAAGGTTAATTAAGGGAGCTGAGGATGTCGGCTAAATAACAGCTGTTGAGTTGATATCTTCAAACAGCGCTTCTTTTAATATCTTTTTTTTTGTGCGTGTGCGGATGTTGTGTTTGATCAAGTAAAAAACTTCTGTCACATTAATTAATTAAATCTATAAAGTGGGCTGTGGTGAACTTTTGTACTTCAGATCTCGTTTATACTATATATTGGCAAATAAGTGAGTCAACTCATTTCGGTAATTAAATATTTTTTTAATAGGATGTTATCATAAACACAAAACATCTATTGTTAACTGTGTAAAGTAAAAGTGTATCAATATGTTTAAAAAAAAAATCCTAAATTCGAAGTTATGTATCTTTAATTTAAAATTATCATAATCAGATAGGGTGCATAATATACTCAAAACATACCTCTATAGGAAAGTAATACTATAGAAAATAAATGACTGGAATACTTATGTAAAATAAGCTAATATACTCTATTGAAAGCTAAGATATTTTTACTACGACATACATTGATTTTTAAAAGAAGGATAAAGAGTGGAAGATTATTATTATTATTTATAACCGCTACCAAATAACGGTTACCATGCTTACGGCCGGCAGCCAGATATAATCGAAGAGTTGGGTCGTGAGTTCAAACTTAAATTGGCAAAATTTCCTTGAGCGTCACCAATTTTTTTGTTATTAAAATTAATCACCTAATGAAATTGGAAGCACCACGTATTTAAAAAGAATATTGCAAAAGAAAAATCAAATGTTAAAAGAATTAATATGTTAATATATTTAAATTATTTTTTTGTATATCATACACTTTTTTCTATTATTTACTATATACAGATTTTTTTAAATAATTTAAATATATAAACATATTAATTCTTTTAAAAATCTGTATATAGTAAATAATAGAAAAAAGTGTATGATATACAAAAAAATAATATATGAATACAAACTTGTGGTAAAAATATTTAATTATTGCATCAGGGAATATATGACATAATAAATTTGAAATTAAAGAGGCCCTACTTTTTCACATTGAATATACAATAATTTTAATATGATAAAAAAATATGTGAAACGTTGGTTGACAAAAGTTTTAAAAAAAAATCTTTTTGATTTTCAGTTTTCTTTTTTTTATGTAAATGGTGATATGTTGAACGTTGAATATGATATGTATCTAGGTAATGATTTAAATTAAAATAAGAATAAACTTAGCTAGTGGTGTATAGCTATTCGATTTGGCTACCGCGTGGAGGTTCCAGGAATAGATTGCGTGATCTGGACACTGCGTTCGACCTCTTTTTTAATCGGCTTTCACGGTCTCCAAATGTACCGTGCCGACACGTGGTCGGTTGAAATTGATTTTTATTCTTTTTCAAGTAGTAGATAACTTTATGTCATTTTTCTTTCAAAATTGTAGGTGAATTTATATTCAATGAAATTATTGTCCGATTTTCTTGCTATTTAACATAGTTTAATGCATTTTAGCACGTGCAATTTGCACCTCACGTAAAAAAAAAACAAGCTTAAAACACGAGCAATCTGCTCGGTATGCTTTCTAGGTTCGAAGAGAGGGCATCGATCTTCCGATTTGCACCGGCAAAGTCGGAGCATCCCCTCCTCGACTTAAGGTGCCTGCGTCTTGCAAAAATCTATACGATATACTCATAGCCATAATATTTAATTATTACTTATAGAACATTTTACATGTTATATACTTAAATGGAATATACTGCTGTGGACGAACACCTTGTATTCGCGAGAGTTTTTTTTAAGATGCACAGATGCGCATATTTTTATCCGATTTGCCTTTATCGATGCTTCGTGGGAGTTTCCACAGATTCAATCGTTTTAATTTTTGTATAAGAGTTAGTTATTGAATTAATTGTTTAATTTATTCTTTTAATTGTTCAGTTGTTTAAATTAATTTCATTCAGTTGTACATATTGCGTTCACCAGTATTGTATATGTTGTTCAATGTATATTCTAGAATGCTGTTTGTGCGTTGCGATTGTTTTACCCTGAGGGGCCAGTTCTTTGACGTGAGGCCGAGTAAGTACATGCAAATTTTTATTTATTGCTCCCATTTTGGTATTTCATTTTGATTTGAAGTTTTGTTGCGTTAATAGTTAATTATATCATCCATCAAGGAACTCATTAAATAGTAATTGTTGTTGTATTATTGTGTACGCAATTTAGATATAAGATCAGTTATTATATTTGTTCTGGAAGGTATTTTAAGTTTAAAGAGTTTAATTTTTCCGTTTTCTAGTTTGCTGATTTTTTTTAATAATTAATCACCACGGTTTGGGTGATTAGAAGCATTGTGCTTATATTTAAATTTCAATTTTGTAAATTTACTTGATCTGTCCACGTTTAAATTAATTTAGTTTGTTTTAAATTTTGAAACCACGTGGATTTTTGTGAAAAAAGAATTATCTTCTTGAACAAATTTGTCTTTTGTTTGTTAAAGGATTTGCATTGTCCTTTTTAAATGTAGATTCATGCAGTTTTTTATTTCGGCCAGAGCTCTAAGTTCACGGTTTTTTTTTTACTGCAATTTATAATTAAATGTTTTTTTTTTATAATAAAAATTATTGATTGTGAATTAACGTCATTCAAAAATTCTGTTCTTTTATTTTTGATTAAATAAATGAATGAATAAAATGAATTAAAGTCAGATTTCTTTTACCCACTATTTACTCATTATTAAATTAGTTTTAATTGCGAGGGTAATCCTGAGTTTAATTGTTCTTTTGCGCCCTTTTATTTTTATCCGCTGAGCTAGTAAATTTAATTTTCATTTTTATAAATTCATTTTGCATTTTCTTTGGTACCTTCAGTACACAGCAACACGTTGAAAATTATAATCCAACACCAAATAAATGATCCTTATTCTAAAAGCGCCTTCTAATTTACGTTCTTATTATAAGAAACTTTGATTCTAGTAATCTAAATTTCCGGCGTTAAAATTATTAATACAGGAGATGCATCAAATAAAAGTACTTATTTCTACATTTAAACTAATTAAAATAAAAGAATACGACTGTAAACATTAATAACAAGCTAATAAAACACTAGTAAAACATTTAGTTAAACTAAGTTCACACAAATAGATTTATAATGACCAATAACTGTGGACAACATAAAATGGCCAGCATTCATTTCCTAATTAATACACTTACAAAATTTTCATTTCACAAGCCGAGATTTAACAAAAAACTATGTAATTCGTTAAAAAGGTAGCGATCTATAATAGTTATTCTTCTATAGATGTGCTACGGAGTATAAAGGAAGTCCAATATAAACATTATGAAAGAAGTGCAATGACTTTAATTTCAGAAGATAATGGCAGCAGAAGGTTTGTTAAATTACTTTTTCATCGTATTTCCAAAGGTTTATGTGACATAAATTTAATATATAATATATAAATTTACCTCACCTCAATAAAAAATCGGATATTTACAAACTCGATGGTACTAGATGTGATAAAGTTTACTGTGGACAAACAAAACGTGCAATCGAAACTAGGTTTAAGGAACATATAGCAAGTTATCGCTATGGTAGACTTGAATCATCTAGCGTTGCGGAACATGTAAATGGCACTGGACAGAAAGTTTATATAGAAAATCAGGAATTAGTGAAAAATGTACAATCACTGAAAGAGTTAGACGCATACGTAACCATATATATGAAAAAAAAAACATTCAAATAACTAATGGAATTCGGAAGTTGCACCTCTCCGCCACTCAATTATGATGGATTTATTGGTAGAATAGTTCACATTTCCTAATTCTCTTTATTTTGAAATGTCAAGTAGGCATAGAAAAGCTCTTTCTTTTTTTTAGTGGAAGATAGGTGTGCATGTTTAGGTGGTAGCTCTTTTCTTATCTTCACTTTATTTATTTGGTCTTCGGTCGCCAATGGGAACTCACGTATTCTCGAAACAGTTGTTCCGAATTAATAATAATAAAATATAATTTAAGGCAGAGTGATCGGATATTCATGTGTGTAGTACTACAAATACTACAAATTTGTAAAAACCAGAAATAATTTTGTTTAACAAAGCCGGCAATTCTTCATTCCATGAAATTTCTGAAATAAATTAGATACACAACATATTTTACCGTATATCCTACGAAATAAAAATTATTTGCACTCCCAAACAGTTTTCTCAGAATTTCAAAGGGCACCACTTCTCATAAATCTTCTTTCCATATCTAAAAATACCTCACACCCAACTGAATTAACAATTTCCCACAATTTTCGGTCTACATCTTTCGCCTTTTATCAATGCTTCCATCTCACAGCTCGCTAACTCATCCATTCCGCTGCCCTAGCAATACGTTCTTCCTGTCAAATTGGATTCTCCGTCCGATGAGAAAAATATCGGCCCATTCCGGCCGCTACCTTACGATGAAAAAAATGATCGTGGGTGTCATCAGATATTCGTATCAGATGGAAACGGCGCTCCGTAGAAAGCGAAGCATTCGAAAATGAGGAGAAATTAATGGCATCGCTGGGAGAGCGAATTTTACAGGTTGTAAAAGCCGGCGCGCGGACCGCAGAGTGAAAAAGAGGTCTCAATAGATTTTCTAGACGACCCTAATGATGATATCTGCATACATTCGCAACCCTCGTTTTTACCAGAAGCGAAGGACAGATTCTGACAACGCGGCGAACTGGCGAGATGTTATTAATTATTATCAGTCCGCTCCAGTCCACCAACACTCCAAGTGTAATTAGTAGTTAGACAATGGGCCGTCATTGGGGACGTACTCTCTTCAGAGCTATTAATACTTGCATGAATACTCTTGCCGTAATTGCTGGTGGTGATTTAAGCGGGGATTGAATGGCCAACGGCTACGCAAACGAGCAAGAACTTTCTCAGCCTCACAACGTTGGTATGCTTATCATCAAAGTTCGGTAAATTCGCAAGTTTGCATTGAGGTATTAGAATCTCTGATGATCAAAATTAATTACAGAGGAACACAATTCCAACGATTTTACAATTTCTTCAGCATTTGCTTATATACCATACCCTGAAAGTGCATTTTCGTTGCGACGTCCAATGTCCGCGATTAGCTGTTACTAGTGCTGTAGGAATATGTGACTGTTCGGATTTACACGCAAAGGCAGGCAGTTGTGAATTCCTGCATTGTCACCAGTAATGCAGGAATGACTGTATTTTCAGCAGTATTAATAACAATAGTGCATTGAGGAGGCTACTACATATCTTCATCCATATGGGAATATGTTCAGATCTCAGATTTTTTTACACATATTATCTAGTATTGTCCCAACAGTTTAAGCGAAAGATTTCATAAAACTTCTAAAAGACTTTCTTTGAGCTTTACAAAATCGATATTTTCTTCGCTTGTGCTTTTTTACTTACTTGTCCCGTTTTCTCGCAACCTGTTCAAAGTATCGCGATATATATTTTTTTCTAAATGTAGAATTAGATAGAGAATATACTGAATGTAGCGTTGTTTAAAATAAACTTCTGCTCTTTAAACAAAAAAAATCGAAAATTTAAAAAAGTGAGCGAAGAAAATATCGAGTCTGTAAAACTCATAAAAAAAAAAACGTCTTTAGAAATCTTATGAAATCTTTCACTTAAACTGTTGGAATAATACTATATAATGTATGTAAAAAAAAATTCAATGAGATCAGACACAGCGTTTCTGAGAAAAACGGGACATACGTAATGGCGGTTTTCCCATATGGATAAAGATATGTAGTAACCCCTTTAATAATTGAATAGCGACTTTGAATATCGAGAATCTTTGCGCGAACTTTATAAATACATGTAAAGCTGACGCAGCAGTTATCGTATGTTTACTTTACCTACTTGATTCTAACCTACTTAACATTAATTACATACTTACAAACTAAATTTATTTCATACACATGAACCCTATTTTACCCACATTACGTGCTTGACCTAAACTACATATGCAAAACATCCCCATCAGACCTTTAATCACTTTTACTAACTCTCCCACTTATATCCTAAGCAAAGCATTCTTAAAATTTTTAATACAACAATTTTACAAACCCAAATTCACCATAGATAATTCCACATAGTTATTACAACACTATCTCAACAATGTTAAAACGGATTGCCCTATAATTTCTTTAGATATAGAAAATCTGTATATCAATGCGCCTATAGATTTCACTTTAGACAAAACTTACATCATTTTAGAACACGTAGACTCTTTAACTTCGAACAACATAAATTTTAATGATATTGTTAAAATATTACAATTTATTACGAAACATAATTAATGTGAATTTGAAGGGAAATAAAAAGGTTGCGGTATCTTTGTCGCATACCGTAAATGATATTATCTTTCCGGACGATTGCTGATCCGAAATCACGGGTGTTTTTTTTTTATTTTCCTAAAATATTAAATTAGTAGAAAAACAAAGTAAAAAAAATACGTATATATTTCTATAACCACAAAATATGAAAAATATACGTATTGCTGTGTACTGATTAAATTAAATGAAAAATGCAATACTGATTTTAAAATGAAAAAGAAAATAAAATTAGCTAGCTCAACGGATAAGACTTTAAAGAACGCAAAAGAACTATTAACCTCAGAGTTACCCTCGCAAATTAAAACTTGATTCTAACCACGAAAAGTAAATTGTGAGTGAATGAAATCAGACTTTCTTACTTACCCGAAAAATTGAAAAGGTTTAAAATAAAAATAAAAGAACATAAATTTTAACCCAATGACGCTAATTAACAATCAATTTATTTCAACAGCGGGTTTAAATTACAAATTGTGCAGAAAAAAACCTTGAACTGAAGGTTCTGGCCTAAAATAAAAACTGCACTTGACTCTAAATTAAAATAGGACAATACTGTTTCCTATGCAAAGCAAAAGTTTTGTTTGTTCAGGAAGATTATCCAAAATACACAACCTTTGAATTTCTATCCACGAGGTTTCACAAATTAAAATAAACTAAACATGGACAATTAATTACTAGAAATTTACAAAAAAGAAGAAACTAAACGCAAGAACAATGCAAACATTAAAATGAAACAGCAAAATTGAATAACAGAAAATTAACTGTTTAAAATATAATGATAGAAAAAAGCTAAAATATATCTTCCTAAACAAAAAATAATAATTGATCTTATATCTGTAAAGTGCACACTTCAATATACCAACAATTATTATAATAAAAGTTCCTTGGTTAAATTAAACAAAATTACAGAATTAAATTTCAATATTAAATGAATTACAAAAATGGCAACCAAGATTTAAAAACACGTCTACTCACGTCAATAGTCGAACAAGGAAGTCCTTAACAAAATTCTACAAATGTTTTTCTCACAAAAATCCCTCTCTCAAAATCGTCTCTCAACGCAGACGTATTACAATTCAACGAGAATATTTAATAGAATCCGCATTAAATCAGCACAAGCGAACAATAGACAATTTAATGAATGGAATAATTAAAAAAACTTAACACTAAATAAATTAAAATGATACAATAAACTCTTTAACTAAACTTAAACAAAACAAAAATAAAATTTGTGAAAATTCTCGGTAAATTGAATAATAGCTGTTAAAGCAAAGAAAACAACCAATAAATAACCAAAATATGCAACTCAAAATACACTCAGCGAAATGGGTTGTCTAACCACAGCAGTATGTAAATATGTAAAAACAGCCTAACTAATATTTTTCTTTCCCAAACTATGATAGTTTTTCCTACTTTTATTGCTATTACTACTACTATAATATAGTAAAGCATGTCATGAAAGTAACATATACGGCCGTTTGCACCGTCTGCGATTAACATTTTAATTAACTAATCAAAGATTAAATTTAATTACGAAATATGAATTGGATTGCACCGAACAAATTTAATTAATGATTAGTTAATTAAAAAGTTTGCGGCAGAAATATAGGTTGGTAGTGCGTTAAGTTTAGTTTTTAGTCAAAAATCGTATTTCTATTGGGAACACTGTTCCATCATAATGAAAATTGCCGTTATGCGAATGCGCGATTTTAAGCAGCATTTGAAAGTTATTGGTATTTAAGCTGAAGCAAATTGCTACAGCATTAGATATTGAAATAAAAAAATTGAGTAGTAGTTTTAAAATGGAAATTATTATGTGAATGTAGGTTTTTTTTTCATTACGCAATTCTTTTATTTGTTTGTTCTGCAAATGCTCCAATTTTTGATACTTTATTTGACCTCTGCTATTACTTGTTAGAATTATTTTATTATTACCATCATTTCCTTTTATTTAATAAATAAATGGTTAGTTACATACACAATATTTCTTTTAAAAAAATCCGAGTGACAATGCATTTAGAGTAAATAAAATATATTTCGTTTATACAAAAGCCAAAGAAAACAAATACAAAAAAATGTTCAAAAGTTAATTTCTATACAGCAATGAATTACAAATTGTTGAAATAATCATTAATTAGTAATGCCTGTGTCGCAGCAGGTACATCATCAACAGTGTCATAATTAAACTCATGAAGTTGTCCATTTAAAATTTCGTTATTTAATTTTTCTTCATTGATTTCCTCTTTACCCATATTTATGGCTATATTGTGCAATACTGAGGTAGCAACTACTACTGGCATAGAGGTATCCAGCTTTAAGCGACAACCATATCCCAGTATTGGAAAACATTCTTCTTAGAAACATGCTTTCAATGACATTCCGTGTTGTAATATGGCTTTCATTATAACGATTTTTCACAACTGTTTCAGAATTTAACAGTGGGGTCTTTAATTCTGTTTTTGAGGCATATCCATTGTCACTTATGGAAAAAAATGGATCGTTAAAGTGTGTATTCCCTGGCCATCGTACTACGATATCCATTATTTTTAAATTAGCATCATATACAAATTGTGAATTTGTAGAAAGATATCCTTTCCTATTACGAAATACCTCCGGGTCATTCCCACCTGAAACCACGAGTAATCCTGAAATACATTGTCAGTTTTTATTTCGGGAATTAATTTTTGATTTACCTTGGACTTTCTAAAACCCTGCCAAATATACACTTCTTGCACGCCGCTATCCCTTGTCCCTAATCTTCACAGTGAACACTTTAATTAGCTAGCTATTTCAATTTACAGTCAGAGATATTTGTATTATAACCAAAAACCGCATAACATAACCTCAATAATCGCCTATAAACATGATTGTAGACAAAGAAACTAGGCTTGCGCCAACTTTAATTATGAGTTAATTCGTACCTTGGGTACTGATTAAAGATAATCACGAATTAAGGATTTAATTATTAATTAAGCAGTCGGTGCCAAGGAATTTAAACTTTGATTATGATTAAATGTTAATTATAACTTAATCACGAACGGTGCAAACGGCCGATAGTGAAAAATGCTGAGAAACATGAAATATTAAAGAAAAAATAACAACGAGCCTATTAATAGACGAGTATCTTTCCTATTTAATAACACCGAGTGTAATGAACATATTAAATATTTAATTAATCAAGTACTTAATATTTTTTCTTAAAAACTACAAATTTTTATCAAATGAATTGGAAAAAAGTAAATCTACAACTTTAAAATTAAATATACAAGGCAATAACTGAAAAGTTTGTTTAATTCATAGTATTTCTCCCTTAGATATAATCTCAAACGATCTTTAATCCTTAGAAAGACATTCGAATAATTTTCGAGTACCCGAGGTCACCTACATAAGACCTTTGCTTGCCGCGCCTACCCGATGAGCTGCGAATGGTAGACTGTGACCGTGCCGCTAGATATACGTCACCAACCAGACATTATGAGTGACGGCGATGGTACATGACAAGAAACCGGACACTTTCCATCGGTTATTTTTTCTTAGCCACCGAATCACCTTGTAAAGGAACGCGTTTTCTTATCATGGAAACTTTTGGGGATGGCCAGCCCAAATTCCGTCTCACAGATAACCCCACCTGCTCTTTTGAGCGACTAGCTGCTGCTGGAAAGCAATCTTTTTGTTCTGTAGCGATTGGTTTCAGAAGTTTAGTCAAAGATGCTTTCCAACAGTGTTTCCCTCAGTCAGTCCAAGCAGGGCCGTTGGCTAGCCTAAAGATTGTCGACTTACCCACTTCGTCGGCTTTCTCTTACCGAGATAACTTCCTTCCAAAACTTTACTATACGTACTAATTTGCTGAATTTGGTATGGCGAAATAATAGAGTGACTACTTTTACATTAATAAAAAATTTGTGACAATAAATTAAACTAACAAACTACAGATTTAATAAGATAACAAGTAAAAAGACGAACGAAACACAACTATTTGGATGAATATTTTAATGTTTATAGTATTGTTTAACATATACATTATAATGTAATTCTTACTTACAAAAATTATTTATTGGGGGAGACACAGAGAGAGAGCGAACGAGTTTCGGTTTCTTCGTAATTGGTTAGTTTTCAGCAGACATTTTGAACATCTTACCAACCGATGTGGGTAATTAATTCTTCCCGTAATCCAAATTATAATCCAAACTTTACACAACACTCACAAAATTTTAAAGAAAAGGGGGTTTTTCGAACGGTTTTAGCACAAAAACAAAACACCTCTCGAGGAAAGCTTTTGCTTCCTGTTCTCGAATTTTTCAAGCTTATTTTAAGTGCAAAATTTAGGAAGAGAAGTTTGATTTCAATTTTAAGATATGGTAACGCCCGGTAACGAAAGGATAACGCGTGCTTTTCCTGAAGCTGAAGCGATCCGCGAATTAATTGATTCAAAACAGCAATGCAAAGAATTTTTATAAACTTTAGTTGTGACGTCATTTTGCATCGATTACTAGTTTCACTTCTCTTTACAGGAGGGCGCAACTATGATCGAAGGCGTTATTTTTCTGAACTTCAAACGCCCTTCTGGAGAGTAACGTGGGATTCGCTGGTCAGCATTTGTAACATACAATAAACAAAGAAGCAGATAAATTTTAAAGTAATGCCATATTATCTCAACTACGCGAGACTTTAAACAAAAATAGACTATTGTTTTCTGTGAAATAGACGCTGCTTCAGCAAATGCCACAGTACTTATCATCAACGTATTAATAAAATGAATTTAAATACTTTGTATTATACAGGATGGAATTTCGAATTCTTACAACCTTATTATTTTTTTTTAATCAGAACTATTTTCATCCATATTTTTTGAATCGCTTAACCAATTGAAAATCCTATTGTATGTATTTATTCACCGTTTCGATGTCTTTCATTTAGTTTCAAGAATGACCAAATCGAATACATCTTGCACTAGATATTGTTTTTTAAAGAGCGAAGAGCTCAAAAAAAAAATTAAAAAAAAATGACAATACCGCGAAAGCTACTCCAAAAAAAAGATAACTTTGATATTCGAATTCAACGGCAGAAAATCCATAAGAAAAGTCATCTCTCATGAAATGTACATTTCTAATACAAACTAGTGTTACTTAACTTTCAACTGATGTTAATCAGATTCCTCTTATGTATAGCAGCTCTTGGCTTAGCTACCAATTTCAAAACGTCACTGAAGCAGTGAAAGGGCGCGTGGCAGTCAATGAGTTGACAGGCGCTCAACAAAAGTTAACGCGCTCGTAATTTTCCTCGTTAAACGCTCTTCGTTGAAAACGGCGACGCGAAACGCGACAAAAATAAAACTTTCCATTTAACCGGAAACGCCCCCATTGTTAGATCCTTGCGTTACCTCTTGTCCCGATGCCCTCGCTTCAGCTAACGCGCTAAGAAAACGGTCTAATGACAGGAATTCAGACAGGATCCGACCCCTTTTCTGTTAGTCGAAAGTCAACGGTGAACATCCGCCGCCTCCCGCTTTCTCCCTCTCCCCTCATCGCCAACGTCTCACTCCTTATTTCGCAATCGAATCGGTTTATTTGACTCCCGACTCGCCTCGCCCGAAAGGACGCAGTTCTTCTGGTCTGTTCACCGTTCGCGAGGGGAAAACGACGTTTAATCGGCCGGGACGCGCTCTCCGCTAATGAAGTCATTCGCGTGCGAAAATTTAATAAAAACGTGGACGCTAAGTTATGCCGGGGAAAGAGTGCAGGCCCTAGGGGGTAGTCGATCGACCGCCCCGTTATTTATTTGGAGTTCACGAGTCGAACGATTCGCAAGAAGGGAAATAAACGCTACTGTTGACTTTATATTTAAGGTAAACACGTTCCGTACGCGTTCCGGAAGGAAGTTGTTTTTACTTCTGGAATATTTTTGCGGAAATTGAATAGATGGGATAATTTTACGAAGCAATAAGGTTGGATTGTGCTTCTCATGGTGGTGATAACAAAATATGTATTTACTTTATTTTATTTTCACTTACAAAATACGAATGAAAATCAATTCAAGACATGGAAAATTGGTACATGGAATATAGAAGCTTAGCAGGGAAAGAAGAAGAGTTAGAGGAGGAATTTATAGCAATGGGTGTAGATATATTGGGTATTACTGAAACCAAGAAAAAAGGAAAGGGATTAAGTAAAACGAAAGAAGGACATGTAATGATATACAGTGGCGTTCAAAAGGATCATAGAGGGAGTTGGTTGTTTAATACATAAGAGATTAGAACGGGAAATATATGATTGGAAAGCATGGACAGAGAGAATTTTAACAATAGAACTACGAGAAACGAACAAGTCAATAAAACAGTAATAGTGGTTTACGGAGCTATCGAGGATCACAAAACAGAAAATAAAGAGAAATTTTGGAAAGACTTAATGAAAGCAACTGAAGAAGCGAAAGGAATGATATTCATAATTGGGAATTTTAATAGTAGAGTAGGTAGGAAAGACGAGATATATAGCAGACCAAACTAAGCTATATGGGTAATACGGTCTTTAAAATAAAACTGCTAAATAGTCTCAATATTTCGTCATATATTTATGACTTCCTCAGGAGGACATCTACAATATTACAAAGAATATGAACCACTATTCTTTGTAATATTGTAGATGTCCTCCTGAGAAGTCATAAATATATGACGAATATTGAGGCTATTTAAGCAGTTTTTTTTAAAGACCGTATTACCCATATAGCTTAGTTTATTCTTCATTGAAGTTCCGGTCGGTACTCCTTTTCAAATATATAGCAGACCTATAGGAAGACACGGAGAAGACATAAGAAACAATAACGGTAAAATGATGTTGGACTTTTGCGTAATGAACGACTTTATAATCACAAATACTCTATTTGAACATAAGGAAATACATAATTACCAGAGAAGTAATAAGTAGGGGAGAGAGATCTATGATAGATTTTATATTAGTGGAAGATAAAGACAGAAAATAATTATGGATACACGAGCCAATAGAGCTGAGATTGGAGTGACTGTTAATGGTCAATAACAAAAATTAAGGAGAAAAGGAAAACCGAGAGGCAATAGTATGGATGGACTAAAGAAATTGAAACTGAAATAATAAGATCATATAAATTAAGAACAAGAATATTTGCGCGGCAATATGAAGAGCAATATCAGAAATAGTTAAAACGCAGAAAGAGATATGGCATAAGAATATATGTAAATCAATATGGAATTCTTTTTAACACACATCATAGAAACACTAAAGAAGTATAGCGGAGTTAATAGGAAAATAAACAATAAGAAACAGACGGCATGGTGGTCAAACGAAATTAAGGCACAAATAAAATTGAAGAAAAACTCTTGGAAGAAATATTTGTTAGATAAAACAACCAACAGTTATGACATATATAAAAACGAAAGAAATAAAGTGAAAAAACTTGTGATGGAAGCAAAAAAGAATATGTTGGAAGGAATTCGCGAGAGAATGGAAAGGAACAGCAAGAGAACCAAAGCTATTTACGGAGTTTTAGAAGTTTGTAGAAAAGAAAAGAAACAAGAAATACAACATATAAAAGACAAAGATGGGAATTTGATAACAGAGCAGGAATAAATTATTAAAACGTGGAAAGAACATGTCCAAACTCTATTAGATGGAAAAAATGAGATGGACGAAAGTGCAACTAGACAAGTAGTAACAGCAGAAGAAAGTGGCAAAATAATAAGCATGAATGATTTAGAAGAAGCATACAAAAACTAAAGGAGGTAAATCACCAGGGTACGATAAGATAACATCGAAATGATAAAGAATATGGGGAATAAGGCAAAAGGAACAATGCTACATTTGTACAATAAAATATGGGAAGAAGAAGAGCTACCTGATGATTGGAAAATGACGCTGATTACACCGATTTTCAAGAAGGGAGATAAAAAGAACTGCAATAATTACCGAGGTGTATCTTTAATAAGCACAGCCATGAAAATTTTTGAACAAATACTACAGAAACACCTGAGAGAAGCAATTGAAGATTCCTTGGAAAAATCCAAATGGATTCAGCGCGGTAATAGCACACAAATCACATTTTTTCCATTAAACAAATTACAGAAAAGCAATAAAGAAAAGCGGAAGGTGCTATTGGCTTCATAGAGCTCGAAAAAGCATTCGATAAAGTCCAAGAGAAAACTATGGATACTCTAAAGAAAGGAAGATAAACGATAAAACTATAAGAATAATATAGAAGACTATGTTAACGCAGTAATAGCAAATAATAATGTATCAGATACCTTCAACACAATCAGGACTACGACAAGGAGGAAGCTTAAGTCCAATTATTGTTCATAATTTTATGGACGATATTTTAAGAAATGTACCAAAAAAGTAAGAAATTTTGTGTTGGATATTACAACTTACTTACAAAAAGTAGAAATCGGAAGGAGTGTTTGCAGATGATATCGTTATAGTGCCGAAAACGAAACAGATTTGCAACACAATATTAATATATGGTATAAAAAACTAGAACAAAATGAAATGAAGTTAACATAAACAAACAAAAGTGATGGCCATAGGAATGAAAACATAGAACTGAAATAGAGATTGACGGAGAGAATATACAACAAGTTAAACTTTCAAATACCTAGGAGTAACACTAGATGAAAATGGAACACAGAAGCAGAAATAAATGAAAGGGTTGAGAAAACAATGAAACTGTACTATACTAGCAAATAAATTCATAAATAAAAAGAAATATCACAAAACTAAATTAAAGTATTTAAATCAATTATTAGACCGTCCTAACTTACGGCTGCGAATCATGGATACTAAATGAAAAACAAAAAAGTAAGATACAAGCAGTCGAAATGAAGTTCCTGAGCTTAAGTAACATATTTCTTGCCAGGCACCCTCACAGAGTCAAATTCCCCTTCTAATCACCATTACGGCTTGGGAAGAAAAAAAAGAAACGATTACCGCAACTGACCAGAGAGAGATTTGAACTCGCGGCTCCTCGCGTTGATTTAAATTCCTAAATTAAGTAATACTCATTATCGATAGTGGTAATTAAAGTAAATATGTTGAAAAATACGATTTTGTTTCTAACTATAGTTTCTCACATCTACGGTGTGAGGGGCAATTGCTACAACCTAATAGAATCATATTTGACTAATACAGTACAATATGTACAATATCACGCTAGGGTGTCAAATACAAAAAAGGTGTGCCAAGGTATACCACAAGGTTCGATTTTGGGTCCGTTGTTATTTATCATTTACATCAATGATCTGCCATCTAGTGTTGCCGGAGGGAATGTTTTTTGTATGCCGATGATACCTCTATTTTAACTACCACAAAAACAATAACTGACTTGCTATCCAATAGTAGGACGGCGTTAGAGGAGACTGCCGTATGGATTAATAAAAATGGTCTTCAAATAAACAACGAAAAATAAAGGACAAAATAACAGCAGCGTAAAATTCCTTGGAGTTCACATAGACAGTTGTTTGAATTGGTCTTCACATATTATGACAATTATTAAAAGACTTACTGCGGCAGTGTATATACTACGCAGGATAAAAACAATTGTTACTTTGCAGGCGGCATTAATGACGTACTATGCTAACTTCTACTCCGTGGCCGCTTACGGTATTATGTTCTGGGGGATGTCTTCGGACGCAATGCGAGTGTTTCGCCTACAAAAAAAAGCTGTTAGAGTATTAGCGAAACATGAGACTAGAGACTCATGCAGAGATGAGTTCGTTAGACTTGGCATACTTACCCTCTTCGATATATATACTCACCACAGTTAAGTTCGTACATCAGAATCAAACGAAATATATTAAATATAGCGATATTCATAGTTATACCACACGTGCTGGTGAACAGTTAAGAATTCCATTGCATAGGATAAAAAAACACAAAACTATGTTGACTATTGGGGTGTGCAATTATATAATAAATTACCAACTAACATAAAAACTCTGAACGCAAAAAAATTTGGGACTGCAGTGAGATTTATTAGTAAGACGCGCGTTCTATTCTGTGGAGGAGTTTCTAAATTCGAACTTACCATGATTTTTTAGCATGTTTTTTATTTTGTCTATTTGTTTTCGTCTGCCTTCAATGTATATACAATGTACGATGTTTTTTTACTTTAGTAGGTACCTATATTTTATATTACTGTATATTTTGACATTGTCAAGTAATTGTAATTACTTGAACTAATAAACTATCTATCTATCTATCTATTATTCCTTCTAAACTACAAATAATTTTTTTATGTTAAATGCGTGCAGAAGGATATGCACTGGAACCAATGTTTGTTGCCTTACTTTATGTTTGGTGTAGATAAAGCTTAAGTAATATATTTCTTGCCAGGCACCCTCGCAGAGTCAAATTCCCCTCCTAATCACCATTACGGCTTGGGAAGAAAAAGAAAACGATTACCGCAACTGCTCCTTGCGTTGATTTAAATTCCTAAATTAAGTAATACTCATTATCGATAGTGGTAATTAAAGTAAATATGTTGGAAAATATAATCTATTTCTTTTCGTGTTCCTCCCACAATTTTTTAATTAAATTTATGAATTTATAGAAGGCTTAAGTGATTCCCTCTTATACTCATCTTAGTGTTTTTTATTTGCAATAGTATATACGAAAGGGATGATATTAAAAGCCCGTATCCCGCCGTCTTATATTATATCATAGACTTTTTGTTCAGACCTAGTGTAAAGTATATTGATATATCTGCTATAAAATTGTGCCAGTCTTCCTTACTTTCAACATACATTCATTGTATATACATATTAACCGAAACTTCTACATGCTTTTATTTATTTGTTTAGTGACAATTCCACACCCCGTAGATAATACAGATACATATTGCGTTTGTCCGAACAGAGTTTTTAAGTGTTATAAGAGGTAACGTAATATTAGAAGTTTAACGATCTCTGTGTTAGTAAAAAGGGGATGATGATAGACGGTAGGCCTCTATACTACTCACTCAGATCAATTGTAGCGGTCGGTCGACAATTCTGATACAAATTTTAACTTTATTAACTTCAGAAACAGTTGCGACATTAGAATAATAAAGAATGCACTAATTATAGTTTTTATGTGTTTCGTAAAATTTAGGAATGTAATAAACAAATTTTGAATGACAGTGTCGTAATACTTCTCCAGTGTAAAGTGTTTAATTTCAAAAATAATAAAAAGTAAATATCAATTTCAACATATTACTATCAAATTAACATTAATATTTTCACAAAGTGTTAAATTAATATTTGGTATAATAACCCTTGTTGGTAATATAGTCTTTTAATCTTCTCATAGAAACAACTAAATTTTCACAATAATTAGTACCTCAGAATGTCTCCCAAATATCGTGCACGTGTTGAGTGATTTGTTGGACATTTCTTTCTCGAACACTGTGTTGTTCCAAACCCTACAGCAGAGTCCACACCGGAGTGACACGACACGAATACGACAAACGACAGCATTATTGCGGTTGTATCACTCTGGTATGAAGCCAGCTTACCACTGTGTTACCATCTTTCCTCACATATTTCACATGGGATTAATGCTGGGGGATTTTGCACGCGAATCCAACTGTTCTCAGTGATTATTAGCATTGAACCACCTTTTGGCAATTCCAGCAGTATGTACCAGGCTGTTGTTCTGTGCAAAGGTAAATACTGCCACCTCATCTTCTGGATATGTGGCTCTTACAGTAGACTTCAACTTCAACACTTCTTCTAATACTTGGACGCAACATTTTGACATGAAGCGAGGTAGTGTAACATTTATCAATGCTCCAAGACCTCCGCGGCGCATCCAACTCCAATAACCAGCTGTTATTTTTCCTGCAGTGAATTGTTGTCTTATGTTTTCTATGCTATACCTAGTATTTTTAGAAAAAAAAAACATTCCACACTTTCTTCGCAGGCTTTCTACCATGATAACCAGCCCCTGTAATCTTCGCCTTATGGTATTACTGGGGAGAAGCGGTACCACTTATAAAAGTTTTTAATAACAGTTATAACAATTTTGTCTCTGAACACTTACCGATAAGCCAACCACTTTTATTTGCCGTAATGGCATTTCGATATCTGCTATTCCGCAGATACAAGCTGCAAGTACAAACTGGGGCCACTGCACATTTCCCAGTCCTGAACTATTGAAAGACAGGGGCTCGGGCTTTTGATAAGAAATATGCGATGTGGGTGTATCTATCTGTAACTACCCGTTATCCATTAAAGTAAATAATTTTGAAATAAACAATATTGGATTAAGAGGATGAAATTTTAGTATATTTTAGATATTTGTTCACCCTTTCCAAGAGTATCGATGCCTGGTACTATGGAACATTTGGTGGAATTTCTAAAACTAAATAGCTCAGACGGTGTTACGCTCACGGAATATAAGAGGCTAACTTTCTTATGTATGTATCCATATCGTTTTCAAGTAGATATTTTGAACAATCACAAGAAATTGCAATGAGAAACGCATTATCCTCGTTCATTGCTAACACATTTATTCGTAGTAGATTCGAACGGACTTGATATGGGCATTGAATATCGTAGAATTTTTGCGGCTTTCGACATCAGTTTCAAACAACTATTGCGGATTTTGTCTCAAAACTAAACTTAAAATTCGATAATGCTAAGTTTACTGTGGAAGAAAAGGCGAGTAACCAACTTCCTTTTCTAGAGAGTTCAGTGATCAGAGACAATAATAAATTAGAAATAGGTATCTATCCAGAAAAGGAACCAATATAAATGGATTCAATAAAAAAAAATAGATTCAATCACTGCTGACAGCATACAATGATCGGCATTAATTTCCTAATCAATAGGCTTCAAAGTTCAATATAAACATTATGTAAGAAGTACCCCGACTTTAATTGCAGACGAGAATAGTGACAAAAACTTTGTTAAACTACCATTTCCTCGTATAAAAGATATAGGCAACATTTCTAAAAACAAAATTTGAACATTTGCTGCCACTTCAGCTATCGTTCAATATGCGGCAATTGGAGTAGATTTTTGATGAATATTTCTGACAATAGATTGTGGAAACTGTGAAGAAGAGTATGAAGTAATCTTTTAGGCAACCCGGAATATAAGCATTATTCCGATGAAAGATTGGCCACTCACAAAATCGTTTGTGGAGTGTGTGATAAAATTTACGTTGGTCAAACAAGGCGTGTGATCGGAACTAGGTTTAAGGAGCACATAGCAAGTTATCGCTATGGGATGCTTGAATTATCCAGCGTTGCGCAATATATAGACGATACCGGACAAGGAATCTATGTAGAAAACCTTGCGTTGGTGAAAAATGTAGAGTCACCGAACGAGTTAGATGTATACGAAATCATACATCTGAGAAAGACATTCCAATAACTTATTGAAACGGGAAGTGGCCTCTTTATCACTCAATTATGATTTATGGTAGCAAGGTTTACATTTCTTATTAATTCTTGGTAGTTCGAAGGGTCAAGTAGGCGTAGAAAAGGCAATTGTTTCCTTTTAAGAGGGAGGTAGCGCTGCAAGCTTAGGTAATCACTAAACAACGAACCATCTTGAAGGAAGCTTCGGCCTCCCCGCTGAAGATGTTCACCGCAGTTGTGAACGAAAAGTACGGAAGTAATTCCCCAGGACCACGGCTCAACAGCCCTAAAAAAAAAACTTTTTATATTAAGTAATAGGTCTTACTTTTACTTTAATTCACTCGGTCTTCGATTGAGAATGGGAACCCACGTCTTCCTGAAACAGTTGTCCCGAATTAATAACATCTCCCGTAGCTCGGAGTATCGGGTATTCACGTGTCCAACAGTTCATTACTTACGTAATGTCATCGTTCGTAATACATATCCGTATCAACTTCGATGATACCTCACATATCGAAATCAATCTCGACGTTCTCAAACTGGGACATTGTTTAATGTTGCAGAAAGTGGATTTAAGCTGTATGCCTTCGACGTCCACGGGACAAACTCGATCGATAATGCAATTCATCATACCTATACTGTCGTCGACCGTGCTATCGTGAAGCGAAGCGCATAGGACGAGCCACTATCAATAATTCAGTTGACACCGTGTTGCTCTACAATAAAGACATTCTCTGCAAGTAATACACAAAAAGTAAAAAACTGCTGCTGGTAATCGCTTTTGAATACCCAGTATTACATTACATCGGTACGATGTGGATGAAAAATTGTAATTAATTCAAACCGCGTAAGCGGTTTTGACATCTACCGAGCTAAAATAAATCTCCGGACCTCGGTTAATTAATTTGCGAAACGCGATCGCTTGTCTGTAACTATAGTACGAAGGTAAGGAAACTTTAATGGCCTGGCATGCGGCATTGAAAAGCTCGCGGTGACTGCGTGTTCTCGTGTAAAGACCCCGGAATTAAGGATTTCCATTGTATGGCGGCGGAAAATACGCTTCGCACGTATACCGAACTCCTGGAAAACGTGCGGTTAACTCCGACTGCTTTTATTATTTATTTTCACCGGCTATTTTATCGAGTGAAAATGGAGGGATAGTATGCGGAACATATCGGCGGCATATTCGCTGTTTTCGCCAAAACCTAACTTCCACTAGGTCGCTGGGTCGGTCCCCTGGGAGAAATATGTGTAGGAAACTTTACGCTGTAACGATGTAAAGCTATTATTTCGCGAGGTACGAGATTCGTTTTAATCTGTAGAGGAAAGTTTTAATACTACAAAAATGACAAGTTAACTTCGAAACAATCGGAGCACTGCAAATTGGTTAAATTATGAGGGTAGGTGATGAACTAGTGGAAAACAAATGTAAATTATTGGACGCGAATGTTAATTAATGGCGTATACGCAAATAAATGTTGGAACAATGCTCGAAAGCTTTTACGAACTTTCAATTAAATTCCAGCAGTGTTTGATAAATCCTTCCCGAATTACGCTACTAAATGAGTTAATTTTTTTTTCGGAACTAAATGTAATGTTTTGGGGGAAATCAAATATCCATAAACAGTTCCTACCACATATTCATAATTGTTCATTAGGATTTAATTTGAATACGTGTTCTACTTTAATAATTAGTTGGTTATTAATCTTTGAGAACCTAAATATAATGCTTTTAAAAACATTTATTGTCGTAATTGCTTTTTTTTCCAAAATATTATGTCTCCTTCCACCATACCTAAGCAATATGAACATACTGTTAAACATGTCTTTAACAATTAGTATGTAAGAACACAATGAGAAGACAAATTAGGGATAGATGCTAAGACAATTGATCAAGATGACAATAACGCAATCAAAAGTGTGACAAAAGATAAGGCGATTAATTGTCAGCGAATTTCAACTTAACACTGGATTACCCCACATAGGTGATCGATCACAGTAGAGGAGCAAAATCAAAGCGCACACTGACTATTGATGGCTAAATAGAAGTTATGGATCAAATGTTGCAAGTCACTGAACAGAAAGGTAAACTTTGGCATTGAAAATCAATAAGACAGTAAGAAGTAACGATTATCAGTAAAAAAATCCAGTCAAGAGAGTGATGGTAAAAATCACCTGGATACAGACAGGTAAAAGAGTTCTTAAAGGAACATAGGCTTGAATTTACTATGGATCTACTGAATAAAGATAGGAAGACTGTCAAAATGTTAGTAGGTCTACTGACTGGTCACTGCAGACTAAATAAGCATATGTACAACGTAGGCCGGGTAGATGACGCAACCTGCAGATTCTGCCAAGAGGAGGAAGAAACACCAGTTCATAGTGCTCGTGCTAAGTGGAAGGCCTGGCAAAGACTAGTTTCGTAGTAATGGGCGTGGATAATCCCCAGCTAGCAGTTACATAAAGAAGTCGCTCTGAAAGATGATAAGCCTAATTATGAGGACAAAATTGAAAGTGTCTTCTAGCTAAAAGGGATCAAAATAGATTTGAAAAGATCGCGATGAAACAGGTCCATAGGCCACCCCAATTCTGAACTAATCCAATCTAATCGGTAAAAAGATAAAATATGAGAAAATATATATTAAGATAAAAGCACATGGATTTGAGCAGTGATTATCTCATTATAGTAGTTGTTTAATTGAGAAAGAGCCTGAAGTTTTGGGAAAAATAACGACAGCGATAAAAGCATTCATTCATGTGAAAGAATTAGAAAACAACATGCGAAAGGGACCAAATTAACGAGATTCAATGTGATAATAAGATTGACATAGGTACTCAAGAGAAGTCATATTTTTTTTTATAAAAAAGGAACGAGAATACTCTTGAGAAGCGAATAATAAGAACGATACTGGGGCCACACAAAGATTGAAGGAAACGCATACAAAATGAGAATGAATATTGAGTTTTTTTTTATGATAGGCGTTATTCGGAAAAGACGTGGTCAAAAGCATACAGCAATAAAGAATGACTTGGTTAGGACATGCATGAAGAACTGAAAGTTTGCTGACGCACAGAAAAAAGCAAAGAGAACTTAAAACAAGATAGCAGAGGGCACAAGATTACTTAAAAGGAAGGAAACAGTAGGAGAAACAAGAATCCAGAAGACAAAAATACTCCATGTTGTGGCACTGTCAACAGTGGGTAATTCAAAGCATCTTGCCGTAAACGCCGTAAACTTTGGACGCATAGTTTAATAGAAAAGCTATGATCATCAGTAATAACACTCCAGGCTGCCCTTAAAGCCCTCAGCAGTTATAAGATCGCTTCAAGCCTAGTACTTTAGTGTAACAATGCCTTGGAAGCGATCGCTATTGATAATGACTTGATACTCAGATGGTTTAAAGGTAATAAAGGTAATCTGGGAAACGAGGCTGCCGATAGGTTGGCAAGACGAGGTTCGTGTTCTCCTTACATGGGCCGGAGCCTGTTCTTCCCATTTCTTCGGCTACATTAAATACCCTAATGAACCAATGGACCACTACTCTACATAAGGAGAGATGGGCATCCATAACCACCTGCTGTCAGGCACGAAAAGCCATCCCCAGGCTGTCGTCCAGGGTAGCAAGATACTGTCTGCAGCTTTCTCGCAATAAACTACGTAAAGTTGTAGGGCTATTGACTGGTCACTGCAAACTTAATAAACACATGCACCGCATAGGACTGACTAGCAGGCCACTAGAGAACGAGACACCGGCGCACATCCTATGTGACTGTCCGGCGCTTGTCCAACTTAGAGATTCCATCCTGGGGGAGTTGTGGCCCAGTATGGCCAACTTTGGCGGCACCTCACATGCTGCATTGCCCAAGTTCATTCATCGCTTGGGTTGACTTGAGTAAGCTGCGGGTGAGTGACCCCGCCTAGAGAAGGTAGCACAATGGACCCGGTTAGAGTGGCCTAAGTGCGCGTGGCTAGCCACCCTTCCCAAATAACAATCCAGAATCCAGCAATAGCATTGAACTTTACAAAAGTTGCATATTTTTTTTAGTGGAATTCTTTCCAAGGAAAGTGTATTTTATCTTTTTTTGCTAAGCTCTTGGTCATTTTGGCAGTAGAATATTAGCAAGCCCATTTTTTGCCATTATATTAACATTAACTACGTTACTTTTATTACTGACAAGAAGTAATAGATAGTTATCATCACGCACTTTATTTTGTTTATGACACTAGTAAAAATTATTGCATGTTAACGAACTTTAGATTACTGACTCTTGATCTTCTTTCACTATTCGGTCTTTCTGTATACCCTTACTAGTTATTTTAAATTAATTTTAATGATTTTCTTGGTGTATGAATTTATTTGATTTGCTATAAAGATTGTGTGAGTAAAATGTGATTACACAAATATTGGTGAAATCACTTGATAAGTATTCATAAAGGTAAAGATTCCGTGTAAAAATATATAATATATTATATAATAATAATTGAGTTTCCAGACAAGCAAAATTACTCTATAAATAGAAATACCGTACAATGGTACAACTGAATGAAAAAGTTACAAAGTACTTTCATCCCCAAGGTTGTGAAAGTGCTTGAAGACGAAAATAACCAGTGATATTTAATACAATTTCTCATATATTTGGTTTTCAATGTAAGCAATCACTATCATTTGCGGATTTAAAATACCATCTGCAACGATTAGCTTTTTTATTAAAAATAAAAATTACGACCAACCAATTTCTTGGATCTCTACGTAGATCCAAAGTGCCCATAATTGCCTCTATGAATGATTATGTGGTACCTCCAAATGGATCTGTATAAGTTTACGACACAAGATATATGCAAACAACCATCTGACTGCACAAGATGCAATACCTCGCTCCAATGCTTAAATGGTATTATTTTATACTTGTTTAAAACTATATACCATTTTGAAGGTTCTATAGATTACGCAAAAACTTAGAGCTTTATGTTTTAATCAATTAAAAACGCAATACTTCCCCAAACAAATAATTCCAACATATCCAAAGCATAGGTATTTAGGTACATCACACTTTATGTTACCAAACGGTCTGTCGGCCCAGTTTATGATATAATGCTCCACAATGATAGGACGAACGCGTCATTTGTCTGACGCCCCAAGGACATGGCGGTACATGCAAACACGCGAAATTGCCACACGACGCATTCTAGCGATGTTTTCCAATTTCAGAAGCCATAATTTCCGTTTCACATCCCTGCTGTATTTGCGTCCGCATAATGTCGGTTATTTTTTTGTTCTCTCACAGGCGAATGTAAATGCGAAATTCGGCGCACCGAAGAGAAGCAAAATGAAGGAAAAGAAGTAGACTGAAGCGGGAGAAATAAGGGCTGAGCAGCTAACACGACGTCTCGAGTGTTGTATGCATGTTGTTGCTATTTGTATTGTGAGACTGAGGTCGTTCTTTATCCTCTTTTTGTCTCGTTGGACAGAAATAACCGTATAATGGTATTCCTTTATACATATATTGTAGTGGTTTAATAAATAAATGTTATTTAATTATGTTGTTACTAGTTTTACTTTTATCTATTTTTAAAATAATAAAACGATGTAACACAAAAGGATAAAAATGTCTCAGTAAACAGCCAGGTGATATAAAATTCTGCATTGGTAAGTCATTCGGGGCTTCTTTTCAGACTGTTCCCTTCAGGATGTAAAAACGATCGGTGGAGAGACACATACAATTCCAAATCAAATTTTAGAACGTGAATATTATATATTTATAACAGATTTTGACAGGTCAAAATAGGATCGATTTCAGCACGAAACAACATTCTCTTTCTTTGCAGTGCATCTATTTTAGTTTAATAGTGCTTTCATATGTATTTGTAATCCGAATTCACTGATATGTCAACAATAAGATAGGGAAAATTGCTGGAATTCGGTTTGGTCAAAAATTGACATGTATGCAACGTTGAATACAGTAAACATTTTTAAGATTGTTAATTTAATGTAGTAAACTTGTGTTGCAATCTTTCAAAAGTATTTTTTTTTATGATGTTCACACATATCTTTGTTTGATAATTAATATTGATTGATTTATTGAATTTTGCAATAATTGTTTATATCAAAATAATTTAATGCTCCAATACGATATATAAATTAGGGTTGAATATTTTATCAAATAGCGACGTTTCGACTAAACATTTAGTCTTTTTCAAGCAAAAAAATAAATCAAATAAAACCTCGTTATTCAGTTCTAAGATACACATATTAATGAGATATTTGTAATTACTATTATTAAGATTTATTGAAATTATTACACACACTTATACTAAAAATTGACACCGATACTGTTCGAGTAAGCAAGCGAAATGAAACCCAATAAATAATTTAAACCGATAGTGCTCTATTTTTGGCCTTTCATCCCTAATTTAAATAATTATCTATTTCAATTTATTTTAAATATTCATAATTCCACTTGGTCTACCCATGTCATCAATTTCTCATATGCTAAGTATCCAATATTCCCCTCACATCGGTGAATTTAACGAACTTTTTCAAGGCAATTGCAGCTCTTGCGAAAATAATGGCAGGCTATGTCTCTTAGATTTTTTTTCCAATTCGAATCATTCATTAGTCAAACTCCGTGAGAGACGGATATGTCTCGAGTGATTTTATAAATTTTAAACGGCTATTCTGATAAATATCCTATGTATTCCAAAATGCCCACCTAAAATCAGGATTATTTTAAAACAAATTTAATTATATTAATTTTACCGACATTTTCACCTACATAACTGTTGGATAATTGTCCAACGACTATGTTCCCGAGAAATGTTTCTGTCTATGAGCCTTTTCTCTTAATTCGAAATACCAGAATCCCATTCAACGTTCCATTTCCAGAACTGATGAGATGATGCCTGCCGATTTGCTCCTTCCAAAGGTATTTTGCGAACATATCAACCTAAAAATAAAGGTATTATTTTAATTCTTAACGAAATTTTAATATACTTATAAGAAATTTTATTTTAATATGTTGGAGAAATTATTTGATGAAATTATATTGCAAAAAGTTGAATTACTAATTAAAAACGTATTTATTATTTAATAAGCATCCACAGATTCCATTTTACTTACCTGAGATATCTACAATCTTTATCAACTATATTTTGCACGACTATTTATTTAGAACCATTTATTAAATAAAACCACATTTGTTTCACTTATTTTGTCTTTATTATAGCAAAAATCGATTATAATTCATTGTTTTGTGACTTAATATTTAACTTTTAGGCATTAATACTAAGCTTCTTTATTTAAACTTTTCTAATAATAATACTACCTTTTTAAGAAAATCAACATGTAAATAGGTATATTGTTAAGTTCACTTTTTTTTTTTTTGTAATTGTTTGGACTTGTTTCAACCCGTTTTATGTTTTTTGTGGCTGTTGTTGAAATAAAATTATCTTCTATCTATCTATCTATGTATCTATCTATATCCTATTTTCATACCCGTAGTCTCATTCATGGTTACTTGATTTAACTACTGTTAACATTGAATATTGGAGTAGAGGACTTTAAGCAACAGCCTCCCACAACGTCTCCGGTTACGCTAAGGTTAAGGTTAAGATTAATTCGTAATTTGTTTAACGCCAGAGCGTCCTCTAGACTGTTGGAGTCAGGAATTTCTCCCCGCATGCCATCTTGACATTTGCGAGGATACACTTATGATTTATTACTAATGAATATATATGACACTGGGATGTTTAAAATTGCTTTATTATTTAATTACAGCATATATTTTACATTTTTTTTTTAACCGGGCTGTGTGCTAGCACGTAGTAGTACAATATATATAAATATTTATTGCTAAATTGTTACAAACAATATTTATTTTATGATATTGCGGTTTAGAGAGAAATAAATTACGAGAATGTGGTTCTCTTTTCATCTAAATTGATAGTAGCAAGTACAAATAAATACGGGCGCGTGTTGGCCTTTATAATTAGAGATGTTAAAAATCCTACGTTTCGGCGT
Source organism: Protaetia brevitarsis (assembly GCA_004143645.1). Lineage (NCBI taxonomy): Eukaryota > Metazoa > Arthropoda > Insecta > Coleoptera > Scarabaeidae > Protaetia > Protaetia brevitarsis. The sequence goes on from RXPK01000174.1 coordinate 954,678, forward strand.
GATTTTCTACGGTCACCATCCGGGCATTCCTGAGAAAGTATGTATCTTGACAGTTTCATTTGTGAAATTGTTGTATATTCCTTTATGCACATGCGGGGTATGTCCTGCCTTATTATAAATAGGTAATTTCATAGATGGAACTGAAAAGATGAAGTAGTTCTCAGGGCTATCCTGATGACGGTAGTAGAATTACAGCCGAATATCGGATTCAAATGCCCAAACACCAACTTTGATTCCAGTGACATAAAATTACACCTAAAAGCAGAAACTAAAACGCGAGAACCTTTAACTTACATCCTCATATGGGTATGCATAATAATGGCCCAGCTAAGTGCGGTTGAATGTTACTGAATGCCAAGCTAATATTGGCTTTCACCCCACAAATTTCGCATGTTTCAATGCTTAACTCATTGCTAATATAATGCAACCCCTTATGAGCCTTAGACCCTCAAAGAAACTTAAGCCGAAAAATCTACAGTGAAGAAGATTTAAATATTTCGGTAAAGGGGTTGTAAAATATCATATACAACTGTCCCAACAATAAATGACATTCAATTCGCTTTACGCTATGATGAAGAACCAATTGACATTGGTCATGAAATTTAAAGCACGACACATTTACATTATTCGCTTTAAAAGCTCTTTTTCAAAGAATGATGGTGTTGGACCTTTTATGGGGGAAAAAAAATAAAACAGAACATGCCATTTATATGTGTAAGTTTTTCACGTTGTGTATGTTACATTGGCAGTTAAAGCAAATTGTTTAATTACTAGGGAAGTACGTTGCCGCGCTAAATCTAGTAAATCAGAACAAATTGAATGTTGTCGATGCAAACAACATGCTATTTGGAATATAACGCACAGTGAACTGTCAGGCGGAGTGGAGGTTCTAATTGGATATGGACGATTGTGTCGCGCGCGCTCTTTTGTTTGAAAATAGTTTGCAATTATTACAAGCTATATGGGTTGCAGCAAATTTAATAATTTTAAACATATTATTGAATGAAAGATAGCCTTTTAGGTTGTCGCACATTAACCCGTCACAGTACAGCACGATGCGCCTCGCTTAAAAACAATAATTTGGGAACGTATACGCAATTAGTAGCAAAAAAATTGGATTTTTGTGATGAGAGTAACCAGTAATTTCAACAACCCAGAAGTATGTTACTACACCCACTTGAAGTAAAATACGTGCCTAAAAAATGCAACACCTGAAGGGGCAAAGCTGAAATCTTAACAAAAAATTGGCTGCAGGTAAAAAGTCGCTGAGAATCATCTTTCAGAACTTCATACACGTAGATGAAGTAGAAATTCTGCTTCTAGCATGATTGGTCGCTACATAAGGCGCTTACCACAAGCAACAAACACCTTGCAGGAACTCGTCGTTATCCTACAGCAACGCTAGGATGAGATCCTACAAGATACCATTGATCATTTCATTCAAAGCGTGGCTCGCAGAGTTAGACAGTGCAAAAACAATCGTGAGTAGTGACATTTTATTGACGTTTTTTTGCTGAATTGTTGTATTTTTTTCCATTTGTTATGATTTACTACTTGAAACTTGCCAAATTTTTAGCTTTGTGGCTCAGCTCCTTCAAGGTGTTGCCAATTTTTTTTACACACCAGCTTACTTTATTACACCTACGTTGTAGTAAGTTTGACTACGTTAGGGCTAGCTTGTATCCGCTTTATTCATAACCTCTTTTAATGCTGGGCCGCCTACAGCGACGGTTTCTGAAGTTCCCTTCATGGATAGCAGTTAGAGAGTATCCAGCTATTGGGACGAGCCAGGCAGAATTATTAGCGTGACACAATAGGCTAGTTTTGTTTGTAAATTGGTTCATACCATGAAGACAGTGAAATTGGTTTTATCTAGAATGTCTTTGCTCATGCCTACATTACAAAGATCTTCTAATGAAATTACGCTTCAAATCTTGCTAATAAAGAATTGACGTGTAATTTGTAAGTTGCCTACTAGTTCTTCATAAGATAAGACTTCTACTATCCAGCAAACTTAATTCGTCGAAGCACTTTTCAACAGCATCCTGGTAATACCATCGGGCATGGTATATACTCGACTAATCATCAATGCATATTTCAGTACCTCGTTTCCAAACAGAGAAGAACGGAGATGTTACGAGAAAGCTCTGACAGTTATCTGCTGGTGGTGCTGTGGGCGCAAGAATACTTAGTGGCAATCCAAGAATCAGAAGGTATTGCAATTTTGGACAACACACAATGATTTTTACAGATCTGTGTCACTGAGTTGTGTGCTTGAGATATTCTGTATAAGAACTACAGATACAGATCAATTAAAATTTTCAGTGACACTCAGACGGTGTTGAAAGCACTAGTGGTGGATGCAATGCAACTCGAAACTGACTTGGCGCTGTAAAAGCACTCTATATTGGAGACGTCTAGTAATCTTAACCTCTAGTAATCCTAACACTCACTCATTTTTGGAAATGAGGAAAAATGCACGCTTACGAAAAATAATGCTGCGGAGCAATTTCAGGCATCAAAAACTCCCATGGGCTTGACACGTACTGTAGTTAAACTGCCAATGAAATTCTGGGAAAATCAGAAATTGTTCCAATATTAGAACAATTGTCTTGAATTGTTGTATTCTAAGGAGTGTATCTCACCTAATCACGCCAAAAATAAGCGACTACTTGAACTTAATCATAGAAGTATCGAGGTAGTTACCTCTGTCTTTACAAATCACTATGGATTCAGAAAGCGCTTAAATAAAATCGGACTCTCCGATGAGACTGAATTCTGACTGTGTTTAGAAGGCAAAGAGGCTGTTGAGCATTATTTTCTGTCACTGCCTTTCCGCTGGAAGAATAAGATATGTAACCTTAGGGAAGAAGATTGACCCTTCTCTAGCACACCTGATAAACGCCTGATCTGGTTGGGTAAAATTTAAAATAGCATAAGTTCTAAAATAGACCCTATCAGTTGCAGTTGACGGGGCGAGTAATCGAATCATATGAATGTTATCTCTCACTAACACTAGTAATAATAATAATAATAATAATAAAGTTTATTGCTAAAGTAATTGTATATACAAAGCAAAAGTCATAAACTAATAATTAAACTATTTAAATTAATTAACGAAATCGGCAATGGTGTAAGGTTCGAGGTAACACAGAATTGTAAATATTTTCTTTTTAAATAAGGCGAAAGACTTAATTGATTTAATTTCCACTGGCAACTTATTATAACATTTAAGTCCATTATACACTAAATTATTCTGTGTAAGCGAAACCCGGTGTCTGTATATAGCTGGGATAGTCAATATTCGTTTCGCTTCAAAAATCCCTCTACAAGATTGATTAAAAGGCAAACCGTATAAGAAGCATAATAATTTCTTCTGCGAAATGAAAACACGTTTTAGCTCACTGCTTCCTCCCCATGCAATGATAACATATTTCATAATCGAGTAGCAGCTGCCGAAGTAAGTGACACGCAACGTATCCTCATCAACTAAATTACGCAGTCTGCGAAAAGCAAAAGAAAGTTGACTAACTCGTCTCACTACTGAATCTATGTGGGTTTTCCACTTAAGATGCTCATCGATTTTGACTCCTAGCAATAGAACATTATCTTTAACATTGTATTCTTCCCCATTAAAAATCAGAGAAGATGGGTAAATTTGACATCGAGTCTTGAATAATATCACATTAGTTTTGCTCTGATTCATAATTAAGTTATTATTTTTCAACCATATATTTAAATTAATTAGAAAAAGAACTACTGCTCTCAATGACTTCCTCAATAGAATCACCTTCCACAAGAAAGGTTGTATCATCTGCATAGTTAATTTTGGATATCTTCTGATCAGATCAGGGACATCCAACAGCATATATGTCATTAAAATATAACAAGAAAAGTAAGGGACGAAGAATACTCCCTTGAGAACTCCGCTATTTACGGTAAGTACATTTGAAGTAGCAGTTACATATTTTGTACGCATACGAGTTACCTGCTTTCTGTTCGAAAGATACGAAACAAACCATGAAAGGGCAGTACCTCTAATACCGTAGCAATTTAGTTTATACAGGAGCCTTTGATGATTTATTCTGTCAAACGCCCTTGATAGATCTAAGAAAAGACTACAAGGGATCTTTTTATTTTTAAGTGCAGCTAGTACATGCTCGGTGTAGTCAAATAGGGCCGTTTCAATACTTTTTCCTTTTAAGAAACGATGTTGATTTTTGTTGATAATAATATCAAAAACCCGAAAAGCGATAGTACCGTTAATATACGATTTTTCAATATATTTTTGAAAAGCTTGTGGAAGATTCACCGTCTGTAATAAAATATTGAAATATATTCATTCTTTTTTTGCTAATTTATAGATAATTTTTTATTCACTCGGGTTTCGGTTCTGCATTTTCCTGCCAATCTTCTTCTGGATAACTTGTGTTTTGTTTTATATAATAATAATATAAAATAATAATAATAATAATAATAATAATAATAATAATAATAGCGAAGAGGACTAAAATTCACCAGAAAAATCCGGATAATTTCGCATAATATTAAAGGAAGTATCACACAACAATAAAAACATATTAACTCTTATTAAAGGAACAGGCACTAGACAACAATTAGGTCGCTATCAGCAGTGGAAGAAAAGCTACAAAAAACCAAGAAAAAGAGGCGAAGAAAATCACGTATTCCTTAACAATTCCATCCAGATTTTTAAAAGCTGCAAACCAGAACGACCACACACGGAGCGGAAACGAAGGTTTCTGGAGAGATACCTGGAGGTGCAGCGAATTTGAACGGGAGTTCCGACGTACTACACACAAGTTCGGTGTACATTGCAATAAACATAATAACGCGACACGCCGAAGAATTACGTGCAATCACGGAGGAAGATATAAAAGACGCTCTAGAGGAAAACCAAATTCTCGGCCCCATGTCAATCCACACATAACTGGTGGAAAAAGCTGTTAACAGTGACACACAAATAATTTAACGGTTATATTTTACGACTTCTTGAGCAACCCACAACTATCCCCGAATGGTTATTGCAAAGGAAGAACCATTTTAATCTACAAAAGAAGGAGACCAGGAAAGACCTGAAAACCACCGGCCGATAACCTGCCTGAATACCATTATACAAGATATTCACCACCATACTGCAAAAGCTACTGCTTGAAGGAGATTTCGCCCCATATGGGAAGATGTTGTTGAACAGAGGGGGCAAACCGGAGAGTGTCAGAAGTAAGAGAAAATTTACTAATCGATTCTAGTACATGTCAAGACGCCATCCAGTTCAAACGAAACCTATCGGTTGCCTGGGTGGACATCCAGGAAAGCTTCGACTCAGCCTCACACGAATTGAATCTTGATTCTGTGAATGAATCATCTTAAAGTCCAACCACGTATTATGAACACACGCAAAAACTCTTCAAAAGATGGGAGACCGTCATATTACTTGGCACGGGCAAAAACATGAAGAAATCCAATCCAATCCAATACAGACGAGGTGTTTTTCAGGGCGACTCGCTCAGTCCGATACTTTTTTGTCTAACTCTCCTACCATTGTCAATAGCTCTACGTGAATTTGGAGGATACATGGCGGGCAGACCAAGCAATAGAAACCGTAAAATCACTCATCTCCTATTATGGACGATTTAAAGCTGTATGCCAAAAATAAAGAGAATTGGAGGATATGATTTAGAGCAAACACATACTTACACGCAAGATATCGGCATGGAATTTGGCGCGGACAAGTGCGCCACTCTAAACATCAAACGTGGCAGAGGGCTGGACGAGGTAGAAGATGGGATATACGTAGATGGCACAACATTGCACCACCTGGCACTAGAAGAGAAATACACCTACCTGGGAGCTAACCAGCGACATTTACATGATATAAACGACGTCAAACAAACTTTAACGAAAAAGTACCTCACCGCTGTCAGGAGGATCTCAGGAGGAGTTCAGAACTATCAGCTAAGCATAAATGTACGGCAACGAACATGTTGGCGGTGCCAATTGTATCCCACTCGTTCGGCGCGATAAGAATGGAAGGTGGACGAAATCATGAAATTAGATACCGACAACAAGACGAATTATGACCCTAAATAGAAGTTTACACCCGAATGCGTCAATGTAAAGAATTTACCTACCCCGCAAACAAGGAGGAAGGGGACTTGTCAACATTGAGTGGTTACACGGAAGACTGATAATCGCGACAGCCCACCAAGTGCACAATACCCAGGACGACCTCCTAAAACTGGTTCGTGAACGGAAGATCGGAAATGAACAGGGCTCCTTTCTATACTCCGCAGCGGCCAGAGCATGCCAAAAGTTAGATTTGCCATTTAACACCAAAGGCGAACAGCGACCATAACGATAGCATCACCAGGCACCCGATAAATGAAGTCCGAAAGCTTACACGTGAAAAGACAACCCAAAAACTTATGAATGATCACCTCTCAAAGAAAATGCACGGCTTGTATTTCAAACTGATTGCGGAACAGCAACTTTCGACTGAACTATCGTTTGCGTTCCTGAAGTCACCGATGCTGTTCTCGGAAACGGAAGGCTACGTAACAGCGGTTCAGGACGGGGTCTTTATACCTTGGCATACAGGAAGAGGGTATTGGGACTGAACATCCCCAACACTAGATGCAGGGCCTGCGGAACACACGAGGAGACTACGATGCACCTGTTGGCAGCTTGCCCAAAATACGCCCCAACACTCTACATAGACCGACATGATCGAGCATTGAAAGTAATCTACTACCACCTAAGATACACATACGAGATAGACGCTTCCCCAATACTGCCATACGCTGTTTCGAACATCGAATTAGTAATCTCAAACGAAAACTGCAAGATGTACTGGAACTTCCCGTTTCATACAACCACCGAAATTACCGCCAATAAACCAGACCTAACAATATGGGACTACAAAGAAAAAACAATGTATATACTAGAAATAACATGTCCAGCTGAGAATAATATTGTAATGAAGCAAGAGGAAAAAATAAACAAATACACGCCACTCGTCAACCAACTACGCTATACTTACTCCGGATTACGGATCGTCTTCATCCCAATTGTAGTAGGAGTTCTAGGCGGCATCCATTCGAGCACCGTCAAAAACCTGAGAAAAATTAAGATCATCAAGGAGAATGTCAACACACTTACCTCCAAATGCAGAAATACGTTTATCCTGGCTCAACTGCGCGTCCTGAGGATCCACGAAGCTGGCCACCCAACACCCGAGGGCTAGACCCTATGTTTGCTGATTGCCGGAAGACAAAAAAAAAAAAATAAAAAATAAAAATAATATATGCCTTTATTACCACTAAACGCTTATTTTACAATGACAAAAAGAAAAAAAGAAGCAATTAAGGTAAATCTCAGGGCGAGACTCAGAGTTATCTGCTACTAGCCCTGCTAGTATATTCATAAAATATGTTTATCAATGCCTAATACCTAATTAAAAAAAAGAAAAATCATATACAACAAATATGTACGTACGCTCAGCGCATGTAAAAATACTTAACAATTATTCAACACATTCCTACAATTTTTGTCTAAAAAAATATGGTATTAATGATGCGACGATTTACCTTAATTAACACGAAATAGCAAATAATTTTCCATAATAAATTGGTATCACTAAGAAATTTAATTACACGAAAGGTAAACGCTTTGCTTTTAGATTCTTCCTCTCCTTTCATTAAACGTAGCTTCTAAACGCTTTAACAGCCAAACTGTCTCTTTGCTCCGACGCCTCAGCGATCCGTTCATTCGCCAACACGATACCCGCAACTTGCTTATTACTAATTCACTTACGCGACTCATTTCGTTTCGCCTACCGTATAAATTAGGCACGCATTGGCTGTGGAGATTTAATTCGCAGAAATCGTCACACCGCTGGCGGAACGCCGAATTCCACTGGCGCGGGTAATTTTCCGAGTTCGTGCTTTCGCTTGAAACACATCCGTGCACAAGTACGAGCTAGTGTGTGACTTCTGTGTTCGAGCTGTTTAGGTGTGGATGGCAGGGAGCGGTACGCATCTGTCGTCTCTCTGCCGCGTATAATCAAATTAACGTCATATTAAGCGGGCCGTTAACATAAAGAAATGGTGGGCGGTGTTATACGGTCGTTGGTCTGCTCTGTAATTGTTCCGTAAACGTCGCGAACATTTTCCGCGACGTATGCCACGCTAGAGACTTAATTATTAACGGGTCACTTGTTGCAGAGTTGTACGGTGCGGTTGTTTGCTTGTTTTTGTAAGCGAGATGGACACAAATTGATCGTACCATTTTAAATTTGAATTTAATTGAGTTTTCGAAAAAACTGGCTATCGTGCAAAATGATATGGATATTAAACGCGTACGTATATAAAAAAAGACTAACCCGAAATTAAATTTAAACGCACAAAATTGTTTTAATTGCTGGGCTTTTCATCATTGTTGTTGCACATGACATATGTTGAGGGAATACCCGCGGAATAGCGATACTTTTATTTAGATAGTTTTCATCAAGAATCTTTCGGTACAGCAAGAGAAAAAAGTTTCTGCGTAGTTTGGTAGTAAAGAAAAGTATGACACGAACACAATTTTTACGGGATATATCGTAGCCACCATCTGTTATGTTTGTTTGCAGTTTTGAGATAAGATCGTAAAGAAATGTAAACACCCGACTATGGAAAATGTTAAAATATATCTAATTACCAGCAAATACTACGTCTGGATTTAATATCTATAGCTTCAATTAGTAGAGAAGACATAAGTTGAATTATTACTATTGTTGCTAATATCATTATATTTAACAGTGGTAGAGCAGTCAGTAGTGAGCTTGCCGCGTTGTGTAAAATATTTCAAAACCTATCTAATGAAAATGTTTTAATTTTTATAATTCCTCATATATAATGGCTAAGCACCCCAACGGGGTATCGCCGCTCCTAGAGCTTTCTAGATCTCCAAAATACGGGTAGATCAATCCCCATCCTCCCCTATATCCTCTCACACACATCCCTCCACCTGTTCCTGTCCTGTGTCCTCTCCTGCTATCGATGAATACAGGCTTTGTTAAGGTCTTCTTGAACTTCTTGTAGCCATATAGATCTAAGCCTGCCTCTTCTTCTTCTTCCTCCTGGTTGCCATTCCAAGATACTGCGGATTACTGCACCATTCCCGACCCTCCACACGTGTCCCAACCATTCTATTCTCTGTCTCTTAATTTTTTTAACCACGTCACCTTCCATTAGCTCGTTTGTTAACTCATAATTGGTTCTTCTTCTACATTCACCGTTGCCCATTTTTATTGGGCCTAATATTGTTCTTAGTATTTTTCTTTCTTGTATCCTAAGCTCCTCTTTTTGTTTCTTGGTCATCGTTATTATCTCTGCAGCGTATAGTACTATCGGTGGTGTTATAGTCTTATAAATTCTCATTTTTGTTCTCTTTCCCAATATTTTACTTATTACCTTATTCGTATTGGTTATGCTTTCTCTTATTTTTGCGTCCCTGCTTCCGTCATTTGTTATTGTCACTCCTAAATACTTAAATCTGTTCACCTTTTCAAATGTGTAGTTTCCTATTTTAACTGAATTATTTTTACTTTCTCGTTTCGTGTCTAATCTCATTAATTTCGTTTTCTCTTGGTTTATCTTCAGCCCCATTTTGTTCCCTTCTCTCACCATTTCATCCAGTATTGTTTTGGTCAACTGTCGATTTTTTGATACAATTACGATATCATCTGCATACGCTATTATTTGTGCTTCCTTTGTTCTTATGGTACCTTTATCTATTTTTCTTAATACATATTCCTATGCTAAGTTAAATAATGTTGTCGATAATGAATCTCCTTGTCTTACCCCTTTATTTATTTCAAAATCCCCTGTCTGTCCCTTCTGCGTGTTTACACTTACTGTTGTATTTGACATCATTGTCATTTGTGTTAATCTCCTTAATTTATGTTTGATTCCCATTTTCTTTACAGCTTCCATAAATTTGTTTCTTTTGAGGGAGTCGAAAGCCTAATATAATAATTAATTATATAAATAATTCCTCTTATAAATACATAAACACTAATGAGATACTTTTCATTCTCACTTATTCCTACAGTTCACTATTGAATAATTCAATTTTTTACTGTTGTAGATATTTAAATTAAAAGTAAAGTTATTTAAGTAATCACGACAATTAAATTGTATTTTAATTTATCACAATCTTAACTCGCCAAATTATAGTAAAAAATGTGTGACGAATCAGACTTTTTATTTGTTTTTTTTTCTCTTCTTTATATTACTAATTTAGCTTAATATTTAATAATCCAGAATACTTCGACCAAGTAGCGGTAAATAGATCTATTTTATTATTTTTGATAGTCGGGTGTTTACATCTCTTTACCATCCCAAAACCGCAACCAAACATAACAGGGCGGTGGCTATTGCCGGCAGCCGAAAAGAAATATCTAAATTCTTTTTATTATATTTTATCGAGTACACTTGGATGTTACAATATATCTCGTAGAAATTGGGTTCACGTCATGTTTTTCATTAGCACCAAGCTACGCGGAAACTTATTTCTCTTGCTGTACTGGCTTACGGATTTCAAACTACTTCCAACATTTGTCTACATCCAGATTTTCAGATATTTTTCATGGTTTTTTTTTTTAATTTATATAGAGCTTGCCACCCCACCTAGGCTACTGTTAGTCTCTTGTGGGCTGCACTGTATTTCCTCATATGCACGTTTCATTTTGTTAACCTTTTTTAGATTAATAGCGATACATTCTCTTCTGAAAGTAAATTTTATAGTATCCTTCATTGTTGTTGAATACAAATAAATCCTGTAAAACGGTTATTTAGTCATGTTTGTCGACATTCCATCGTAGACTTAAGTTTAGATCGTTGAAAAACTAAAAATTTCTCTTTGAAGTTTAGCATTTCAGTAATTGGATGCTGCAGTTGCGATGGATACTCCAAGCAATTAGAGGAGGTTGCAGACAAAGGCTTAGAATGTTATCAGGCACGTTTTCGCTCTGCATCCATCATAAGATGCACCAAGCAATAAGAGGAGGTTGCAGATAAAGGCTCATAATATTATGAAAGAATTTGGAAAATGGCCCATTTACCTTGCAAAGATAGAGGCAAACTAGTGTTGAGGAATGCATAAAAAAGAACATCCGAGGTATCTGCATAGTAGTCCCAAAACTTGGGCTGCAATGGTACCATGGATTCCAACATCAGGAATAATCGGCCAGTTTCTTTTTTCGAAGATCAGACCAAGGCTGCACAATCACAGTGAATTCTTCATCACTTTATTTCTTATTCCTGCCCTTCAAGAATTCGAAACATACATTCAACACGTTTGGTGCCGATAAAACGGAGCCACTTGCCCAACTACCAATCTCCTTTTGCCTGTCGTTCAGGCGCTCTTCCAAAAAAAAAAAAAAATACTAAAAATATTTTTCTAGGAGAACATGTACAAAGACTCTTCGAATCCCAAACCTTGCCTTCAGTATTCTTTTTTTTGAGATATCTTAAAAGTTACAGTCACATTACTACTCTAGAGAATATAAAGAACCATATTTGACAAAAAGTTAAAGCCGTAACTGCAGAAAACTTCGGTCACGTTATAATAAATATTAGAGATCAGTTTCAAAAGCATCAAAAGAGAAATTGGGCACATCTGGACAGTGTAATTTTTAAACAATAAATTTCCAGGGTTTCTTGCAAATTTTAAATAAGGAATTATTAAGGTTAATCAGCTTGCTTTTTCTTTCTATTATATTTCAAAAAGCTAACAACTATCTATGGACCACTTGTATAAAAAGTATATGCTAAATGAAATTTACTAGAACAGCATACCAACAGTTCTTCGACAGCTATATTATAAGCAAAGTGCAACCTAATAATTACCTTAGATTAATGTTGGAAAGGCCATACAGACCTGTTACTCTGTTACCTTTTCAGATCTACTGCCATTTCCTTTGTCCTAGACGGTAGTTTCTAATTTTGCACTGTTAATTAAAGCTTCACTTCTATGCAGCTGTTAGCTATGAAGTTCTCCACGTCCGCTACGAGAAACCCTTGTCGTTACCGGGCCATTGCATTGGCACAGCAGATACACTGGTGTTTTGCTCCTCGTGTCAGAATCTGCTAATAACGTCATCTGCCAGGCCTATGTTATGCATATGTCTGTTTGGTCTACAGTGGCCAGTCGCCAGACCTACTACCATTTTGACAGTCTCCTGTCTTTGCTCAGTAGGTCTTTAGTAAATTCGAAGCTCTGCTTAGTTAGAAAATCTTTTGCCTGTCTCTATCCTGGTGACTTTTGCCACCACTCTCGACTTATCATGTATCCATTCATTGATGAACTTTTTTATTTGGGTTTTGGTAGTGCTAAAGAAAGCACCAACTTTGACGAATGACATCGTCGAGCCTTGCCTGGCGAGATCGTCCACCGCCAACTTATCGCTTTAAGTATTGACTGGCTATGAAAGAATATAGCAACGCTTTTACCTAACTCGGTCCATCTTTCAATTTCTTTGACACATAGCAACTTAACCATTACTGTACTATATTCAGTTCAATGTTATAATGCTAATTTATATAACAAAATGGTGTGATACCTAGAGTACTTCCATCGGCGGTGGGTGAGTTTAAATCCCACGTTTCGGCAGTGGTTCTGCTGTCATCATCAGGGCAGCTCTATATATTGTTTGACATTATTTGTGCTTGAGAGCAACCTTATTGTTTTCCCTTTTTTACACATTGATCGTTGTAGTAAGTACCTAGTAATTGCGACGTCAAACTTTAGGTTGTCTTTGTGGTCTGTACTATAAAACCGCATGAAGAATTATATACTTCCAAAGTTGTATGAAATTTTCGGCTATTAATATTCAAACAGCCAGAATTTAAATTTATCCAACCCTAATTTACGCTACAGTACGTCGCTCTAAAATCTCAGCTCTACTCACTGCACTCCCTTCCTTCCCTAGCATATATTTACTCATCCAAGCCGAGATACGTAAACACAAACAGCAGAAAATATACGAACCGTCTATCTGATAACGACCTGTTCCCAACATTAAGCGACATCTAGTGGCGTTCACAGGCGTTGATTAATGGAACCCGCTAGGTGAGGGAATTTATCAAAATTTCGAATAACTCATCTCGCGATTGTTATTTATCTATAACCGCATCTCGCGTTCACGCCCGCAATTAAGCGCCACAGTCGCTTGTATGAGGGGAAGAGTACAATCTCGAACGCGAGGGAAGATTTGATGTGAACTCGCGACTATTGAACTCGGAATACGTTGGTGGTCCAACACACTGCCGCTTAATTCTTATCTCGAACGTAATTTGTCATTGAATTCTGTAAATTAATGTAAAGTAACGTGAAACTGGATGTTATTAACGATTAGTTGTTGTATGGAGGAGGTTTTCGGTTGCGCAACGCTGCTCTACGTATCGCCACGGATGACAAATCGAAATTAGAAAGACAGGAGAGAATTAATGGTTGGATTTAGGAATCGGTCCATCTCTTTCCAGATGAAAAATTAGTGTACAATGCCAGTTTGATATGTATTTATTTGTTCAAGGAATTTGAACGGGATCTTTGTATCAGATATTTCAAAACTTTCTAAAGCAGTGTTGGTGTCCCATTTTAGTAAGGGCATTTTTGACGACTGCAATCACCAACCAAATGACTGCAAACATCTGATTATAATAATACTACCAATTGCTGGAGCTATTTATCACCAAATAATCCAATTAAATTCAAATTTCAATGACCAAATAACACAACATATTCGTTTTTCACGTTTTCAAGAGTTTTAATCATATTTTTGCAGCAACAAAAGAATTTTAAGCTTTTCTAAACGCTCTGAATTAAAAAAAAAAAATAATAACAAAAATGGATTTATATTTACACCATATAAAAGATCATAGAACACATTCAAAATTACAATGTGAATCGACTGCTTATAGCAGCACACATTGGAAAACACCTTATCACAAACCTCATTTTCATTCCTTTCATTTTCATGATACGTCAAGTTTTGACAATAAAATGCACGGTTTTAAATGTTTATACATATGGTGTAAGGATATTCGTGGGAAGAAAAGGACTTAGTTCACAATGAAATGAAAATTGAAATAAAAGGTATTAGAAAAGTTTCATTACGGATCATAACTGCACGACGGCTTCCACAGTTTTTGTTCCCATAGCCGATGAGATTAATGTAGGAATATAGGAAAGCTCTTATCTGCATTACAGATGTTTTCCTGCCAAACAGCGCTAATTTTAGATTTAATTTCGTTAACGAATCACTCAGCTGTGGAACGTGATTAATCAACACCGTGGTTGACGGTTCGTGTGATAAACTTTCTTATTATACCAGTAACAATTCTATGCACTTTTTGAAATAGCGTACCCACCAATGGCTTGTCTTAAATAAAGCACGGCTAATTTTATCTTTTGCAATTTTTATAAGAAAATGCTTGTATTTTTTCCTTTACTAGCATCTGCCCGGTCAATACTTGTTCGCCACCTTTGACTTTTCTTAGCTAATTTTACTTAAAAAAAAATTGCACGTCAAATAACAAATGCTATTATTAGTATTGATGTACAAAGCTGTGAGGGATATATATACATATACACTAATTAATTTAGAATCCTCTTACATATTTATAAAAGGAATGAGAGAAATCTGCATATCACATTATTATTCTAAACCGATGTTGCCCAGATTTTAACGAATGTAGCGACATTCCATTTCCCCAAAACTCAACGGATCGGGTATTATTTCCACTATCAATCGTGCTACCTCCTTCTGCATACATAGTCAGCATATTCGTAGTGTTCATTATAATCTCTTCTTGGTTCAACTAACTGTGGTTCATGTGAACCAGACGAGTTTCAGAATTATAGTGACACATCTCTTTGTGTATCAAATATTGATACAAAAACTTGAGTGTTATGGAATTAGAGGAACTGCCCTGTCATGGATACAGTCATATCTATAATGTAGGAAACAAACGGTCTCTAACTCAACTGACGGCAAAATCATTTTCTAATGATATCAAAGAAAAATAAGGGTGTTCACAAGGTAGTATCTTGGGACCCCTGCTTTTCCTGCTGTATATTAACAACATCCATGCTGTTGAATGCCCAACGGTCGATTGTAATTTTATATATTATTGATTACGCGGATGATACTTCCTTCCTTGTGATGGGGGACAACCTGGACACCGCAACTAGAGGCGTTTCAGACTCTCTAGAATGCATTGAAAAATGGTTACAGGATAACAAATTGCAAATTAATCGTGCAAAGTCAGAATTAATATTGTTTAAAACAAAAAATCAAAATTATCCTACTCCGTTAATATTAAACAATAACTTCTACCCTGTTAGGGATGCTGTGGGTGTATTGGGACTCGTAGTGGGCGATCATTTAAAATGGAAAAAATATATCGATGTATCACCTAAAAAAAATTAGTAGTGTCTGTTTTGGCATACGACAATTGCGAGATCTCGTGGACGGGCACACTCTTAGGGTAATAGATATATATATAGGGTAGCAGTGATACTTCTCGAATGTTTGTAATTCAAAAAAAATATTACGTACTTTATATGGAACCTATATATTTGAGTCATTAATATTTCTCTTTAAAAATAAACATCTGTTCAATCAAAATCAATTATTTCATGATTATCACACTAGAAACAAAAATGATTACTGCTACCCTAAAACTAGACTAGCTTTAACCTAAAATGGTGTAAATTATATGTGTTTACCAAATGAGCTCAAAATAATCAATTCTTTAGCAATTTTTCGTAAGAAATTATTTAGTTTTTTGTGTAGCCTGGAACCCTATAGCATCCAAGACTTCCTTGAGCAAGTAAATTGTATTTGATAATTGGTTATGACGTATCGTACTGATATTGTATTATTTTTCCAACCAAGCTACAATAAAATAATAGCCCTTCGTTTGTTCTGGGTATTGCAGCATTACAAAGCGTTAGCAATGAGCAAGCAAACGAAGTTTATACATATTTGGTTCTATTTGCAGGAACGTACTTGTACTAATTGGATTGATCGGTAGAGACTACAATGAAAACAAGCTTTTCTAGCATTCAGATTTGATAAGCTACTTCCTGAGACGCAGTCACGGAAGTAGCATTAACATTTGCCTCGTTTGTACTTTCATTAACTGAATTGCATACATCTATGGCGTTCGCACAGTTGCATTTAAGCTTTCATATGCGTCCGCGGCTGGGACGGCTTGCAATAAGGTCTCGGCAACAGCGTCAAACAGAGTGAGAAGAGGTTCAGGAAAGACGTTGACTATTGTTGATGGGCAGACATTAAAATCCATCTTAAATGCCCTTTTATATTGTATAGTATAATAGTTAATATAAATCTCATGAATCTGTTAACGGCATCCTTTTGTGTAGAGTTTTTAAAAATTTTGTTGAATTTTGTTAATTTCTCATAAATTTAAAATATTAATGAAATTCTAAACTACAAAACGCAATGGGACATAAATTTTTGCAAAATATAAAAAAATCTCCCATTTAGAGTGAAATAAAATTTCCTCATATTTCCCATCCTTACGTTGTTGCAACAACCAGAAGACTAATTCGAAAAGTTTATAACTTGCCTAGATCCAATTATACAATGCCCATACCCGGTGATGATTAGCATTCCCACGTCGCGCATTCACTATTACAACGACGCTGTTTAGGATGAGTAAGTGACTAACTTTGAACGGTAGGTATAAAGTGAGAGAATTCCGTTTAATCAAAAAATCCCATTAATTTTTCCATAATCTTGTTTTATAACTGAGCGTACCCAAGTAATCCGGATACTGATATTTTTGCACGTTCTGAAGACACAACACAGCTATAATATCAACGGTGCAGAAAGCTATAACCTACAACCGGAGCGGGGATTAATGTAAGTTTCATTGTTATGTAGTGCCGAGGTAACAGTGGTACGGTGGTTGGCTGACAGTAATAAGCGTCGTCGGTAATTTCTCCTCGAAGCAGTAAAAACGACGGCAGCATAGGACGCCAGGAACTACTTATGAGCTACGAAGCATCTGAGACGTTCTACTTGAGAGAGGCGTGGGTTTGTAGTAGGTGGAAATGTTCAGCTGAAAGGAGGATATCTCGTTCGGGAAATCTAAGGGAAACAGCTTCCGACAATACAACCAGCAATTACGGAAACTACAATTAACGGTTGGATATTTTAAACCGAGGTTCTCCCCACCTATTTATTTTCGACTATTTCTATCGAAGGTTGCGGGAAAAGGGGCTCGTCGGATAAACTTCACTCCGTGGAGAGGCCCATTACTAGATTATAAATTATAACTTGGCAGTGTTGGATATTATTTTAACGAAGAGCATTTAGAGTATGAACCGGTAAATCAATTCGTTTAATCGGTTCCGAGCCGGTGTGAAAGCGTGCCCGGGGTTATTATTATGTCCATTATTTTAGCTAAGTAGCTGCGGTAATAAAAAGTATTTACGATGTAAGTGCTTAGGTGTAAACTTTGTTCTTGATTGATGGAAATATCCATTAAGGAGAGCGTAAATAAATGTTACTTGAGGTATGGCGATTTTTGTTTGTAGATGGGTAAAAAATGAATAACATAATAATTTTTCTTCCCTCTTTGACTTTCTTTTAATTATTATATTTGTTTTATTTTTTGGAGTTCAATTTACAAATACAACAAGTAAGATTCTCCAAATAATATTTTTTGTCCTTTATAACTATTAGAACGCTACTCATTTAAATATTCAACGATATAACGATATAAATATATATGAAAAACTAAAATAAGTACCAAATTACCTCTTAAAGCTAAAAAAGAAACATTTTATTCAATGTGGTTTCCTCCAACCTCTTTACACTTTCAGCTCTACGCCCAAATTCTTTATAAATATTGTAGATCATCATGCCATCATCATGGCAGAATTTACTGCTTCCGTAATATTTTATACATAACGCCACACCACACATTAAACCTTTTTGTAATACTGACTTCTGGTTGTAATTTTGAAATTAAAATTTGCTCGCAACCAAACTTTATATTTTTGTAACTTTATCATTTGTTGCAGATGTCGATTTATCCGAAAAAAAACAATGTTTTTGCGGAAATTTTGATTTACAAACTGATTTTCTCCTACCCATAGGGAAAAGTCTAAACGCAAAGCATCATCAGCATTTCTTATTTCATTTACAAAAATTGGTTTACATTGTTTAATTTTGTTTTCTTTAGAAATTCTTTGTAAACTTTGTAAAGCATGTTCGCACACGTGAACATTAGGAAACTTCTATTGACGTTTTTGAATTACCAAGTATTAAGAGTGTTAAAGTTGGTAAAGTTAGTATCACTATTAAGTAAGTCTCAGTAAAGGTTAATAAACGCGTAATGACATTGACAAAGAATACGTAACTTGATTTACTTAATAGGTTATCATGAAAGATAACAGGATAATCTGATATAAATGGGAAGGAGAAACTTTGAGTACCTAGCTTTTTTGTGGAGAATTTTGCCGAACTTTTTTGATGTTTTTTAGCCTTTTTAGCATCTTTTTGGAGAAACTTTTTATGAGTCTTTTTGCGCAAGTTTTTTTCAGGTTTTTTTTTTTTGAGGAATTCCTTGGGGAGCTTTTTTGAGGGTTTCAAAGAGCTCTTTGAGGAGCTTCTTTGATGTGCTATTTGAGGAGCTTCTTTGAGAAGCTATTTTGAGGATCATTTGTGGAGCTTTTAGCTCTTTTGAAGTTTTTTGAGCTTTTTTCTTGAAGAGCGTTTTTGGGGCTCCCTCTGAAAAGATTTTTGAGGATCTTTTTTTGAAGAACTTTTTATAGAAGCTTTTTTGAGGAACATTTTCATGGATCTTTTTTGTTGAACTTTTGAAGGAGCTTTTTTTATGAGTTTTCTTATTTTTTTTAGGAACTTTTTTTTATGTTTTTTAACCTTTTTAGCATCTTTTTGGAGAAACTTTTTGAGTTTTTTTACGGAAGTTTTTTTCAGGTTTTTTTTGAGGAATTCTTTGAGGAGCTTTTTTGAGGGTTTCAAAGAGCTCTTTGAGGAGCTTCTTTGATGTGCTATTTGAGGAGCTTCTTTGAAAAGCTATTTTGAGGATCATTTGTGGAGTTTTTAGCTCTTTTGAAGTTTTTTGAGCTTTTTTCTTGAAGAGCGTTTTTTGGGGCTCCCTCTGAAAAGATTTTTGAGGATCTTTTTTTGAAGAACTTTTTATAGAAGCTTTTTTGAGGAACAACATTTTCATGGATCTTTTTTGTTAACCTTTTGAAGGAGCTTTTTTGATGAGTTTTCTTGCATTTTTTGAGGAGCGTTTTGAAGAGCTTTTTGAGAAACTTTTTTGAGTAGCTCTTTTTGTGGAGCTTTTTGAGAAACTTTTTAAGGTTTTTTACTGAGCTTTTTTGAGAAGGTTTTTTTGATAGGTTTCTTTGAGGAGCTTTCTGGGGACCATTTGAGGGGCTTCATTTGGGGATCTTCTTCGATTTTTTTTTGAGGATTTTTTGAGAAGATTTTTTGAGGAGATTTTCTTGAGGAACATCTTTGAGGAGCGCTCTTTGCGTTTCGGGTTCGGGTGTCCTGCTTGAGAGTTTGAGTTGTAGATTACGAATTTTAATTATGAATCATGAACGATGAACCATAAACCATAAATCATGCATCATCAATTTAGGAATCAAGAATTCGGAATTCAGAACTGAAAATCGAAATGTAGGAAAGCTGATAAGGTGATAACTTTTGATTTATTTTTTATTTTTCTTTACTTTGGCTTTTTGGGATTTCAACCCATTAGTCTCTCTGAGATACAATTTATTAGCATCACGAAAACACTAAGATTAGAAACAATAATGAACACATTTCACAATTTCAGGCTTATTGAAGAGACTTACTAACACACTATAAACGACCCTTATATATGTAAACAATAAAGTAGCCAGCAGCAGCAGCAACAGTAGAAGGAGAGTTAACCAACTAAATTTCCAAAAATAACAGGACATAATGTGCTATTTTTTGTAGTTTTCAATACTTTTTATTTTTAAATAAAAGAAAATAAATTGATGATATAAAAAATTATGTAGTGGTTGATTATGTCATATACATAATATACACAAATAAAAGCATCTATGGTTATTGGTCTGATGTGAACAGCACAAAACCGTGTTTATTAATGTTTCGTAAAAATATAATGTAAATTCTCATATATAAAGGCTTGCAACTTTGTTCCAAACCTACTGGGATACACCTACGTTGAAACGACAGAGTTGAGTACCGCTTTAGGATAAAAATCGTAGTTCACATCAGGGGCTGAACAAGTTGTTACATTGTCAACAGCGGAGCTGCTTGCACTACACGAGATTTACATAACTTTACGCTGACTGACTTCTGTAGGGCAGGTATTACGTATGTATAATGTGTATGTCATAAACATGGGGCGTTGGTTGATAGCGACGCTCTGTAACACTCTCAATGCTTTAAAATGTTGTATCCTTTGTTCACCTCATTTATTTGTATGAATCAATATATTGTGAGCATTTTGCACGGATTATATTGATGTGTAAATCTACATAAATATCCTATTAATATTTGCCGTTCTATAATAAGTTATTACTGCGTATATTTTATCCCTTCTGGAATATTATTTCAATTAAAATCTGTTTAAACCTGTAACGTCGAAAATTAATAACGTAAATATTGATTGTTATACTTGGTACGCAGAAAATACAAGCGAGGCATTTTATTCAAACGCGCGTGGGTTAATTATAATCTTACGTAAATTTGAAGCTTCTCTCCCTAAAGCGGAGTCGATACAACCCCAGCGCCCACATTTATTGTAAATAACTAAGTGAAAAGCGAAGAAGGGGATGGTAACGAACCAGAGAAGGATGCCAAAACTGACGGCTTTGTAAATTCAATTTAAGTACGTTTCCCAAAACCTCAGACTGTCTAACGTTATTGTAATAAGCTTCACCTCATTTCGCGTTGATTGTTTGTTAATTTCAAACCATGATAAAGATTAGCTGTACAACGTGGAGCTCTCGGGAGCCTTTTACGCGTGCAGAAATTAATGTAATCTGTGGCAATATGTACAATTATTGGGAGAATTTGCTATTATCGACACTCCCAAGTTCTAAATTTAGCGGTTGTTTCGTATGATATATCTCAATATTCGTATAGCTTGGTAGAAATAAAATTGAAAAAGCTTTTCTGGTCCATTGCAATAATTAATACCTCGTTTGAGCACAAAAGATTCTATTGATCGTTTTTTTTATTTCCTCCTCGTTCGTATGGTACGCACGGATTGCTCACAGCTAACGCCCCCACTCTCCACCTAGTCATTAGTTGCAGACGGGGTAAAAACAGAAAATTGAGCGATGTATACGTGAACGAAATGATACTTTTTTTTATAATAAAAGCAATTAATAGGGACTGCATTCGTTATCTGTATGTATGCGGGGATCAATTGCCTCATTGTTCTGCGATAGTAAATTCACACGATGGCTACGGTTATGAAAATTCAATGATATAGAGTTTATCTACCTTTATTAAGCTGTAATGATGATGTAGAAATCTTGAATATATACCGTAAGAAATGTTGATGAATTTACACTTACAAAGTGAAGAAACGTACTCTGAGAAAAGAGATTGCATTAAATGAAAAGTTTTATTTTGCTTTTGGTTTTTATCATGTTCAACGAAAAGAATACCTCTTTTAAGAAAAATGTTTATTTTAATTGAAATTAACGTGCTGTTTTGCCGCAAGACTATTTTCTTCTTAAGTAGGTAAATGCTTTTCGACGAAAAGTAACCGTAATTAAATGGAATGGACCTTAGTTTTGATTAATATTTTATAATGCCTGTATAACTTCTGTTTAAGTAAGATAATACACATTACATATTATATTATTATTATTATGTACATATTTAACAACATATTTTAATTTCTTTCAAGTACGTTGTCATAAAAGCCGGACGTTTTGGTTTATTTGCGTGGACACGCATGTATACATTGATTTAAAACTTTTGCCTTTTAACAAAAAATGCAAGCACCAGTATTCAAGCTGAGTGCTTTTTTACGCGGAAGTATTTTAGTTTTATTCATGCTGATTTACTTATAAGCCAAGGAACTTTACAGCAGTATATAGTGTTTGAAGGTTTTAAAATTATTATACACGCGAAAACGATCTTGTAGCAGTTTTCTTCCCATATAGTACTGCAGATGAGCAGAAACACTTATGTGTAATAGAGAAATTGTCGCATCTCCTATTTCATTCCAGTAACAGATAATATTTCGCACAAAATAGGCTGGAAACTACGATCGTAACATACTAATCTGGTATGTTTACCAGATTAACATCTGATAGGAGTCATCACCATTTGAAGGACGATTTTCTTTAAACGGCACACTTAAGTGCTTAGGATGGTCACTGCGATCAACTCCCCAATACTACTAGGATTTACAACATTCTAACGGCAAATCCCTTCTTAGTGTATGGTTTTTTGGAGATAATTCATTTTCCTTTGGATTAAAAAAGATCACGGCATTTTGTTGTGTTACGCTAAAGGAAAGAAAAGAACCTCTTGAATCAAAATGCTTACGGTTTTCTGCCAATCTGCATAGTTTTCAAGAATAAATTATCAATATCTTTCACTTAAAAGAATGAACTGCTCAAACGAAAACTATATTATTTCCGAAGAAATGCATGAGTTTAAAATTTTATTCCTTTTCAAAAAAAAACGAAATCATGTTGGCCATATAGAAAACGCAAAAACTTTTGGGTTTAATGCAATTCCTTTTAAATGAAAAGGACATTTCTCTCAGTCTATGTGAAATACAATATTGGAATGCATACAATAGGTTGCGGTGTACCTCGGGGTATGATATTGAATCCTTTTCTCTTTGGAACCTTTGCTAGTTATTTATTTGATCATGCTAGTAGGAACCACACTATACCAAAGAGAAACAAAACAACCCATACTCACTGGATTTTGTAAGAGATAATATAGTATAATAACCTTGCATTTCATGTAGTAACACCCCCTAAATATTTAGAAATTTTTGCAAAGGAAACTCAGGCATTGTTATTTGTTTGCAACAATTCAAACAAATATAGTAATGGCAGTAAACACAAGCACATATAAGAAAGCTCCTTTATCTGTGGCACCAATCGTGCTTGGTAACCCTGCGGGTTTTACGCGGATAGGAGTTTCCAACTGCTCAAGGGCTTGAAACTTATAAAAATTTCGCTATTCCAGTTAATTATAACTACAAGTTTCTTGCCTTACTTCTTGCTTTTATATTTTGTTACACTAACGGGTGAATATTCGAAACTATAGTTTTCTTTTTGTAAATTTATGTAGCAGGTTTCGAGTTTCTTTTTTCTTTATTTTTGCGCATGTAATACCTTTTATTTCATTTGATTCCACTATTAATCAACGTGTGCTAAAGGTCTCTTTGTTTGTATAGTTATTGAATATAATATTAATATTTCCAATATTTACTAAACTAGAAAAAATCTCAGGTAAAAATTCTTACAGATATTATTGTGCTCGAGTATTCTACTTCGTTATTAACCTTGCAAACTACGTTTATTAGAATTTCTAGAAAAATAAAATGATGGAAGAGTTTAAAATTCGTTTTAAATGCTGATAAGCAAATAGTCTCGCTATTTCTATATCGTGAATGAAAAAAAATATTAATGCTACATGCAACAAGAAAATTGAATATAATTATTTATTTTAAGAGCGGCAAATGATCGAAATATTGATAACTACTTCACCAAAAAAAAGAATAGGTTAACTTGTATAGGTAGGTGTTGCACTTTTGTTTTATAAATATTCAAGTTTCCCTTAAAGGGGCGCGTGCGAATTTAAAATCCATAAGAAAATCGTAAATTTTATAAACTAATCGCTGCATGCTCGTAAATTAAAGGAAAATTCCTTGTTTGGAGAGAATTTAGATCAAAAAAGAGATTTTTTTTCGAGAAAGTTAATGTAGAGGGAATTATTATATGTTTTGCGTTATTAACACTCGGCTTCTGAAACATCAAAGCAGAAAAGTTATAGTCCTTTTACGTTATCAGGCGAGATCATGTGTCAGATATCATCCAAATCGCAAGCTATTGCATAAACGTATAATTGCAGACTTTACCTTGTAATTACGTTCGCTAAGAATTTTGTTATGTTTTCTCATAGCTGTCAAACTGGCAGGTTAGAGTATATTTTGCGGTTAAGGTTTTTAGTATATAGCATCCTTGCAGTTAATAACTTAGTAATTTATCGACATTCTGTATAGGCAGCTCATGACATTACAATGTCTTAAGTGACGTAGCTACTCATTTGTTATCATAAATGATCCTTATCTGTTCAGTATGGTAATGAAATATGGCAAATAAAGAGTGCTCGGTTAAATATTTATAAGAATTCCCTGAGTTTTGTTTATATAAGAGTTTTAGAGGTGGACTAGGCAGTTGTATCACGAAAATACCATAGTAGACACTGAGTAACCTAATGAATTAAATTAAGACGGGAATTATTGGTGGGGCCGGGAGTTGCTTATCAAAAGATGTCATACAAGATGAACGCTGCTGTAATCTTTGCTGCGGGAATACCAAATGTAAACTTAAACTGTGAAGTAAGAAATGTAAGATGGAATACTTACAAATCAACTACGCATCGACACACAATTGGGGATTTTATTACTACACAGTGAACAAAGCTATTCTATTCGCATATGAATTCAGGGATTAATAAAAACATTTTTTTTGCTGTTAAGTAAAAAGAAGTTATGGTCATTTTGAATATTTGTATGGAAGTGTTATAAAAACGCATTTTAGTGTGAAAAATTTTTATTTTTGCAGTTTGTTAAAAATATGAAATATTTCTTAATAATCATTTATAAATTCAACCATGCTCTTTCAAAGACAAAACAATTTTCTTTTATTTACACCACATATTGCATAAACACTTATAAATTATATAAAAAACAACAGTTTCAATCAATCAATGAAAGATATATTGGCTACAGTTTCAACGCCCTCTCAGATCACATATCAAAAATAAACGTGAGGGATAAATTAACATATTAAAATAATTAAAAGTTATTAAAATATAAATTAAAAAAAAATGAAACACTAAAAGGTAAAAGTTAAGACTATTGTAAAGCAGATTCTTTCTTTCACGAATAGTTTTGAACTTTATCGTGTTGTTTGTTCTCAAATTAAAATTTTAAAATTTGATTTTAGTTACTTATAATTATTTTATATGTTAATTTTATCTTCATGTTATGTGAGATTGCATTTCACATTTAAATGTAATTTTTCGTTTATTAAATTATCTATACTCACAAATATCTTTCATTTAACATAACGAAAATACAAAAAAAGGAAATTATTGTGCTATTCATGTGGAACTTGCTTTACAACAACGGTCACATTTTATAGTTTAAAATATAATTGTTTATTAACGTCTAAACTCACAAAAGACTGTTTTAATATTTAATTCTGAATAAGCTAATTATAATTTTTCTGTATTTTAGTTACTTTGTTTCTTAATATTGTTCTGAACACTTTCGACTTTTTTCGGCATAAAGACTATAATTGCTAGAATGCTTATTTTTCATTTTAATATTTTTTTTTGGTGTGGTTAGTAGTCAAATTCGACCCTGAATATAAGATTTTAAAGAATGATTGCAATTGTGTATTTTAAAGTTTCATCAAAGAAACGTTTTGAAAACCAATGTACTAACACAATCAGATCAGAATTTCATTTTGACTTACAGCACCTGCTTAGAATAACTTTATCAGTCTATGGGTCGGAAGGATGAAATACGACAAAAGGGCCACCAATAAGAAGAAAGGGAGCTACTAATAACGGGGAAAATTTCAAAAACACGGCATTTTCATTTTTAATAATTTTCACCTAAATTACGTTATTCTGTATTGCGTCGCATCTCTGCGTGAACATCAAATACTCGCGCAACGGACGTGAAACGAGCATAGAAAAAGGGCAACATTCGCGGTACTGGTGCGCGTAGATGAGGAAAATCTGTTATATACTGTAATGCATCGTTATCTACAAGATGAAACTGCATGCGTCGTGGTCGATTTAATATTTAGCTGAAACGTTATGTTCTATGTAGTATTTGGCAAACCGAATGTCTCCTAACTATATTAAATCAGAGTAGTGAATGATGTACACTGCCGACAACATTAATGTCGGTCTAACAGTGGCTATTAATGTCGTCATTGACAAGCGCGTTCGCTACATCGCTTAGGCGATTCTTGGGGTACTACTGTAAACATTGGCATTAAAAAAATCAGATAGGAAATGGAAAAATTCGCTATGGACTACGACTTAATTTTGTCGCGCAGTGTACATACGCTAACGTATGTTGGCTCTATTTGTAAGCCGCATACATTGCGTAGATCGCGTTAGCAATGATGGCAGCAATTTAATCAACGTATATTAGTCTCATACATTCACGTCACGGATCCTTGTGGCAATAGGGACTTGTTGGGAACAATTCAGATGTAGTAAAGGGAATAACACATCAAAATTGGATAAATAATCGTTGCGAAAATGCATATATTAAGTAAATAAATACAACATTAAAACACGAAGCTTTACGTTTTTCTCAACCCTGTGTTAAATACTTTTTTGTATGTATATTTGTTGACATATGTCTTTACTCGTGTCCGAATTGTCATGGTAGGCATAGGTTATATACAAAGGAAATTTGTTTCTAGAGAGGGCTACAAAGTATATAGCCAATACGTAACATTGAGACATACCTCCACGGCTCGTATGCGTTTGTATAAATCTCGGCATTTAACCCGTCACTGTAGGTGTCCCACAAGGTTCCGTTCTTGAGTCCCCTTTTTGTTTAATCTGTAATACGAATAATTTAGTAGAATCTACATCCACGGCTTGTGGTTTAATGTATGCAGATGAACCTCCATTGTAACGTCTAGTGTTGATCTTACGGATGCCGAAAAACTTAGTACACAGCTTATGAAAGATATATACCCTAGTGCCTGCAACAAACTGCTTATAATGGAAACAAAAACTATTTTGTGGCGTTTCACCACACGACAAAGGTTGTATGATACTACAGCCACTATAGAAATTAATGGTAGAGTGCTTGGGGGGTGTTTCATCTACGAAATTTCTTGGACTACACCTACAGGAAAAACTTAATCTGGAAGACCACTGCACCAGACATTTGCAAAAACTATTAACAGCAAAACATATATTTTCAGATGCAATATCGAGCTAATGATAACTATTCATATAATGCCCGCAATTATTCCCATAATTCTAAATTTAATTTGGGCATTATGGAAAAGCTGTAGAGCATTGTCGACTATATTAAATATACATATAGTTGGTTGATGATTTAACGGATATATTTAGCACTTTTAGAGCAAATGTCAAAAAATACTGTTATGTAATTGTTGCTATACAATAATAATGTTAGTTTAATTATTTATGATGTTTGAAATTTCTACAGTTTTAAGAATTACTTTTTTCTTTTGTTTAGGATGCTTTCCAAAATTATTATTATATTATTATGGATTAATAAACGTTATTTAGTTAACTACTTACTCAACCAAATTCGATGTACATATCGAGTAAATATTAAAGTAAATGTAAAATTGGTATGGCAGCTACAGAAAAATACACTCGTGAAAAAAAATTAATTTCTTGCAATATTCTATTTTTAAATTAATTTCTAATATCCAAAGCAAGCAAGCAAGATAATGAGGCTTATCACCTGTCAATAATAAACATTAAGGCCCAAACAGTTGTATTATCATTGATTGTATTGCTATTTATATAACAATTTACTAACCATTGGTTACTTTCTTGCAAGTTCTATGCAAGCTTTCAAAAGCACCGCTGCAGAACAAATCAAATTGTGACAAACTACAAAAACCGGCAGTGTTTACATTAAAAAGAAAAATATAGATACAGGCACTACAAAATACGATCATTTTTGCATCCAAACGATGGAGATATGAGACTAATTTTAACGAACGATAACCATAACAAATAACAGAATTTTCGTATATTCTAGATAAAGATAAGCTCAAACTCATACTTTGGTCGTTGATAGAACTACGAGAAGCTAGGTGAGCTCTTTAAGATGGCTCTATCGAGACAAGACGCTGAGAACAACTTTAATGCAGGATGAGCCTGACTAACTGAATAGATAATCACTTTAAATTGATAATATTATTTCCCTAGAAAATTGCCTTTCCATGAGTGAACATAAATGTTCTTCGTGCTAATTATTTTTTTTTTAAATTCTATTTTCTTGTAAATTTCATTATTATTAGGCCAGTACACTCTCTACCTTCTAGCCTTTTTGTCCACATCTAACCGCAACTAATCTACTTTATTATCGCCACGAGCAACTTGCGATATTATTATACCTTAATTGCGACTTCAAATCAACGCATGGTGCTTTGTGACCTCAATGACTGCGGCTGTTCTTTTCTCTTTGTCACTATCACGCTAAAGCGCACGAAACAATTAAACCAGAAAATATATGCTGCGACTTACGGGGATATGAAATTTAAACGTCGATATTTCAAACCCATTTAAACCCTCGTTTTTTAATAATTAGTTTTGTTAAGACAAATGATTCACTATGTTTAAACATTATATTTTAAAATTCAATTTTTAGTATATTACATTTACCATAAATGTATGTGCCTGTATTCTACGGGCTCAGGTTATTTTACTAGTCTGCTTTCTCAATTTGCTTTACCATTTTCCTCCATGGAGTTCTGTGACGCACGCTTCCAGTCCATTATCTCTAAAATTCTTAAGTCTGCTGTCACAGCATCTGCCATTTCTCTTCTATCTACCACTTTTCTTTTCCTTTCCTTCTTCCAGTACTTCTGGAGTGTCTGGTATTCTGACATCCTGCTTACATGCCCACACCATCTCAACGTCTGTGCTTATTAACATGCTGAACTAGGTTGCTGTACCCGTATAATTTCTTTATTTCACGATTCGCTTTTCTTCTCCAACTGCCCTCTTCTACCTTCATTCTCTCAAATTCCTTCGGATTTTTCTTTCCCACACTTCCTTTTCATTTCGTTCTTTTTCGTCGATACCCATACACTACAGTTGGCTTTAATACTGTCCCATATATTCCCTCTTATTTAATTCTTTTTTATTATTCTTTTATCCTCTTAATTGGCATTTATAATCTTCCCAAGTATTCAAAGTGGCTTTGTTTTTTTCCAAATTATAGCTTTCTGTATCAATTTGGAATTAATTATATTTTTGTTCTCATTTGTTCTTTCTTGTTACATTATTATGTACTTTGTTTTATCCTCATTATTTTTTAGCCCACATAACCTTGCTGAATATTTTTCTAGTCTCCTTTTTTACCTGGTTATTAGTGCTACGTTGTCTACATAGAAAATTACTTGTTTTAGTTGGTATATAATCCCTTTTTTTGTATTCTTTTGTCTCTGTAAACTGCTTCTAGTACTAGATTAAATATATAGTACCATAAATAATGAGTCCCCTAGTATAACTCAGATGTTTCTCTCGAAGCTGTGCGACACTTCTTCTGCTATTACTTTGCTCTAATATTTGTCAGTATCATTTTGGAAGCTTAATTACTATCGTTGGAATGTTAGCATTCATTGCTTCATAGTTTTTCTCTCTTATTTGGTCGTTGTGCTTTCACAAAATCTTGGCTCTTAGCTTTGATTTAGTACTTCTTTTAACGTAAAGATCATATTCGTCCTTGACCTTATCCCCCCCCCCCCAAATTTCCCTTGATATTCTTTCAAACCCAGAAGCATAATAACAGTAATTTTCTGGCTGTCAGTAACCTTGAACTGCTTCCCAGCTCCTACTCCGGAGTAAGTTTTTCATGGTTTTCCTTACTCTTCGGGGAATGCTGGAAATTTTATTTGTTGCTCCCTAGACCAACACAAAATAACAAATGATAGCTAAAGACGGTGATTTTTGTTGGCACGCAGTGGTGCAGACTGTACATGATCGGCCAGTATTATGTATATGTTATACGTATATATGTATAATCGATTCACACGCTTTGCGGTGAAAAGGATTCTTCGAATCAAAGGAACATTTACTTGCTGCTATTTAAAGAACTATTTCCTACAGTTAATACGTATTTCTTTCACTAAAATAACACTATTTTTAATTGAAGGAAATTTGACTGAAAAAAAATGGTTCATTTAAAATAGTCCGCAAAGAACATTTCTAGATTCTAAGAATTCTGTTTTCTCTGTGTGAGCTACTGCATACCAACAGAAATCACCATCTTTACTGATAACTTACCAATTTTTTTCATATTTTTTGTAATAATAATAATCATATGCGAAATATTATAATTATATAGCGTATGAACATTTCAATGGTTATGGAATCCATATTGTATTTACAATAGGTAGCCTCAAGTAGTATCTTTAGGTGGAGCACAGGGTTTAGGATGAACTGTAATTATTTACCTTTTCGTAAATAAAGGTTTCCACAGTTGGTTTTATCCTCTTTTCTTCGGAATTGGTCATATTAGGGCGGCTCTCAATGAAATGGTATCCTTTCTTCGTGCCAAAGTCACCTTATTAAGGTGCTAATTCTTCTTACATTTACGTCCTACGTATTTTAGGACTTCTGCGGAAATATCATTTTCACTTGCACTTTTCCAATTTTTTAGTTTAAATATTTTTCATCTACCTACTTGTCTGTCCTATTCCTCCCGTTCGTTTCCATCTATGCTCCTAGATTCTCGCTATGTTATTCACAATGCCCGATATTTTGAACATTATCATTTGCTCCTGCTTACGAGTTTCGCTAGTGCGAGATGCCGCGGGTTCGAATCTCACTCTGATCAGTTCTGGTAACCGTTGTTTTTTTTTTGGGCCGTAATGAATGATTAGAAGGAAGATTTGGTCCTGCGAAGGTATCTGACAAGCAATAAGTTGCTTAGGTTTATTTGTCTACCCCGAAAAAAGAATCTGACTATTCTGCTCATCTCCATTTATTAATCTTTCTTTAATATTCCTAAATTTCTTCATTTTATTAACCGGTTTTTATTTTCCTCATTAATTTTGTTTTGTTTGGGTACACCGGTTTTAATTTTACACGCAAAAACACGCATTGAATAATAACCATAATTTCAATTTTAGTGAAACAGAAATTGTAGATATAGAAAATAATATTTATAAGAGACTACTTAAAGAAATGTCGCAACTAAAAAACAATAAAAATTTAATGAACGATAAAAATGACATAAATACTTAAGTCAAATTTATAATAATCTTATAATAGGAAATTTTAGTGGAAAAAGAAAGACGAATTGAATCGTCGCACACCTTATTTTATTTAAGGCCGAACATAGCAAATCGCAACTAATACAAAACGTTTGAACTTTTGACAAGTGTAGACTACGTCCGCGCACAATAATAATTTTTTTTTATTTACAATGTATGGTTGTCTTTTAAAATTTATTTCACGATTAAATGTTAATAGAAATAACAAATGTGATATTTCTTGACAAACACCGTTTAGTTAAGTTAAGTTTAATATAATGTATTTTAATTAATGTAATTATAAGAAAAATAAAAAAAAAGTACTTAAAATAGTATGCGCTGTAGGGTACAATCAATTTTGAAAAAGGAAAAAATTAAATTTCCGGAAAAGTAAAAATCTTTATAACTGTAAAAATGAAAACCGGTATACCTAAATAAAAAGAAAATAATCAAGTCAATATTTCCTATTAGTCCGTTTTTTATTTTTTAGATATGCCTTCAATCTTTGTCCTACTTGTTCTTATTTCTTTGTGTCTTGGTAAAGTTCTTATCACATAGTTTTCATAGTTTATGTTCCACTACTTTCAATTCCGATTCCGTTTTTCTTGTCCACACAGTTTCTTAGCTCAGTTTCTTATTTGCCGTGTTTTTTCTATTTTCCTCAGTTGACCTCCCTATGGGTGGTAATCTACCTTTAAGCCTTCTACAGCTCTCTGTGAACCAAATATTGTTATTTTAGATTTTGTGAATCGCACATGTTGCAAGCTCTCTTGCGTTCACATTCTCCATTGTTGCCTAATCTTTATGGATAGCTTCGTCCTGCATGTAGTGCGAATCTTTTATTTTATTCTTCTTCTATTCTCTGTGATGAATACTACTGTAATGCTGTTGTTTGATTTTCCATGTGAAAATGAGATTTTTTTGTTATTAAATAAACTTTTGTGGACATTTTCCTTAACTGGTCGTATACCACAGGAGCCATCAAACTCCACAACAGCTAGATACGTCATTATATGCATGAAGCGCACGCTTCTGTTCGTAGTTGATGTGGCTTCTGCGATATATCAATGTCTATTTTGGATTTTATATATATCGAAATGACTTAAGGCCGTCAAAAATTAAAAATAATTATGCAAATATTGACATCCTTTGTATGTATGTATATATTCTCTTAGAGATTTTGTTCACATAACAAATACCGCAACGACCTCTCGAATCACGCATTTACGCAATTATTTCACGCAGAACGCATATACAACTTTCTAATTGTCTACATCTATTAAGAACCTAAATAGTACGTCATTGCAGCTCAGATATCTCTACGTTGTTACCTTTGGCATGTGAAACTTCTCGATAGTACACGCTGTGGCTAAGCTTTGTCGGTAAAAAACATAAGACATATGCATCACGGCCATTACATAAATCAATATCGTATAGGAGAGGCAACAATTAAATTGCAAAATCAAATTTCCACATCACACGCAACGGATAAAAACGTCAAATACGCCGCACGAGAGATATATGCGTCCCCCCATTTGATTTAATCATTCGTCTTCGTTTAAATTACGGCGCCTCGTTTGTATTGTTCCATTTTATAACTAATTCCTGCCGTGAGACACGTTAATTGAAATATTTACCCCGCCTTCTTTTTCTTCTTCCTCCTCGGCGTTATTCGCGAACGTGCTACCCTTTTTCTCGTAGAGAGGGTATTTATGATAAAGCTTTCTTTCAACTCCCCAAAGTATCAAGATCAGCCATGGTAGCGGCAATTAATTATCCTTACGTCTCCGGACAGCGAGTCGGGACTTCCTACGAAATTAGAAGAGAAATAAGGGGAGGAATTAGATAAGTTTCAGATGTTCGGTTGCTGTTAGGGAATAAAGTATAAGTTTCTTACGTCCTGTGTGCTTCCCGTCATTTTTTTTTGTTTTGATAGATTGTTCTCGGAGATACGGAGATAACATTGATATATTTATGTTTTATTAAAAGGAAAACGGATATTGTGTTGGAAGGTACACAGGAACATTTCATTTCCTTCTTCTGTCTGCGTTTCTTCTGTCTGCTGGCTCTTAAGACATCTAAGTTGGCTGGACTTCTGAGAAACCGTTGTATTAATTATTGAAGATAAACTGATTTACGAGGTAGGCGGAAAGTGAATTGTATGTTCCTACAGTTGTGTTTATTATTTAATTTGAATATTTGCTTATTTATTGCTCCTTTATAACTTAAAATTACACAAAGGATTGATAAATAACTATCTCCTTTTTGTAATGTGTACCTTCCAAATAAATTGTAGTTCAGGCCCTAAACTTTGCAGAGACAAGAGCCTTTCCGAGTTTGGTTTGATCTTTTATTTTAACTTTATAGCAGCTTATACTTCCTTGATTATTAAATCTCCAACAACTGATCTTCTTTCCACCAATGGCATTAGAAAAGATTGATACCTTGATTAATACACAGAACGGCCTGCAACAAAATATAAACAAAACGAAAACAATATTGTTTACAAATAAAACAACGCATACCATTAACTTACCGCATAAAAATGCAACACTGAAGTCAACTTGTGAGGTCTCCTTTTTGGGACAGTCCGTCGATGCCCGACTAAATTGGAAATTCCATATTCAACAGCTGACCAGCAAGACGAACAGTTTCAGTTATGCACTTAGAATAATCGCGACGACAGTGAGCGTGGAGGCTGCAATTTCTGGATATCACGCATATATTCAATCGCGTTTGTCATATGGAATCGTCTTCTAGGGCAATAGTGTTGACACACAGCACATGTTCGTTTAACAAAAGAGGTACATTCGCAGTATTTTCCGAGAGACACTTGTAAATTATTTTTTATTGAACAAAATATACTTACCGTGTTTGGACTCTATCTCTATTTGACTAAAGGCACTGCCAACGTACTACTTAATCAGCATCAAACAACGCTCACAAAAGTCCAGAGGGGAGTTGAATGCTAACATATTAAAATAACAACATTCATCAAAAGCTTAAATCTATATCAATCAATCTATTCAAAAAAACTTTCTTTAGCACAACACGTATTTTATAATGTTTAGCAGTTTTTTATTACTGGCATTAAGTTTTAAACTGTTTTATTGACTTTTGTTGTTACAAATGTACTTAACTATTTTATCTCTTATCTTCAGATAGTTTAATTATTAAGTATGTATTGTTACAAATATGTTGATATCATTGATACTGACGCTGTTAACATATTTATTGTATTATGTAACAAAAATATTATTATTATCATTATTATTATTATTATTATTCAACTAAGAGTCTACTCTCCTGAAGGCTGAGTAGCAATAAATCTTAATTTCAATTGCCTTAATAAACATTTATCTAAAGATAAACACAGAGACTGATGGCCGAGCAAGTGGCCTTTTCTGGTTTCGCACAAGGTAGTGTAAAAAATTTTCAATTTTAAACTCTATGAAAAATAAATATATATATAAACATAAAAGAAAAAAAAACCTAGAATATCTAGGTAATGTACTAAGGGGTAAGTGCCTCCGATGGTATTGAATTGAAAACCCATGTAAAAGTTGCGCTTTACTTGAAACGGAATGGCCTGCGCACAATTTCATCCCTCCTACAAATTGGTAGGGAGTCTTATAGAAACAATTAACCCCCAGATTACCTTATTTTTTATCACCGTCTCTTTTTAACCAATCGATTTTTTATCACCGTTTCTTTTTAACCAATCGATTTGAAATTTTACAGAAATAATTTGTTTAATCAGTACTTCCATTTGAAAAAAATAGACGTCGTTGCGACAATTCTACTTACTTAAAAAAAAATAAGATATTTTTGCAACCCCCAGAAAAGGTAGTATTATTATTCTTCCGAGCACAAACACCAAAGCCTCTTCAAATATGCTCCTTCAGTCTTGCTTTTTCAAGCTGTTCCACCACAGCAAATCGAATAAAATGTTCACACAATAAGGCTGGGTTATGCTTTATCGTGTGAAGATTTTATGCAATTTGATGTGGTAGAACACTTAAACACGTTGAAAAGATTGAACATAAGCCTGCTGCAATTGTAAGTCTTCGTTCTTTATTACACCGGCCTAATTTCTAGGCAACAATTTGGCATTCGAGAACGTAATATAACATTGTGCATCTGTAAAAAATATACTCCGATATACTGGGAGTTTTATAAAAAAGGTGCCACAGTATACTTCATTACTTAAAATAGTACCCCTATTAAATGTTTACATTTTGAAAGGTCTCTAACCACACTCAATTCTTCCCCAGATTATGAAAGTAATTAGCTTTGTGGTTTTTTCTTTTTTTAAGTTGTAGTAGACATCTATAGTCCAGGTACTTGAGATAGGTGCTCATTGTACAGTCCATATTAAATCTCTTACTTCTAATCGAGCAGCTTAGTGTTCTCTATAAAGCCCAGTATCTTGTCCAGTGGAAACTTGAGAATCCTCGAGGTAGATCTTTTCTAGAAATACCTGAGTACTTCAACTTCTTACATATGGCAGATTACTGTAACCTCGTTTTTCTTCTGTAATTTCGTATCTTCTGCATCACGTTTCGCTTACTCGACTGTGTTGTATAGATGCTTTTCAGGGAATAGTTGTCCAGTTACAGGCCCAGTAATGGTTTAGCTTCTTTCTTGCTGCGTCTGAGTAAATTATCAGAGAATTTGCATCCCCCTCCCCTATTAGCGCTTTGGTATGGGTTGAGCTTCATCTACTGCATTTTTCGTACTTTCTTTATCTAACATGTCAATTCCCTTTTTAGCAGAAAGTCATTCGGGGAGTCTATTACAGACTCTCGAGCGATGAAGTGTCTTTTAGAGCTCTCCTTGGCTAGTTCGTCGGGTATTATATTGCCCTCACACAAATCAGAGATCACCGTGTAATTCGTGCCAGTGCATTGAGGGATTGTTTGCAGTTTCTAACTAGTTTTGACCTAGTTACAATTGCTTTGTGGTTTTTGAGTTACAACCGTCATCAAATATATATTGAAAAGCACATATCCCAACAAAACTATTCCTTCGTCCAAACGCCTACAAACAGCAATATTTTTTTTTTGTGTGGATTGCCTAAGATTAGGTCAAAATGTCAGCAAATCATCGTCACTAATAGCAATAATGGCTAGTAACTGGTTGTCAAATAGTACTAGCTGCACTGGTGAAAGTTTGAAGTCTTCATGTTTTCCATGAAATCGAATCTCGTTAAAAAGAGATGTTTTTCAGAAATTCTTATACGAAGGCCAAATGATTTCTTTATTTTCAAAATGTAGCCGTCACTGTAGTTGACGGAATAATAAATACAACCTTCTGGGAATCATAAATAATCACTTCAACAAAATAGCTTTTCTGTGGTTCAGTTAGTTCGCAATTCCAATTTCAAACCATACAAATTTGTTGAAAAAGAAATAGTAAATAAAATGGAGAGCTAGGGGAAATGCTGCGGCACAAAAAACTGAAAGCTTTTACAATAATGGCAACAAAAATAAATAAAGAAATCCTGCGAGTAGCAGAAGCGGTAAGAATACCGAATCCAGCGCCAGAATTTAATTTTAGTACGAAACCACGGACACTTATTAATGTGAACCACCGACGGCTACGTCGAATTAAAGCTGTCATCGTCGGGCAGTTGATTGCTTCTACTTTCTTCTTCTTTTTCCGTTTTTTTTTTTGTTTTCCTTTCACCTCATTAAATTTTTTCCGACGCGTCGCGCCGGCTCCCCGAAATTGCATCGGCAACTTAAGACTTTTTAATTGTCCGCCGGCTTTTCCGGAGACTCCCGGCCAGTTGAATTTATCGCTCTAATTACCGGGCCCATTAGCGGCCGTACTTAATTGGATGCAATATTAATTATAATTTATACTTTTACAGCTTCAATTAAGGTCTGCTTTTTTCTTGTTTCGCAAGGATGTTGAAAGGTAAAGTGTCTGGTTGAAAATCTAAACGATGTACAGAAAAAGAAAAGCTCGTGGTATTTCGAGCTTGAAGCACGACATCTCTGGTGGTAATTGAATATCGGAATAACAACAAAGCTTCTAGAGAACTCTTTGCTGTAATGGAATTGCACCTTAAAGTTCTATGTTAATTAATGAGTTAAGTCACCGGCTTTCTTGTTGTTCTTTTTTCTTTATTACAATTTGATTTTAATCAACACACATCTTTTGTTGTGGGAGCTGTCTGAACTAAAATCCTCAGAAACATTGAAACTTCTCGGCTTTTTGTATATAATCTCCCAATTCTTTTACCCATTAAATTGTACTAGCCATTCTAATATCTTGGTAGTCTGTGCTGCTTTTCAGAGGCTTCTGGCTGGTTATACTATAATATAATACTCTTGGTTCGTGTTTGGCCAAAAATTGCGTGTATTTTTGCGCCCAGAACCTCGAATTCACGCAGGATATGATAAGTTCTCGGTTATTCTATTACACAATTTGCGGGTCGTGTCTCCAGTGTTGATCTCAATTTTCTGCGTCCTTTCAGTGCACAGTGCCCGTATAAGGCATATCTGTTACAAAGCGAAAGTGATTACTACTGAGCTGCAGTAGTTATTCGGTTTTATTTTGATGGTCCTTTAATAAAGGCTTTCCATCAGCTTTCCTAGTTGTTCTATTCCAGTATTCTTTATCTTATCGGTTCTTTCTTTCGATTGCCGAATGTGCAGTTACCGGCAGCAAAGTGACTTTATTGTGGTCTAAGTTAAGCTATTCAATTCTCTAATACACTCCCAAATCACTCTTGGGATTCGCTAGTACCCTCAATATAGCCTGCCTGTCTGTTGCAATATAGAACCGCTTGCTTTTATAATCTGATAACTTCGATTGCACAACGCAATGTAGGATATGTCTCTGCCGGAAAGACAATAACACATTTTTTCTAGTGGAGGGGTGATCATCTCGCTGTGGATTATAGCTCCAGTTTCGTTCTTGCTTTTTGCTTCGTCTATAAAACGGATCAATTCCATGAACTTGTCTCTGTAACTGGACTGCTTCTAGCTTATTTGGTCTGTGTTTTCCACCTGCAACTTTCTGTTAAATAGATATGTCAAAATCATGTGGTCAGACTCAGTTCCAAAAGGTAGCTTTCCACCTGACGGACAATATTATTATGCTACAATCCTGTATATCTTCCGTTTGGTAATTCTTTTAATTCTTAATAATTATAATTCACTCTCGACCAATGGAGAGGAGGGAGGTCTAGTAAGCATTGCGTTACTGATGTAGAAGTAGTACTCATTAAACCAGTTATTCCTAAGCAAGTACGTATCCGTATCTTTCTAAGTGTAGTTATAGCTGTTTATTGTTGTATTTTTATTCACAATACCACAGATACATAAGTGATTATCGTATCAATTTATTGGCATCACATTCATATTGTAAACATATATGCCAAAAAGACTAAATCACCGTAAAGGTGCTCTTCCTTTAGCCTCAATTCCAATTTTTATGGTTTTGGCCAGAAGTATAACACATGAATTGACACACGTCAAATTTGTCTTTTCTATCACTCAAGTCCTCTTCGTTGATGTTAACACCACACAACTTGAGGTTTATTTTGAGATTATAATTCCATTCTGCTTTTCCAAAAAAACCACGAAATGTAAAACTAAAGATGTACGTTCCTGTCACTTTGAGTAAGGTTTTTGCCATGGTTTTCCCTTACTCCGTGGCCATTGATTTTATATAAGTATATTATATATAATCAGTGTCCTTGGCGAATGCTGGGAGATAACGAAAGTGGTTCCATGGACGCATTTAATAATAACTGATAGCTGACTGATTTACAGTAGACTCGCGATTATGTGAACTAATCACATTTCACATATTTTATCATTTTCTCCAAAGTAGTATTCATATGGTCGCGAGGCTACTTTTATTATTTTTTGTTATTAAGAATCATAGGGGAATTATTTAGTTAGAGTAGGATCATTTCAATTGTTATGGAATCCATATTGTACTTAGAATAGGTAACCTCGTGTAGTACCTTTTTTAGATGGAGCACGGGGTTGGGATGATTTGTAATAATTTAGTTTTCATAAATAAA
Source organism: Protaetia brevitarsis (assembly GCA_004143645.1). NCBI lineage: Eukaryota > Metazoa > Arthropoda > Insecta > Coleoptera > Scarabaeidae > Protaetia > Protaetia brevitarsis. Next base: position 994,063 of record RXPK01000174.1, read on the forward strand.
GAGTAGTGTCACTTTGACAGATGAGCGAGCAGGTTGTTATATTATTTTTGAAGCACACCTTGTTTTGGTTTCAAATGACACGACATAATTATATATTCTATCACTATTTATTGGTTCGATTTTATAAATACGGATATTATAAATTACCAATCGTCTTGGGATGCTCTTTCTTTAGCTTTGAGATTTCCTCTAACATTGCGTGAACGGGATTTTCTTATGGCTTCTATCTTCGATGCTCATTTCTTAGTAATTTTCACCTAATTAAAATTTAGAGCAATTTTTAGAAAAAATGAGTCTAATTACATTTAACAAATTAATGTATTTCTGCTTTTAACTGTAATAATTACGAGTAATTTAAAATTTCTCCTCACGTAGGGTTCGAACCCACAACCTCGAGGATAGCCGGACGAGCGCTTTACCAATTAAGCTAGTAGAGGACGAGGTTCGAGCGTTTAAAACTAACATATGTCGATCGTAGATCTTGAAAGGCCGGCAGGACGGCAAATATGCAAAATTATTATTATTAAAATTACATTTAATTAAAAGTTTGTGACTCACAATCAGTTTAATTTTGTCGTTATTTTTATGTAGGTGTAATGTTGATCACCACAAATAAAGAAAAAAAAAAACAAATAATACGCAATACATTTATAATAATACATAAACAAATATTATTGTAAAAACATAAACATTAAACTTCTACATGTCGTTCTCTATTTTGTAAACATTTTATCGATCTAAAATTAAATTCTCTAGCAATGTTCTGTAAAAAAGCAGGATTGATTTCCGTTATGCATCTTTATAGGGAAAAAGAAATCAAACAAAGGTCTAGTCCCTCACATTTTTGTTTTAATAATACCCGACCAGTTTCGCTCTGTCCGAGCATCATCAAGTCAGCTAAAGAAGTATCATATAATAAGAGTGTGCAACAATTATTGGCAAAATGGTATTGTATAAAAAAAATAAATAAATTAGGGAGTAAAGTAAATGGTAAAAAAAAGATACTTACAATTTAAAAGCAGTGGTCCAAAATTTAAAATTAAAATAAAATTAGAGAGTGCAAAGTAAATAGTCAAATTTGTATGTAAAACTTGTAAAAAACAGACATTAAATAAAGAATAAAACCCATAAGCCTAAACGAACAACACTTTAAAATTATTGTAAGCACTTCTAAGTCGAGACTAAAATTTAAATAGAGGTAGAAAATTACAGAAAAATACAGTAAACTTGTACCATCTATTATGGAAGAACTAAACTAAAGTAATATTGTGCTTAAGACGTAGTAGAATACTTGAAAACCATCTATCGAATAAAATTTGAAAAAGGGGGCTGGATTTTAAAGAAAGAAAAGGAAGATTAGTTGTGAATTAATAAAAAGTTAAAAGAGCAAAACATACATCACATTTGAACTCTTATAGCTAACATAAATGTTGTCTCCGCCCTAGTTCTTTCTGAAGCTCTCGATGTTAAGTCACGGATGACGCCAATATATTTCACTTTCTCTGGCAATTTTATTTGTTCACTCCGGAGAAAGAGGACTTTCCTTTCGTAAATACTATTTTAGTCGTTGTAGAGGGATTAATGTTAAGATCTTCCTCGTCAATCGATTCTTGTATACCTATAGATTGTTTTGTATTTTGTGCTACACTGCGTTGCTGAATTTACTAAAAATAATAGTAGTAAGCATAGCTGCCTGCTCCACGTTTTGTGTCTTTCATTGTCCAGTCTCATCAATAGCTCATCCACGATTATATTTCATAGCAGGGGGAACATGCTCTTTCGATGCCGTGCCACCAGTTTCTTTCCCATGATAGCAGTGTAAACCGATCTCAATTTAAAGCATGCAGTACTATCCACCTGCAGCTGATTTCATCGATCCGTTTATTCCCCGATGCTTTCGAGATTGATGCTCCGGAAGTGTCAAATGCTCCCGCTACGTCTAGAAAAGTGCATAGAAGCGTGTTCTTGATTTGGAGAGCATGAGCAGCTCATGCAAAGCAAATTCTTTTGCTTGATACGCACACTAGTCTTGGTATTGTGGGCGATATGGTAATATAGTGTAATTTGTTCCTTATATGTTCACCTAGCAGTTTTACTTTTCTGGTTTTTATTCCACAGTACTTCGAATCATTTAAGAAATATAAGAGAATGTGTAACGTAAAAGATAAATATGCAGTGGCGTCCAACGTTTTTAGCACAACTGACAAAAATTACTTCCCACTATGCATAGAAGAAATTCTAAAATACCTGCATCAGCAACCTTATAAAATATTTCCTCATTCATCCTCCGTATCAGAATTTATGAATGACGACGAAACATCCAACGACAGAATTTGTATATTAAACTTCCATAAATTTCTACTCCATATCCTGCAAAGCGTTCCAGCAAAATCAATCAAAACAGATCGTGTGACTCGGCACAAAAACTCCCGCCATAAATTCTCATCGGGATTCCCACTTTAAACTTGTGCCGTGACGGCGAATCAATGGCATCAGGTCCAGTAGAAATAGACTTCTCCACTTCGGAGGTTTAATGCAGCCACTCCCTATTTTACGCAGTGACTTACGATATTTTCGTTTTCGATTCCCGACGTCGGAGAGAATGGGAGTTCGTCGAGTGGCGCAGAAGTAAATAAAAATTTATAACGAAACTTTTTAATTAGAAACGTTCGTTTTATGTCTGGCGCAGTCGGATATCCCGCTGCATTACGTCTTTCTGTTCGCTCTCGAAACGAGAACGATGATAATTTTCCGGGGGATGTTACAGGCCAATAAAAATTTCCGGGAGATTAACTGTGCTTAGGGTATTATCGGGCGGGGGATTACATCTTATGAAATATCGCTCTGTTCAGCTAATAATGGCGAAAGGATTTTTTAATATTGTGGATTATATTACCATAAAATGGCTTAGCATATTAAATAAGTAGGACAGTGACTTTATTGCTTTGTAAAACGGAACTCTATTACAAAATCTGCAATAAAAGAATCAATACATTAATACAAACAAGAATGCACTTATAAACAATAATAAAGTAAGATAATATACGACTAAAAAAAAAAAAGCAAAAAAAAAACCGGGAAAGTTAGGGAAACTAGGGAGGGTCGATACACCTAATGTTCAGAGTTACGTATTTAGCTAAGTGTTAACGTTATATGTATTATTTTGCGTGCATTGTAGAAGCATTTGATTGCAAAGTATAAACTGATCGTTAAAAGTAGTATGTTGGACGTATAGTTGAAAATAATTAATAATAATAATTTATTTGGCATGCGGATTTGCAAAAGCAAATATGTGCTTTGTCATGTACATACATTAAATACAATAAAATCAAACATAATATATAATTAAAAACAGTACAAACAATTATCAGTTCACATAGAATTCATTTATGCTGTAATAGCACTTGTGTACAAGGTACGTTTTTAATTTTTTTTTAAAGTTAGGGTACTGTGCGCGAGCCTCAAGTCCGATGGTAGATGATTATAAATTTTTATTTTGTTATAAAGGGGGGACCGCTCAAACTGTGCCGTTTTATGTGATGGTATACTAAGGTTACGATACTCGCGTCGCGTATGCCGAATTGAAATGGGCATTTGCAGCAAAATCAGTTAAGTTTTCTGTGTGTATATACAGCGCATTCATATATATACAAACAAGCCAACGGCAGAATACCATTATCCTGAAGTGTTCCCTACATGATTCCTGCTACACAGGTTGAAAAATAGCGCGCAGAGCCTTTTTTTGGAGAGTAAATAATCTTTTAAATTTATTGATCTACCCCATACCATTATTCCATATCTCAGCCGTGATTCGATGCATGATTTATAATAAGTAAAACTACCTCGGTTGTCACATTAGATTTAAGTACCCGAATGGCAAATATAGATGATGCGACCGACCCACAAATGTAATCTATTTGTTCAGCCCATGATAAGGTCTTATCCAGCACGCATCCCAGAAATTTTGTAGTAGCACATTCCGGCACCGACAGTCCATTCATACGCAGAAGTAGTGAAGAATCGCTCCGTTTGTGACAGTCATAAACAATCAAGTTTGTTTTCTTAACATTCAACATTAAACAGTTCTGTTGCGTCCACCTTAGCATTGAATTGGCACAGTCAGTACCTTTTGCAGATAGTTCAGATAATACTTCCGCTGAAAAAACAGTTGAAGTATCATCGGCAAATTGACAGACCTCACTTTATTGAAATTATGATAAAGATCATTTGCAAATATTAAAAATAATAGGGGACCTAGCACTGACCCTTGTGGTACACCGGTATTACTTATTGTTTTCTGCGAAAATACTGTTCTATTGTTCTGACTGATGGCCACACTGTGGGATTTATTTGTTTCCTTTGAACTGCAAAGTGTATCAATCCTCCCCTACTACAGGAGGCTTGATACATCATACGGGAGCTTTGATACATTCGAAATAAAAAATACGAATTATTGTTAAACATTTATTAACCATTAAAAACTACGAACATCTTTAATTAATGTTGTGGTATTTTTCGAAATTTACAGGAAACGCTCGCTTTTTGGTAGCCCTAGCAGTGCCACCTACTGAGTACGGTGGTGGCAACTTAATAATATCCTCAACGGCTACTAAACACCGATCAGGAACGTCAGGATTGACAAAATTATAAGCAGGCTTCTTAACTCTCATGAAATTTATCGAATATTCCCTATCTTTTGAAAATTTTCATAACTTGTCCCACAAAATGTCTGACTGTTTTTTTTTTGTAGTAAAACGTGCAAGTACGTAATCATTAACGTTTATAACTCCTTCGAGAAAATTATTTCTTGTTTTTCAGTTTCGAGGCGTTCTTCTACATCACTTATATCATTACTGGATGGTGAGCTAAATTCAACAGATTCACATTCAGATTCCTCTTCGATAATTTTTTGGTTTTTCTTTTTGTTAATTTGATTTTTGAAAATGCGGCTGTAAGGTTTCTTTTTAAACATTTCTTGGTAGGTTGTTTCTTTTCTGAATGCTTATTTTTTATTTTATTCATGTTCGGTGTATCAGTAAGGATTTGCGTTTTAGCAGGCTTTCTGCATTTCATCTGTTTCTTCCTAGGCAAGGCCTGCGGTAACGATTTTATTTCTTCGGGGGTTTTATAAGAGAGTGAAGTTCCAGGGCTATGTTTCGGTGTACACTCTCGCCATGAAGGGTCAGGCCGATCTGTAACTTTTGAAGTGAGAAAATCGTCTTCAGAGAAGATGTGGGAATCGAATGGGTAAATACCACTTTTAGAAAAGCCTTTTCTAATATTTAGCGGGGTAAAAGCTCGTTGATACGCAGTATTAACTAGTGTTGCAATATTTTTCAAACCAATAGTTTGACCAGGATTCTGTACCATAAAATCATCGGAAGCTTGATTAAAATAAGTTTTAAACGGCCCATATACGGCAACGTCCAAAGGTTGTTGTCGATGACTAGTGTGCGGAGGTATCGTAAGTAAAACTATATCATTGTCTTTGCAGATATCTAGTCCCTTGGGAGATATATGGCTATGATGATTATCTAATATTAATAAGACCTTTCTTTCTTTACTGCATTTAACAAATTGTATAAAGTGCATCAAATACAACTGAAAATTATCAATTGACATCCAGCCACTTGGGTGGGTCACTGCTTTTGATCCTGGTGGAGCCCCAAGAGTCATATAATCTTGCTCACGTACACGTGGAAACACAAACATCGGGGGAATTGAATTTCCTATCGCATTAATAGTGCAAAGTGCTGTAACTGTCTGTCCACGTTCACCTGAAGTAACTTTAGACACTTGTTTTTGTCCTTTTTGGGATATTATTTTGCTTGGTGTATTGACGGTCTGAACTCCTGTCTCATCGCAATTGAAAATTGAATCTGGTCCGAATTGCTCTCTGTTTAATATTATTCGAAGATAATTGTAGAATTCTCCAATGGTATGCTTGTTGAAAGCAGTTCCACGGGAGAGGATAGTTGGTTCAGATGTTCTTAACGATAACTCATTATTCCTATGCATAAATTACCCCGAGCCATTCATAAGAAGCTATTTCATTTTTACTCCAATTTGGAGGTATTTTCTTATTGTTTGCAACAGCATATATGTATGCGAATTTTCTTGTTTCTTTGGTTGAAAAACCATAATTCATTTTAGCAGCAGTTACCAAATATTTTGCTAAGCTTTTTTCCTCCTCAAAATTGAATATTTGCGAACTCGCAAAATTCGGAGAAAAATTTGTTTGATCTCCTTGCTCTTGATACTTAGCAACATATCTACGCAATGTCATTTTATCTAAATTATATTTTGTAGCGGTAGTTCTAAGTTTGCCTCCGTTGAAAACCTCTTGCACAGCTTTCTTCATTAGCTCCGGCGAAGCAGGAGTCCTGTCTGTCTTCATTTCCATTTAAAAGGCATCCTAGACATAAATATTTTTAATATTACTAAGTTTTGGGTATGTGAGGAGGCTTGATACATGTATCAACTCCCCCCTACGTTAATGTATCAAGTCTCCCTTACACGACATCTTTGAAAAATTGTGCATTTCAAGGCACTTAACCTTAAACGTAACCACTCGCTTATATGTTAAGGTATAGCTAACACAGTATATTAGCATCGGCTAATATACAAAAGTAGACCGTATTACTACACATTTTATAAAACGCTTATACGTACCTTTCAAAAATGTACAAAACCAGCACCAAATTTTACTTTCTCTGTAAAATTCACAAATGGACGTCGCAGAAAAACAAACTGCTACAATATGTGTGAACATGCGCAAACATCCTTTTGTTACCAACGGCACAAAATTCTAATATATCTACACGGCAGATTTAAAAATGTATCAGGCCTCTCAGTGTATCACACCTCTCTAGTTTCTCCTAATATTGCAAAACACGTGTTATATTGGGAAGATTAATGCTTTCTTTATAGCAATCAAAATATTTCTTTAAAAGAAAATCCGTTATCCAAGAACATATTTGTTTGGATTTATAATATCAAATGTACATTCCCAAAGATAACTATTTTTTTCACATGATTCCTTCGGCACAGTAACAAACAAAAAAAAGTAACGACTGATATGGTAATCTACATTGCGTAAATTTCATAGCCTTGACATGTAAAATCAGAAATTACTTAAATACGAGGATAAAGTCGAATTGGGCTAAAACGAATATCCGAGGCACTAAGTATTTCATATAAACGCGTCCATCATATAGTTCACGTCGATTTGAGCATGAGAAAAATTCCTGTAAAATAGATCCCCAAATGTCTGAATGTTGGCCAGAAGCGTGCAAGGGTGGAATCATTGCGTTCGATCTGTGCTCGATTTAAAAAACATGCAGACTTCTTAAGCCGTATTGTTACTATGGATGAGACTTGGGTGCATTTCTACCACCCAGAAACAAAACAACAATAGATAAAATGGAGACACTCTTGTTCTCCAAGGCCTAAGAAGTTTCGTGTTCAAAAATCTACTGGGGAAGTCCTTGTTTCAGTTTTTTGGGATTGCCATGGAGTAATCATGATTGATTTTCTGGATAAGGGTCGAACAATAACTGGGAATTATTATTCGACGTTACTGACTACTCTAGGACGACAAGTTGAGAAGAGAAGACGCGGAAATAATTATTTATTAGGATTATATTTATAGCGAATAGTTTCAAATATAGCAATGGGAAACCTAACTTTCTTTTTTAACAGATGTACTTCGATTAATGCTCTGCTGGGCTTCGGGGCTGGAATCGCATCCTGGATCTTCTTCCGGTCAACATTTCCACGTCCACACTCGCATGGGGCATCTTCAGGACTGTCGACCTGAAAGTAGAACTTAGTTTGTAATACAAGATACAGGATGTAGTTCCAACCCGGAAGCCCAAAGGAATATATATGGGCAACAACCGCGGAAATCTACATGTTGTGATACTGGATCTGTGATGTAAGATTACTTAGTAAGTTGCTCCACCCACTAATAGATCCATTTATAAAGTTCGGGAAAGAAATTCATGCTTCATACAAGGATGCGACAAATGTTGAACTAACAAAACAAATAATTCTTAGCCTCGAACAGATCTTCACCGAAGGAATATTATAAATGAGCTGCCACAGCGAAGACATAAGCCTAACTCAACTAGTTTATAGTAGAATCTCTAGAGTATTCAAAAATACCTAAAGTATCTAAAGGAAACCAACTAACTTAGGTCATAGACATAATTAGGCCATGAGACATGGACATTTTGAGGGTCTTAATTGTCGAATTATATATAGCTATCTTGTTGATCTTGAAGGAACCAAGGAGTGATTGGGAAGGTTATACCTACAGCAGAACCAAACTTCAGTATAACGAGAACAAGAAATGAGAGAAATAAATACAGAAAACCGGGACGCTACTGTGATTCTGGAGGACCCATAGGAATTTCCTAACAGGATAGTGTACAGTGATAGAAGACCTACACAAAATTTGGTTCAACACTAGAGATACTAACTGGAGATTGTGCTATGGGATAGCAAAGAATGCTTACCACGTTCTGTGTGAATGCAAGGATCTGGATGCAAAAAGGCAATTTTAGGCGAGTCAAAAATCAACTCAGAAGATTACTTCAGCCAGAGATCTGTACAAATTAGTACAGATTAGTAGAATATTGGAATAGCTGAAATTATTTAATAGGTAAAGGTAATGGGAGACTAAATATAAAAAGCCATGCAGCTGCAGCGTTTTCGGGAACTCCATGTCACACGGCTTCCACAAAAAAAGGAAAAGAAGAAGTAGCAGAAGAAAGACGTGATAAGACATTCTACATATATTAACAGTTCCATCATCTACTGAATTCTATTTTATTAATAAAGAAAAATTTGACTTAACTGCAGTCAGACAGTTACTGCTTATCTGAAGATATCAAAAGTTTAAAGTTGCGAAATGTACTTTTTTAAATATAAAACATAAATGTATATAACCTGTTATTGATCGCAGAACCAAATTTTTAGTACAATTTTGATGAATCAATTAAAACAAAAAGGTATATCAATTGTGCGGTGCAATTACACGATTTTCATGGTTCTTCCAATATATGTCTACCTACTAGCAAAACGAGACTGGAAATGGACACTGGTCAATGATTTAGTTCTCGTCGTGTGCCATAAATTTCCCAGATTGACAATTGCGCACCTGAAATTAAAGCCTATTGTAAATATTTCAATAATTGCTCTTCCGTACATACAATAACCGTACCGCGCTAGCGAGGGCTTGTCAATTATACAAATTTTAATCAAACAGACCATTATTTATGCGACGAAATATCGTGAGTTCCATACTTATTGCTCCTCTGATACTAATAGCGATACAGGGCAATAAAACATTCAAATAAGCGTTTTGTTCCTATCTATGTACTGCGTATATCCACCTATCTATATTGGGTCGGCAACGAGTAATTCATTTTCAAAAACATTACAGTGTTTGCATTCCCTCTGGTGTATTTTCATAATACGTTCGTGTCCGAATATATTTTACTGGGCCTCGGATATTTTACCTGTGTATGGGCGAACGACAAGTTGGACATTTTTGCGTGAATATAATTAGTCCTCCGTGCAGCATACAAAACGTGTTTCGGGTAGATATGTAGGCGGACATAATATTTACCATTTCCCCAAATTATTATAATTGCAACTGAAAATACTGGAATTAAATTCGGTATATTTTACACCGAATTTGGTCATTTATTTGCACAATAGTACCTGTGGGTGCACTAGAATGTGCATTAATGCAAACAGTTGTAAATCTATTTTTTTTTTTTTTTAATTTGGACCACAAAATATTGTCCACGCGTGATATTAAATTGAGCGTGTTGTTAAAATATAATTGAAATAAGTTTTGAATATAAGGTGAATTATAATAATATAAAAAGCGTTATGTTAACACAGGGCCATTTTTTATCTTGACAATTTAAGGTGCTGTTTGTCCTTGGTCTATTTTTTGTTGCATTTCAGTTCTCTTCTTCACGGATGCTAGTTTACCATACTACCTCTATGAGTTAATCCACTTGATTCATGGAAGTCGTACCATGAACTTTTCTCAATACTGATTTTGTGCGAACTTTAGCTGTTGAAAGATTTACGTTTTTTGTACCTTTTGTACAGCCTGGCATTTATAAGAAGCTTCATCTTTGACCCACACTTAAAGTAAATTGTTAACATTTTACGATTGTTCGCTTTTTTGTACGGCTGGATTCTTTTCATTAAGCATTATCATTCGGAAGAAATTAACGTTATATTAGGCATGTGTAAATTTGGCTTCGATGATTCCTTAACTAATCTTTTCGCTTATGCCTAGTTTTCGATCCGTTGTAAAGTTCTTTCGGATAGCCATGAAGCTTTACCGAAAATTACTAACAAGGGAACACCGGCGGGTGTCCCCCTCCGATTTCGATGAAACTTAACAGATCGAAAGAGTACCTTAAAATAAGAGACACGTATTTTTTTTTATGCGCGTATCCGCAGGATTTTAGGTACAGCCCCTCCAAAGTTTGACGATTTTTCAATTTTGCAATATTTCCTAAATTATAACAGATATTAAATTTTCTTCTTAACATAATTTGGCAGCATATTGCATGGCCCTAAGGATGGCGTCGTTCGTATTCGCAAAAAGTTAATAACGGGGGACGGGATACCCCGTACCCCCCATTTTTTTACATTTTTTTCTTTTCTTATTCATCAAAAGAAGGCCGATTTTACATAGAATACGATGATGTATAAAAGTTTAGAAATTAATAATTGTAAAAATAGAAAATAATAATAAAGCTTCAAAATTATAAACTTGTCTATTGATAATAATCAAATGAACTATAACAGAAATAAGTTTTTCCTTAACATAAATTCCAGCATAATACATGGTCTCAAGGTAAGATATCTTCATAAAAAGCTAATAACGGGGACGGGTACCCCATACCCCGCATTTTTTAATAATAAGTTTATTCATTATTCATATCAAAAAAAGATCGCTTTTATAGAAAACGGTGATGTATAATAAATTTAGAAAATTAATAATAGTAATATAACTTAAAATAAATATATGTACGTGTCTATTTGATGAATTTGAATATGCACTTATCTACGCATACGTGAGTTTAATTAATACGCGCGATAAGGGATCTGGTGATTAATCATATTATTGTATAGAATAAAAATAAATCCCAATGCATAGTAATTAACCAGAACGTTTAAGTGATCACGTCTGCATTTAGGAAATAGGTATATAAGACGAGTATTCCAATGAGAACATTAGAAGTCGTTTTTCGTGCAGTGTAGGTCAGTACCTATAGTTTCGCACAATGGCGTCGTAAATATAGGAAATATGTTGAACATGTTACTTGCAACGTTTCAAGTTACTAACATCGCAACAATTTCTTTGAACCGGCAAGAAAGTGAGTTGCATAATGCCCTGAAAATCTGTGTTTTAAACACTTTTTACACAGACTATCACTACTTTAATACTTACATAGCTTAATTACTGTATGTATATTAACTATTTCGCTATTGCAATACATATATACAATAATCGCATTACAGTATGTCATGTATTTAAACATTTTAAAGCATTATAATGTTTTTCTAATTCTGGTTCTATTGTTTCGAAATGTTATCATCGTTACAAACAATTAGTTATATTTATGCTCCATTGAATACTTACATTGTACACCTACATTGCACAAAAAACTTAAATAAATTAAAAAATATATATGTATGTATTATTTTATCCTTCGTCCTGTGTAGCAAATTTGTTCATATATACGCACTAAAGGATTATGGTATTCTAAGAATGAATAACATTATTTAGAAAATATTAAAACGCAGTCACTAACTGCAGTTGATAAAACGATTATATTTCTACACCGATAAAAGTTTCGTACAGTATATAGTATAAGTTAGTAGGCATAGAAAGTTTGACCATAGCTTGTCGAGTAGATACAATTCTAAATAAGAAATATTTAAGTAAGGAGAGCAGCGGAGTAACGATAACAATAATTGTTATTAATGTACTATATTATTATTATTACATTATTTATTATTAATCTCCAATTTTATTACCATTGTTTTCTATGTAAAAGCCATCTTTTTTTGATGAATAATGAATAAACTTATATTAAAAAAATGCGGGGGATGGGGTACCCCGTCCCCGTTATTAGCTTTTATGAGATATCTACCTTGAGACCATGTATTATGCTGGAAATTATGTTAAGGATAAAACTTATTTCTTTATAGTCATTTGATTTATATCAATAGACAAGTTTATTAATTTTGAAGCTTTATTATTATTTTCTATTTTTACAATTATTAATTTTCTAAACTTGTTATCATCATCGTATTCTATGTAAAATCGGCCTTCTTTAGATGAATAAGAAAAAGAAAAAGTGTAAAAAAAATGGGGGGTACGGGTACCCCGTCCCCGTTATTAACTTTTGCGATACGGACGACCCATCCTTAGGGCATGCAATATGCTGCAAATTATGTTAAGAAGAAAATTTAATATCTGTTTATACTTTAGGAAATATTGCAAAAATTGAAAAATTGTCCAACTTTTGGAGGGGCTGTATCCCAAAATCGTGCGGATACGCCGATAAAAAAAAAAATACGTGTCTCTTATTTTAAGGTACTCTTTCGATCTGTTAAGTTTCATCGAAACGGAGGGGAACACCAGCGGGTTTCTTTGTAAGTTCTAATTGGATGATAATTCTATTTAAGGGTTACCAGGTTTCACTGCAACTATTTTCAGAGGTCATAGTACCTTTGGGGGTACATAGATATTATTTGAGGTTTCATAACCCATACCGAAATAAATTTGGTAAACAAATAATAAAATAATAATAATAATAATAATAATAATAATAATTAGAATTCATTGACAACTACAATTCAAGTACATTGTCAAAAAGATTATATCACCGATTTGGTGTTCTTCCTACAACCTTGCCCTTTGAATCTTTTGTCAATTAGCTTTACAAATCCACCATCGGGTTTTCGAACCTCTCAAGCCAAAACCTGGTATTCTTGGCAAAAAAACGACACTTTGGCGTATTGTCTGTAAAACAGCCTCACTCAGAACGCGTCTTCATAAATACTTTTCTGAAACAGTAAAGTCAGTTATCTCTTTATATTTATATCGATTACAGGTATTATATCAATTTGAAGTGTGGTATAGTAAACCGTCTCCAAATTGAACGCTTGTTTTAAATAAATAGAAGCTATAATTTTCAAAAACTTTTATTGATAATTGAAGTATGGATCGTGAAATTTATGCACGAAAAATAATATCTCACAAGTGACCACCACTTGCTGCTTCACATCTGCTCATTCTTTTGTTAGAATTTTCAATGACTTTTTAACATAATTGAGACACTATTTCACTAATGACACAAATAATTTTATCTTTTAGTTCTGGAATGGATTGTGGTTTGTTCTTATAGATTAGCTCTTTACATAACTCCAAAGAAAATAATCCAACGGTGTTAAATTGCATGACTTGGATGGTCAATTAACATCTCCATCTCTTGAAATAATTCTTCCAGGATTTTTTATTTTAATAAAGCAATTATTGAGCAAAATGAGGCGTTGCACCGTCCTATTGAAACCATAAATCCTCTAAATCAATATCACTCAATTCAGGGCACAAAAATTAAGTTAAGTAAGTAACATCTCACGATATAACATTCACTGTTACATCACCAACAGCATTTCGAAAGAAGAACCACACCAAGCAGTGACTCGTTTAGGATGTAAAGGCCTTTCATGAATCACTCGTGAATTTTTCTTACCCCAAATGTGAGCATTTTTTTTTATTAATCAAACACCAATTTCAAAATGTGCTTCATCAGAAAAGATATATTTATGTGAAAAAATTTCTGGGTGCTCTTAAATTCAATTGACAAATGCACGACGCTTTGCTTGGATCAACGACTTTAGTCCCGGTGTTATTTGAACTTTATATGCCTTTAAAGCCAAATCCTTTCGTAAAATGCGCCATGTTGTTGATTCATTGAGTCCAACTTGTAGTGAAAGTCGACGAATGGGCATTTCAAGTGCTTCGGCAACACTTTCACGAAGCAAATCAATGCGCTTCTTAATCTTGCACTGAACTGGTTTCTTCAATTTTTTTTTAATAATTCGATCTACAGTCTGTTTCAAATGTAAACTATAAAATTTACTTAATTTTCTAAAAACATTTTTCACAGAACCCCGATTTTTCATAAATGAGCGTTCATTTGGAGAGCCATTGCCTTTACCTTTATGTTTAATTCATTTAATTTCTTTTTCGACGGAGGATGTTTCAGATTTGATTTAATCCACAGTTTTATTTGCATTGCATTTACTCTCGACGAACAGCTGGCAGAATTGTAATTTAATATAATTTTAGAAGATTAAGTTGAGACACCTTGACATTTCAATAATTTTGAATAATTTTTAAGAACTTTTTTGTAAGTATAATCTAGTAATAATTTATTACAGTATTTTTCGCCCGATAGCAGCGCCTCTACTATTCAGATCCTTCTGAGTACCCCAGTTTTTCTTTTTTACTTTTAATAAATTTTACATATTTGGCGCCCAGCATGGGGCATACCTATTTAATGTAAGAACTCTTTTAAAGATATAATCCACACAAATCGGTTTTCGAAACAAAACATAGTTACACTGTGTACTTGCAATCAGTGAGCCCTCTATGTAACCGCACTTGGGCTCCCTTAGTTAGTTTATTAGTTTCCAGATTTTGATCAGTAATACTAAAGATTTGTTGTCTGAAATTCGATTAAATACACATCATTCAATTCACTCGCAGACATGAGATTTAAATTCCCAATCGAAACCAATTTTTCGCGTAAATTGAAAGCATTAAATCCTAACGCTTTGCTACTTAGGCCAAGGCCCAATGATTAAGCGGGTCTTCTTACAGACGCATTATGTTTCGCCGGGCGAGCCTCATTCTGTTATTGCAAGCCATCAGTTACAGAGATAGGAATCCATTAGGGGTTACGGTTTAGATTCTGAACCTTATCCTTCTGCTCAACAAGGTTTAAGTGCGGGAAGATCTGGATTCTTATCTTTTGTCAAGTTGGTGGCGCTAAATTTTTCAAATTAAATTTAGAAACCAGGGGGATGGACGTTAAATTTTCCTCATAATCTTATCTTAAATATCTGTACATTATGTTCCATAATGTGCACGGTATAATTATTATTTACCGATATTGGCAATCCTTCTCTCGGCTGCCTCTTTTCTCTTTATCTTTCGCTACAGACTATTCAGACATTGTTAGAAAAAGCAATTTAGTTTCCTGTTTTACTAATGTAAGCCGCAGTACAAATGCTGATATAGTGATAGCTGCCTTTACAGACGGGTGAACACATAGAATATTGCACAGCTACAACATGTAGGAACTAGTAAGCGACAAAACTTCCCAGATGTTTCACCATGTTGCGAATTTATCTCCACCTCATATCCGTTTTGAAAGCATAGAACTGAATTCCTCTAATTAATTGCCCGATATAAAGGAGATCGGATCTCAGATATGCGTTATTCGTTCGGCATAGTGGAAGTACTTATATAATACTATATAATATTAAGATTGGGATTGAGGGAGTATTATGTGCGTCTGTATTTGTGCCGTGAAGAAATCTTTATTGGACTGTATTTGAGTGCGCCCAACCAGTAGACTTTGTAAGTAGACATATGTCTAAATGGAAGCTGAATTGCGGAGAATAGATATTAAAAGGAGTGACACCGCAATTTATAATGGCTATTTATTTTTTATTGGTTGGCATGTAGAACAAATTTACACCGGATTAATGGAACGATCTCCTACTCAGCTTCAGTAGTTTGAATTTAAATCTACTCGTTTTATTTTATTCCAAGTGGCCGAATAGATATGTCTTAAAACTTTTCCGGGTATTATCCAGAAGTACAGGATGTATCAATATAGATGGAAGGATATCTGTAGCAGCTGTAGATTATATACGATCAAAAAGTCTTAGACGGGGCTATCTGTAGGCATTAACGAGAAAAAAATATTTTTTGTAAATGCGTGTGGCTAAGAACCGCCACTGGTGCCCAACCAAATGCTGTCCAGTATCCCAGCATACCACTATCATTCAGCCATTACCGCGGTTAGTTTGGTGGAATCACCGCTTGGAGTGCAAGCCACTTCGAACATTTATTTAAATTCTTTCCCTTCTCGAAAACGATCCTTTCAGGCCATTATGATTTCATATAAAGAAATCGAAGTTGATGCATCGGCAAAGCGCGGATGTATAGATTCATTTTCGCGCGATATCATAGTAAAAGGGCGTGTTTTGCAAATTTTCTGTATTTTTCTTTATTTGTGTGTAATTCGATTCATCTTCATTTTGCGTTAGTGATTAAATAAATCCCGAAGAAATAACTCAGATTCATGTTGGTCCGTTTAATTAACAACTAACTCTCGATTCGACACAGCACAAGGAAAAATATTTACGTTTTGGTGTAACTACGTGTGAAATTGCATATCCGGTGAACTCGAACGCTTATCAGGATATAAAAATTAATACTTTGTAGACTTAGGTAGAATTCTCTTAACAAAAAGAATGTTTAATCTTTATGAAAGAAGAATTTAAAAAGTGCTCAGTTTTGCTATTTTTTACAGGGCCTTATTTGGCAGAAATTAGATAATATCTTACGGCATAGGCCTTAAGAAAATACTAAATAGGGCAATGTATTTACTATAATACCACGTTTGTCGGGTGCTTAACATGACGTTTCCTTGCATTCAGGCCCGGACTAAAGAATTTTGGCTCTAATTTTCCTTTTTTTTTTCTTAATGATGAAATCCGGTTTCGGTGGGTTTTTGCTTAATATTGTTGTGAGTTAACCTCAAGCAAATTTACTTTTATTTGAAATACAACCCTGTATAGCACGAAGGTAGGTAAAGGGGTGAGTCCGAGAGGACTACAGAAGATGCTAAAACAACAAAACCCAGTAAGTCAGGGCAATGAAGACAAAATCTTTATTAAGGTAATATCAAAGGACAAAGGTAAAAAGAGATTATGATACTCCAGAAAACTCGAGGCTTCCAGAAAAAAAGAAGGCTACAGTTTATTTGGTTACAAGAATGCTACGAAAGACGATATTTTGGTGCTTTTGCGGTTAGCTTTCCTACTTGACTTAGAACCTAGGTGGATTTCCCTAGCCCTGCGCGCATGACTATCGGTGGTAATATCTGAGGTTCAAATTCTAGGACCTGCTTTTAATGTGAGGGTTTGGTTGCTTTCTCCGCTCCGTTACAAATACTGAGAGAAGAACATTTTAAACCCACGGCCAGGACTAATAACTCTTGTGAGTGGCGACGGCCATAGGGCATATTATAGATATGAATCTTCATTATTATTATTATTATTATATTAAAGTACATTTGTGGGTGCTTGGGATCGTTGAATTTGATTCTAATAATATTTTTTGGAAAAATAAAATGACGGACAAAATGGGGGAAAAATTTTGAAATGTAGGAAAAACCACCAACTTTTTTAAATCTGTAACTTACGGGATATTTGGAGCATGGGGTTACTATTTGCGAATATAGTATTAAAAACAAGATGGCGCGACCAAAATGGAGGATAATACCTCGTCATATAACCGACATTTTGCAACAGACATTTGTGGGTGCTTGGGGTCGTTGAATTTGATTTTGATATTTTTTAGAAAAATGAAATGGCGGACAAAATGGCGGAATAATTTTGAAATGTAGAAAAACCATCAGCTTTTTTTTTAAATCTGTGACTTACGGGATATTTGGGACATGAGGTTACTATTTGCGAATATAGAATCAAAAACAAGATGGCGCGACCAAAATGGAGATATTAAAAAGCGACATTTTGTGGTGGCGAATTTGTTTCTAATATTTTTGGAAAACCAAATGGCGGACAAAATGGGGAAATTTTTGAAATATAGGGAAAAGCGTCAACTTTTTTTAATCTGTGACTTATGGGATATTTGGGCTCACTATTTGCGAATGTAGAATTAAAAACCAGATGGCGCGACCAATATGGAGGAATAGTGTTAAAAAGAATGATATTTTGCAACAACTGGACCAATATAGCGGGTAAATCTTTGAGGTATAACGGAAAACGCTAAATTCTTTCCAAGTCGGTAATTCACGAGGTATTTGTGACGAATAATTTAATAGGTTTTTGATGACATTCATTATAAAATGTGACCATTTCAAAAAATAAATCGTTTTTCTTTATAAATTGTGGCAATTACGTATAATACCAAAAAAGAAATGATACAAGAAAATAAAAAACATGTCAAGCAACTCTAAAAATAGAGACAAAATGGTAAAAATGAAGAATATAAAATTTAAAAAAAACAGCGAAAGCACAAACAGCAAAAAGACATGTGAGCAGATCAGAAAAAAAACCGAGTTGGAAAGCAACGGATAAAGGAATACAGGGAAAGGAGATAGGGAACGGGGAAAAGGAAAACGAGTAAGGATACAGGGGAAAGGACTTTGAAGAAGAGATAGGGAATAGAGAATGGGGAAAAGGAAAAAGTGAAAAATGAAAAAAGAGAAATTTAAAATGTGAAAAATTTAAAAATACGGAAAAGGAATAAAGCAAGTTCAAAAACTTGAAAACAAAAACTACACATAGGGAAAACAAACGAAAACTACCGCTGCAAAACTAAGCGTATTGCACATTTTACAAGTGGAATATCGAATGAATGGACCGACTTAAAGAAACAATACTCTTCAAGGAACGCCTTCTTGGAGAATGCCCGACTTCTAGTTTTTCCATTATTAAAGTTTTGCAGTTATACTCTCTGATTCATGAGATTTTATTATCCCGGGAAAAAAATGGTAAGGACTTAAGTAAATCAAGCATCTTAAAGCTATATTTCTTTTGAATTCCATTTATTCCACTAAAGAAAATGATGTTATAGCTAAGCTATAAGGAACTACGATGTTGGATGCTCTGATTTAGTTTTTCCAACTTCGCATACTTGTGTTCTACTTTTTGTACCCCAATTTCTTATTACTAAATATACTATCAAATCTACAACAAATAATATAGATAAGCAGATTTATGAATCGTGTAATCCTGTAGATTAATCACTTAATGTCTTGATCTGCGCAGTGAAGTTGAAGCATAGGATAAACAAAATACAATGCAGTTAATGTAATTGAGAAATTGTATACGTACCGAGGCTACCAATAGCATTCTGCGACTACTAGAATTTCAGCACTTAACAATGAATATTTGCCTTGTGGACCTTACCGTACTTCGCTTAATTGAATACACATCTCGTAAATGAACAGCTGAAATTCCGATGCGGCAAAAACCAAGCAAAATCCTCACAACGCCCACACAGTTGGCAACAATTTATCGATCTTCTCGACCACGCTGATAATGGGATTTGCATAACGCTGGAATTAAATCGGGAATGAGGGCGTAACGAAGCATCATTTCTATGATAAAAATGGAGGTAGAAGGAGCTGGGCGAATGGTCGTTAAACTTATTAAAGTTCTCGGGAAAAACAAACGCAAGTCTTAATTAACTTGCAAACAGAAGGAAAATAATAATTAAATATTCAAAATAACCATAGGGCTTTCTAATTTGCGTTCGGCCAGGAGTCTGATTGCGGAACTGGATGTAATTTTCCTATTCAAAATAAAAAAGCATTAAATGGCGGTATAAGACGAATATTTGCAATGTTACAGGAAACCGGAGTTTGAATTCAAAACACCCGCATGGATTAAATCTTTGTTTTTAGCTTTAGATTTTTAAAGAAACGTGTCAACTATTCTTTGTTGGGCTTCTGGTCTGGAACCACGCACTGGATTTTCTTCTGGCCAACATTTCCGTTCACATTCGCAAGAGACACCTTCGGGGCTTCTGCAGAGGGGCGCGACAGTTGGGATTCGGTGGTTTGGGAAGGGACTTCCAGATGTTATGTAGGAGATAACCTAACCTCAGATTATTGGGATGTTTATGGGTTTCAATGGATTCTCGAATAATGTTACGGCTATGGTTTCTTTTTACGGGAAAGGAGCTTGAAAGTTTGGAGTTAGGTTTGAAAACGGTTTTACTGTTCTGATTTGACAGATTTTTTTTTCCTATACGGTCGGTAATACCTTGGATGTAGCAAAGATAAGCAGTGGATTGATGATGTACTAGGTTGTGTTTAGGATGTAGGTGCCGCATTATGGTACGGTGGATCTGGTCTGTAGGTAGTTGATTTTTGATTAGGGTATATGAACATGGATTAGCTCTCTGTATAAAGAATTAGGTTTAGATATGGCAATGGCGCTTTGGACTAATGCATTTATAACACCAAGGACAAAATGGTGGTGTGAAAAAGCATTTAGGAAACAGCAGGAATGAGTAAGTTTGCGGTAAACGGAATATCTCAAAGAACCATCAAAGCCACGATTTACTAGGACATCTAGGAGAGAAAGAGTACCGCCTGACTCGACTGCCATGAATTTAATGGAACTATGTTGGGAATTAAGGGCTGTGAGGAATGTTTAAGAGATCACGTCCATGTGCCACATTGCAAATATGTCGTCAACGTATCTGAACAGTATTTCGATTTCTGGGGGCAAGAGGTTAGGATTTGTTGTTCATATGCCTCCAGAAAAATGTTGGCGAGAATAAAAGAAATAGGGGAACCCAGGAACCCATAGCTGCATCCGAAACTTGTTCGTAGTAGCGCGGAACTGAAAATAGATAGAAGTATGGCAAATTTCCACCAAGTCTACTATCAGCTTACTCAGATATGAACGAAATGTCTGGAGTTTCCACAAAGGAATCACTGATTCCAGTGTAAGAGCTGAGGATCTTGGATAGGTATTTAAAAGCTGTTTATGGTACTAACAATAGAACTTAAAGGAATATTGGGTATGTCAATCACTAAGGTAGTAAGCCGGCTATCAATGCAAGAGTAGCGTGTTGGATATGGTTAGCGGAAGAGAATGTGATATGGTGTGGGACACGTAGGGATTTAGGAATGACCTTGTGGTCATGACATTAAAGCAGAAAAGTTAAAGAACAAATCAGTCTTGCCAGTGTTTGGGTAGTTTTCCGAAGTGTCTGGTTCTCTTTTGAATCTACTCCTAGTAGACGTTGGCTAAATTAGCTGCTAATCTGAACGTCTGATCGCAATGAAGATAAATGCATCAAGGCAATTAATAAAAATTATTGTACCTTATACAGAATGTGCATGAAAATTGGTGAAGAATTTATTTAAAAAAATGCGGAAAAGTAAAGAAATTAAATGGAATCGCTTACTTTTTCTTTCCTATCAATAATTTACGCTGAAAATTAAGGCAATTTACTATAAAGTTTCCTACACCTATCGACAACCCTTTTCGACTTATTTGAAAAAAAAACATGTTCTTAGATTTTGAAAACCAAGTTAGCTAGTAGCAACGAGCACAGGGCAAACCAAAAAGAAATGTACAGCGATGGAAAGAAAATGGTTGGAGAGGACCTATTGCATATAAGAGTTTATAATATACAAACTGAACATGCTGCATATACATTTTGCAGCCTCATGTGATATATTGCAGTTGTTTCACGGCTATTAACGCCATAATGCTAATAACAAATGCATAATACATACTCGTCATGTAATAATACAATGTATATTTTCAGAACCATCCGCTGAATTATGTAAAAGTAATTAGGAACTACTACGTGCTGTTGATTACAATAACAGAGATTTTAATTGATGTATGCATGTTCGTGGGTCCGAATACCAATATTTATCAACATAGGAATTGTAGCTATTTTAATATACCTACATATAAACTTTAAATTTTTAAATTATATGATGAGTATTGATGCTATTGGTAACTATTTCATTAAAAAAGATGTAAGGCAGTAATGGGAACTCTAACATTTAGTTATTTATATGATATAGTTATTATTCAACAAAACTTTTCATTATTTATTGTTTTTGTTAAGCTTCACAAGATGTCAATACCTATCGTTAGTTACACAGCATCTTTCGGGTGCTTAGTATGAGGATCTCAGAAAGTGAAATAGAGAGACGAGTAAGTGGGGAATGGATTACAGTTTTATTATCTCAATTGAATGTACATGTTATTTTTTGAATAAAAAAAAAATGCACCGTTAATTAGATATCCTGAAAAAATGTCTGTTTTAAGTGAAAGGGAGAAAGTTGTTAACTGCTTTAATCCAATAGTTTCAATCTGCAAACTTGGATACGTATTAGATTACATTAGGTTAGATTAGGATTGCAGTAGCCTATTGACCTGTTTCACCGCGATCTCTTTAGACTTATTGTGATCCCGTTTTTCGTAGAAGATGCTCTCTAATTTTACCCTCTTAATTAGGCTTATCATGTTTAAGAGCGATTTCTTTGTGTAGCTGCTAGCTGTGGGGTTCTCCACACCCATTACTAACAACCTTGTCCTTTCCAGGCCTTCACATCTTCTTCCTCTTGGCAGAATTTGTAGGTTGCCTCATCTGCTAGGCCTATGTTGTGCATATGCCTATTTAGTCTACAGTGACCAGTCGGCAGACCTACTATCATTTATACACACTTTATTGAGTAGATCGCTAGTAAATTCAGGTCTCTGTTCCTTTAGGAAGTCTTTTGCCTGTCTCATGTATATATTCATTGATGGAATTTTTAATTTGAGGTTTGGAAGTGCCGAAACAAGGGCCAGCCCTAACGAATGACCCTGACAAACCTCATCTGGTACGCCGCCTCATTTCCTTCACGCCTGAGTGGCTAGGGATCCAGACCAAAGTTAATTTTCTTTAGGTGCCTACCTCATTTAGGACGCTTACGCAATCCCAAATTAGCTTAGAATCCATACTTACGGAACTAATCGCTTTACGTGTGAGCACAATGGTGGATTGCAGAAACCTCATCTTGGAACATCGTTGTGTCTTTGCTGAAGCTTACCGAATGAGTTCTTAGCGTATATTCCAGCTCCCACACCGTAGTCCGTTTTAGAGCCCTCTGTATTCCAGTTTAAGTCCGCTCTTACTGGAATACCTCTCCCAGTCCTTCTTATCTGGTGTTATAACGTGATATTTTCTATCTAGGTTGAATTTCTGAACTATGGCATCACTTGGCGATACGTATAATAATGGTCATAAGTTTGCCCATCCCCAAAAAATAATAAAACAAAAGCAAACGAAATATTAATCACATATAAAAACTTTATTCGGTAAATATAACAAGGAAACTTTGATACTTGGTGAAATAATTCTTTTAGCAATTTCCAGAATGAAAAAAAGAAATAATCATAATTTCACTGAAACTTGAGATTTATGAATACGCTAACCTTTCATTTCTTCAGAAAGCCGCGCGTAATTCGAGCATTCTTCCCAAGAGCTTTCCCAAAGTTAGTGGCTCTATTTTGTTCCATGGTACTTGTAGTCGTGCGCAAAATATTGTTGCTGTTGTTGGAGTGGATTTTCAAACTTCTGGGTCAAGTTCCTCAAGCTCGGAGTGAATGAGGTCTTGAATCCGAAGGAGAGAAGGTAGTTTATAGCCTATAGTAATTGCAATGTGTTTGGGGTAATTGCCGCGCTAAAAATCTTCGCCTATTGGTCTTGTTTGTCATTGTAGCCTTTTTCTTCTTTATATCTGCATTCTTCGCCTAAATTTTGTTTTATGTATCCCATGTATGTATCTACACCAAAAATATGCACACGAAATCAAAGTAAATTTACTACCGAAGTCGGATGTCGTTCTAGAACGCGTCCCTTGACGAATGTGGATTGGGAAGTCTATAACGGGGCAGATTATCGGGCTCACGTTTGGGAGCCGAATTGTGAGACGACAGATTATTGGCCCTATGTTAGTGAGTCCACCTGTAACGAGTCTTAATCTCCAGCCACGCTTATACGTTAGATTGCAATGGAACAGGTCCTGCGCTCTATACGTCAAAGTATAATGGGTCGTTAATTTACTTATGAATGTTAGATTTTTTGTTGGGTGCCGTCAAATTAGTAGATAATAATATCTGTTAATTAATTGAAATAAACAAAAAGCTAGCATGAGAATTGTTTATCGATTAAAATAGCTCTCAGGTCATGCGGTTCTACGAGTATTTTAACTATGATTCGACCCTGTATTATAAACATAAAACAAAATAATAAAAGAATTTCATTTCGCCTTTACAATATTTCATATTAAACGACGGAGGCAAAATAATGTTCAAATAAAATTATTACTTGGTAAAAAATTACTTAGACATAGAAAAATAGTGAAGGAATGGGGCCCGCTTGTAAATTACTGACTGAATTGAATATTAACTTTAAAATAAACAATAAACGAGATTATAATTTTCGAGTTTACAAATAATAAACAAATGAAATAAGGCCGTAACACTTGCGGTTTTGTTTGGCGGTGTTTTCGGCTATAGGTGTGGCGTTGCCGTGATCGGTGTGATCTTCGGCACACCCAGCGGCCTCGTCTAGAAATTTGGTTGGTGCAGCTACGTCAATCTGGGAACGATATTCGGCCGTCTTGACCGGGAGATTTACCAGCATACGGTTATTCGACACAGAAATAGGCACTTTTATGATCGCGGCGCCCTACGCGATGTGTTTTATAATATATATAACTGGATGTAACCTGCACCTAATGGTGAGTCATTGTGCAACCGCCCTTGAGTCAACTAGTACGTTTCGAGCGCTGGGTGCTGAGTTTTTCTTGTTCGCAATGTTCCTACGCGTTCCCACGCGCTTTCTTCGGCTGTCCGCCAATCCGAGACGTTACGCATCTGCGTGATTCGCGCCAAATGCTGTGATTTGCCTGAGACTCTCATGACGCCACTTACGTCACCGTGCACACACATATACAGCTTAAATAAAACTAAAATAAAAGGGAGTTCAAGTTTGTTTGTTTGTTTTTTTTTTATATTATTGTGTGAAACTATGATAACAATTAAGATCTCTATAATATGGAGTTGTAAAAATGGATCAGTCTCTATGAAATATATAAAATAACATCGTTTCTTACATCGAGTTTCAACAAATAATCATCAGAGCAACGCTAACGACACTCTAATTTCTTCGGTTGCCTCTAAATTGCAGAAGAAGGCGAAAGGATCTGGAAATTTTACCTCATCAGATACTGTAAACACCAACCAGAAACTTCGGGCGATTTTGCGCCAACCGAAGGCTTTTAACAAAATTAAGCTCCCCGGCAGCGTCTAAAGTGCATTATTTGGAATAATACCGCCTTCCATCGACATCTGCTTTCTGTTTTAAGTTAATTATGACGCAATTTTCTCCAGTATTACCACGACTACATTACAGTACGTTGCGGCAGTCGGGGTCAGGCACGACGACGTGGCGGAAAAGCATCCGGTTTTCAAGTAAAAATTTCCACAACCCCTTTAAACGGTCCGGAATTATTTCCCTTATTGCCAAAAAATCGCATTACGGAGAGTAGGTGCCTTTTATTATGTGGCGTGCGTGTGCGAAAAGCTGTCGGGTGTTCCTTTTTTTTTCGCCAGACGACGCTCGCGTTATTATTAATTCCGCAATCTACGTCAACCCGCATTAAGCCGGTGTATTCCCCGAGGCAGTGAAAATAATAATAAACCGTGGCGGGAAAAAAAAGGAACGGGGACATTTTTCACGATAGCCCCTGCGCTCTCGGCTCGTAAAATCGCCGGGTTACGCTCGATATTTTCCGTTATTAAAGTGACAGGAGGTGGAAGGTCGCAGCTATACAGTAATTTTATCGTTGGCGAAGGAAAAAAATGTGTTTTAAGCGAACAGGTGCAAGTAAATGCGAATTTCGTCGTGAATTTGTTGATTAATTGACAGTGCACATAATTTCATAGCTTAAACTATAATTAATGTTAGAAAAGAATATTACATATGCAATTTGTGGAGATTTCCATACTATATGTTGAATAATTTGAAATGTCACAGTTACTGAAACTGTTATTCTATATTTGAAAATACTTTATTGTTTAATTAAATAAAACAAGAATTCTGCTTAATATTGATTCACAATTTATTATTCTTGTGACGTTTCGGGAACTAATGTATTCCTTCTTCAGACCTGAATTTATAATGCGATTGATTAAACAATAATTAACGCAAGTGCAGGTAAGAAATTCTTACTTGCACTTGCACTTATAGCGATTATATGTATGTAAATATAGGGATGACGTAAAACTATATAAAAAGGTGATGACAGGATAATTTTTGATTTGAAATGGACAATATTACATTTAAAGAATCTAGACAACAAATGATTTAACAATTTAAAAAATAATGAAGATTTAATGCTTAATATATGTGGATGGAGAATACTATGTCAAGGGTATATAAAATTATTTAACAAAACATTTTTATTTTATATATGAAGAATACGAAAATAGTACCAGACGAGGTAAACAATCACTACATATAACGTCATACGTCCGTTGCATCTTAATTTTTACATTTCTCATAATATTTTTGTAATTATTTATTGCCAAATTGATTTGTTCCTTTTTTTTTTTTTGTCCATGAGAGGGTGTAGACCCGAAGAAGGC
Source organism: Protaetia brevitarsis (assembly GCA_004143645.1). Taxonomy (NCBI): domain Eukaryota; kingdom Metazoa; phylum Arthropoda; class Insecta; order Coleoptera; family Scarabaeidae; genus Protaetia; species Protaetia brevitarsis. Next base: position 1,020,613 of record RXPK01000174.1, read on the forward strand.
AACTCTGCCAGAAAGATCTATTGTGTCCATTTTAGCCCTCTCACTCAAGTTTTACCCTACCTTAAAAGTTCACAATCTGGCTGAGAGTTAACTTACTGACTCTGGGTTCGTCCAATCGGTGGGCCCCAAAGTGCATCTGCCTCTCCCTGTCCATAGCCGGGCAGTTGACAAGAAGACGAGCAGTAGTTTACTCGGCACCCTCACACTTCCTGCACAAGGGAGAGTTCACTAGCCCCATGCGGTACATGTGTTTATTTAGTGCACAATGCCCAGTTAAGATTCCTGTGAATAATCTTAATATGTCCCTGCTTATAAAGACTGCCATACGGAGAGTCTTTCCTCACTCGACTGAAACCCTAGGAATTTACAGTGTCTAGCGCCGGCGAGTCTATTCTAAAAGGAGCAGTCCCTAGCAGCAAGCTGAGATCTGACAAACGTTTTGATGCTGCCATATGAGCACAGGTCGGTTTTGGAACTACAAACGGCAGCTCGCGGGAGCCTCATGCTAACGTGTCAGCTATTTCATTGTCTCTCATCCCAGTGTGACCTGGCGCCCATCTAAATGTAACACTTAGATGTTCCGCAAGCTGTTTAAGTTTGCTGTGGCACCCCAGTACCACCTCAGCGTCAAAACTAACAGCCCGCAAAGCTTTGAGGGCAGCCTGGCTGTCGGAGATGATATCTACCCTTCCATTCTTGCGTAGGCAGTTTGAGATGCCCTCAGCACAATCTGGATGGAAATAATTTCAGCCTGGAAAATGGTGGGGGAGGCCCCTAGGCTAAGAGCTACGCCATCCCGGTCTCCGTCCCTCCAGATTCCAATGCCTGTGCCATTACGTGTTTTCGAGGCATCGACGAACCAACGGGAAAGACCCCGATTTTCATTTTATATTGCAGAAGTGTACGCTAGCCTAATATTAGTATTTTTAACAATTTTCGTAAAATAATCGGTCAAATTTGGTATGTACATAATAGGAATGTATTTCTGCTCAGTTTCTGTGTACTTAGAACAATTTTGATTACTCTGACTAGACGAAAAAGGGAACCTGTTAACAAAATATTTGGGGTATTCGTTTCTTATCAGAATGTTTTTAAGCCACTTTAAATCATTAATTAGGTAATCTCTATGGCTGATAATGTGTTTATTATTTATCAAATTCCCCACAATAGGTACTTAGGTTCGCTTAACGCAGCAAATTATAAATGCATTTTGAGTCGAAATTTGACTTTTTTTCTGACTGGCATACGTTCTTTGTGATTGGTGCAAATGAAAGAGGACAGCTGAGACATCTTCCATTAACATAATAAAATAGCGCCAAAAGTCATTTTTCTGAAGACAAAATATGAAAGGTACCGACAGCAAGTCACTTCTAGTCTTATCTCTTCGTTGGTTTTAAAGATGTTTTTGAAGATGGTGGGGATAATAGTCGCCATTCCTTTAGATTTTGTGAGATGAAAGTGGCACATTTATGCATTATTAGTATAATAATGGAATTCATTTGAATACATTCAAATAACAGTAATTATGTAGAAGGAACAAATGCCGGCCACCTATATTGAAAATATAGTAAAGATGCGCAAGTTTTTTTTAGATTTACAAGTTGTTGACAAATATATGACCAAAATCGCCTTTTTTCGATTTCTTCAAGCATTAAAACGAGAAACAAAAATGTGTCCCCATTTTCCGAACTTGAGCCCTTAAATCGATTTTTTTTTATATCGTTATTCGCGAATTATATATATAGTCTACTTCAATTATTGAAGTAGTTCTCATTCTATCCATACAAACGCTTGCTTGCATGTTGTTCTGATTGTATTCAATTCACATTTGCTTGGATTCCTGCTCGTATGAACACAATGCATTAAGTTTATTAGCCGTTCTCTACGAATGTCGAGGACAGTCCTCGAAATACTTGACATTGTTGTCGGTCCTAACAAAAGCAGCGCGAACCTGCAATAGGTTTATCGATGTCCTGTCCTCTCAATGGCCCATCAGTGGTTTAATTGGCCTCAGTACGGTGGTACGTCTAGTGAAGTACTTAGGTAAGTTTTGACTTGTTTTCGTGTCGTGTGTATACGTAATTCTATTCAAAATTTTCTGAAATTTATTGTTTATTAATTTCTTATGGAAGAATATTTAGTAACAAGATGGTTATGGTAAACTACCTGCCATCATCATAATTTTTCTTGTTGATTGCATAATATCATAACTTGTAGATTTAAACGATATAATTAAATTTAATGACATTGTAGCGATGAAAGATACGCAAGTTGTAGAGATTGTTTTATTTATTCGGAACAATCGTTTAGAAAACTTGTGGATTATATTAACATCATAATATGCTCGACACTATGTATGAGAAATCTGCGAATATCCTAAGCAGTTCTCCCAAATTAATTAATTCAGAATTATTAATGCTTATTTATTACCAACTAAGAGAGACCTGCAAGGTCTGGACATTTGGAAGCGATATTGAGATTTAAATTTTCCAACCTCAGCCAACCTATGAAAACATACGTTTGCTTCTCTAAAACTGTGTAAATTTGGGGAAATTTTTGTATTTCGGCAATTCCAATGTAATTTGCAAATAAGAATATTAAACTTTCCTACCCCGTGCTAATCTTTTATATTGTCGTTTCTCTAGACCAGAAAAGCTTCTAAAGTGTTCCAAACAAACCTTGGAAACAATTAAGAAATCGTAATGATGATCATGGAGACACGATGGCCATATGTTCAAATGGAGCTCTTTCTGCTTGTTTCTTTTTTGGGCTGTGCTACATTACTTGAATGCGTGAAATCAGTATTTTGGGAATGTGGTATATCATCGGTTTTCATAGATTGTTCACACTCTCTTTTGTCTCTCTAGGCCACAGTATTTCTTCGGAAAGTAAGTCTGCATCAGCAAAAGCTGATGGAGCGGCTACCGATTTAAATTCTTCTGACAGTAATAATAATTCATGACATGAAATTCTTCTAAGAAAAATTAGCTTACGGTACAGTAGTATGTACCCTGTTTAATACAGAACAAGGGGTCATAAACAATTCATATTCGACAGTGAATACATTTCCATCACCAACTATGGAATTAGCAAACCACAGTACTTCTCAGGGGTATCCTAATGACACCACTAGAAACCCTGCCGAAACATCGGATCTAAGCAATCCAACACACGATACCCCAATACCCCAAATACCAACTCATATTATATTATACTTTGTAATAATACCATTACATAATTGTCAAAGAAGATGTAATAGGTAGGAGTCACTCCAAATGTAATAAATAATATTAATAAGCGGGATTGAAGGTAAGAGTTATCCAAAAATGTCAGCCATCCAGGGAGTATTCAGCCTGATAGCGCTCCTTTCCAGCTAGCTTACTTTTCATCAGTTTTTTCAATAGTAACTGCAGATCTGAATAGCAGTGATTATGAAATTTTCTGTCCCAGTAAACTACGGCTTGCTAGACTCGTGCTGCTCTATGGTGCACCTCTCACAATACGCTGCCTAATCACTTATAGATGTCGTTGTCAAATCCTCACAAAAAAATACAATGCCAGTTGGTTAATTAGTTAGTGATAGCATCCGCATGGTTTATTTAATTGTCGTCACCTGCCATTATCAGGGTCTATTGTAGAGCGGATGTTTAGAGTTCATCCAACAAGTTCAGGCCCACTCACTATCTTGCTGAATGAGATTGTTTTCAGGTCTTCTAGGGAAAGATCAGTCTTTCCGAAGAGTACATACTTGATTCTTGTAATAGTAGGAGTGTAGCAGAAACACACTCAACTGTCTCCTTATCTTCTAAATATAATCGGCATTCAGACTCCTCAGAGGGCCCAATTCTGTGTAGATGCTTTCTGAGTTTACAGTGACCTGTAAAGACAAAGACATTTTTTCGGTCAAGTTCTAGGAGTTTCTTGGTTCTGGCAATGTCAATGTCTCTTCCAATGTTAAATTGTAACTTCTATTTAAAACTTTTAATTCTATTTCGTGCTTTCCACTTCTAGAAATTAATTCCTTGCATACATCAATTCCTTCCAGATCTACGCTGTATTATTTAATTTTTTCACAGCAGATTCACCCCCAAGAGCCTTTGTGTAAAGGAAGATCCTTTGGTTGAAATACTATGAGAAACTTTTATGCAAAATTCTTTTAAGTGAATGGGAATGAAGTGAGGAAAATAAAAAGTATTTGAGTATGCTGAAGATGTTGTTGAGGAAACTTTAGAAATATTTAAAAAATAAAGGAGTTGCCGGAAACATGTTAAAAATCTTCAACCCCAGGTTACATACTCCAGTGCTTGTTATAAGAACGGGTATAGGCTTGAACGTGAAAAAGATTTATTTGGAGATCATGTTGGCGCATGTCCATGATTGTAGACATATGTTGTGGCTTTATGTGTAAGTAATGAAACAATGGCCTGCAAGGATACCTATTTGAAGCACTCACGATGCTACGAGTTACAGATATTTGGCTTTCAAATACTTATTCTTAATACTATTATTATAAATGATTATTTCCGCCCAATCCAAAATGAGATCTTTCCTACGTGACCTTCCTTGGTTGCTTTTGATTCTTTCGATGACCAACGTTCAAGAATTAAAGACACAGATCTTTCAAGTTTTTATCTGCGGCAACTCTGGATATTTCCTTTTCATTTAATACACCAACGCCAAGTACCATCTAAATTATCTCTATCGTAGATTGGATAAATGTAGTATTTTGATTTTCCACCCCGCTGTAAGAAAATTATTGCTCTTTGAAATATATAAAGGATAATTGATCATGATTAGCCTGAAAATAAGAAAAATATGGTATTTCAAAGAAACTTAAACATATACCAAATTTTATGTTTGCTCATATTCGCAAAGATGGCATAGTTTCCTCTCTCATCTAGATTAAAGTTTTCGCTCCACAACTAAAATTCACGGCACAATACTCGTTGCTGTGAACAACGTGTCGATATCAAATGGTGCCTGCGATAAACCAGTTCCACCTCGGACGGTTCAATTTCGTCCTTATTTATACGACGGGCCCTTTGTGACTTATCTTTATCGTTGGCGAAATGAAATTCTTTCATATATAAGCTAAATAAAATACCACGACCCCGGGACGAAGGTCTGAATTTATCGAAACGAACGCGAACGTCTAGATCTAGCAGATACGACGTTACGCGGAAGTAAACGAGAGAGATAGCCGATCTAAACTGTGGCGATTTGCCGGGGTCATCTTTATCATAGCCGGTCATTGCCTCGGGGTTATTAAGTGAGTGGAAATAGATGTGTATTTCTCGAATGATTGCACGAAAAATGTCGGTCTGTCTACTGCCATACCTATCGGGCGTTCTTTGGACTTCTTCTCTTAGACTTTCCCTTGTGTTTTCCCATTATTCCGAATGTGATCGTTTGTATCTTTTTCCTTTTTTTGCCATCAATTCAGTTGTCTTTCTCTCGGGCTTAATATCGATTCTTTTATTCGACGTCTATCTCATAAATACAGGCGGAAACAACTGATAAGCTAAGGTTTTCTTCCTAGTTATATGATGCGTGATATCCTTTTTGGTCAAATTGATTCTATTCTCGCTTAATCATATCTCATCAGTGCTATCGTTGTGATTGTATAGTGTTCACCAAAAATATATCGTCATGTTTACTCAAATTAGTTTATCAAATATTGCTTTAAAATGTTTTAATACTAAACTGAAAACTAAAGTATTTGACTATGGATCATCTATGAAATCCAGAAATGAAATAGCATTAGAAAGGAAAGACTGTCATAGACGTTTGTAAAATCTTCACCTTTTCTGCTACACGAGGTTTGAATTACATTTTCGGAAACGAAGTGACGAACATGAGTTTTTATTCTCTGGTTTTAAATATTTGTTTTTACGAAACCTCCAGGCAGAACAGAAATTAATTTAGTTGTTCTTAAGCAAGATGAAGACATCACTTTTTTGGGATAATCAGTTTTCTGTTCGTGCTTTGTATTTTACAGAATACCAACAATTTACCTATAAGTCTTAAAATAACCCAATAAATAAAACAATCATATAGAGATTTGTTTCTTAGCAGTTTTCCTTGTTTTAGCTATACAAAGGCTACCACATTATAATAAAGTAAGTTCCTTCTAGAAAGTCTTACAGATAAATGTAATACTCCTTCGTAAATACTCTTTCTCTAAAGCAGCAAAGGTTTACAACAAATTTATACATACATTCTACGTATATGGAGTAAAAGAACTGACAATTTAGTCAGTTGGTCAATTAAAGATTGCTAAATTGCAAAATATTGTTACAATATTGTTGATCCTGAAATGTCCTCGGCAAGATTCGATATATTCAAATTGTATCATTACTCTTAATAATCGCTTCTGCATCACAAAGATACAATGTAATTCACTACTGCCACCCCAACAATAATTCCGTATTTTAAGTGGAAGTGACAGCAACTCTGCCATACCATACGCAAAATTTGATTGCTTACTAGCTTTTCAGCTGACGAACAGCGTGGCAGGTACCAGAGAGCTTGTTACAGACATTTCAAGGAATCGTGGTAAGGAAATGCCACCCAACACACGAATGTTATTCTGAACGAGATAAGCGAAATTGTTAACCTAATCGTAACTACCTTGTTTGCTGTTAAGAAACATTATATTGTCCTTGTCATGACTAAGATTGAAAGTGCTTCGGGAGAATGTTCTACACTTTGCATATATTTTTGCTTTCTTGGCGATTAATGATTTGAAGTTATCTTCTGCAATCAACATGAAAATGTCATCTGCGTAATTAACAATTATCGCACGTGAAAAGCTAACGCAGGTTTGACAGCATAGATATCATTAAAATAAATGACAAACAAGACAGGTTCTAAAATCTGCCGTGAGGGATACTCCCATTAACAATAGTTTCCTTTGAACATATACGGTCAGAGCATCTTCTATTCGTTAGATAAGGGTTGAACCATGAAAGGGCACTTCTTCTAATACCGTAACATTCCAATTTCTGGAGCAATTTTTGATGATGCATGTTATCAAATGCTCACGACCAATCCAACATAATACCACAAGGAATTTGCTTATTTTCCAAGGCGCAGGCAACATTCCAGAGTCAAATAGGGCTACATCAAAGCTAAATAAGGTTGCTTCGGTAACTTTATCTTTAATTTTGTATTTAATTTATTTTATTATTTTCCAAGGCGCAGGCAACATTCCAGAGTCAAATAGGGCTACATCAAAGCTAAATAAGGCTGCTTCGGTAACTTTATCTTTAAGATGTTTATTCACTAAAGTATATTTAGTGCAGAACAACTATAAACGATTCTGAACGACTCATCAACATCAGTCTATAACAGTTAATTGTAATTACTCAGCATTACAGGACCGGTACTACATATTGCTGCTTAACTTGCAAGACTGGCAATGATGCACCCTTCCTTTTCAACCGTACTGTCGGCCTCTATAGTTATCGTAATATAATATATAATTGTTAAAGTTTCTATATAAATTTTGTATATATTGTTAATTTTTAATTATATTGAATTATGGTTTGCATTTAGGTATTTTCATCTTTTCATTATCATTCTTCTTGTGTGCATTTCCCTTAAATAATCTCTTAATTTCAAACCATTTTAATGAATTAATGTATTTCTGCTGATCACTGTAATAATTAAGAGAAATTTTTCTCAAGAAAAAAAATTTCACTCACGCGGGATTCGAACCTACACACTCTTGTTTAACGGACGAACACTCTACCACTTGAGTTAAAGAGGAGTATGCAGGTTCGAGCGACAAACCGACAATGTCGAAATGTCGATTTGTCGCTCGAATCATAGTGTGTAGATTCGAATCCTGCGTGAGGAGAAAATTTTTCTTAATTATTACAGTCATCAGCAGAAATACATTAATTTGTTAATTATTGCATACTGTGAAAAGCTTGCTATCTTTGCAAAATCTTTGCTCAAACCATCTTGTTATAAAATGTTTCTTTTCGTTTGTATTCATTTTTCTAAATTTATTCATCATTTGTACTACTCACCATTCACTTCAATTTAAGCCGATCTTAATTAGTTTCTGTGACTATTTAAACCGTGTATTTTCAGCCATTCAAGAAGCCTGAACATTTACCTAATATTGTTAATATCGTTTTCTGCCTTCAGTATTAGTTGTTAGTTCTAGTTCTAATAAATAATTTAAAAACGATACAATAATCTTTTTAATTAATTAAGGGAAGTGAAAACTCCAGCCAAAACATCTGCAATAATAGTCGTTAAAGATTGATGTAGCAAGAATTTATATCATGGGAAACGCTAATGTCAATATTAATTTACAGTGTCTTTATTATATATATTAAAAAAAATATATATCTAAGCTCCAACCTGTGACATTATCCATGTATAAACATCTATGTGTGTGTAAGTAAATCAATACCTACACGTTGGCGCCGGTATTATTTTTTTTTTGCGGATTGTGGTTACTTTTAGTTAAATAAATTGACAACGAACCATGAATATATTGATCCAAAAAACGTGTGCATAGGCGCCTTTCAGTGTTGCCGCATTTTTTCTCATCATTTACGTATTTTTCAACAATCCCGTGCCTCTACCAAACATTCCTTTTATTGCTTCGTATTTCATTTATTTCACCCTAATATTCGTAACAAATATTAGCATGGGAACGCTGCGCTGTCTGTTTTGTTTGCGTACGTATGAGCTGAGTTTGCGCCTGCGCGGTGACGCGCATCGCATCGGAAAGGGTCGAGGGAAATTGAAACCATATATTTTTTTTTACATTTATCTTACCAGCACTGATGGAACTGATGTATTTATTATGCGCCTGTTATATATCACCGGTCGCGCACATGCTGATATTTGATTAGTCCGTTAGTCCGGTATTGTGTTGTATTTTACGAAATTATTCTGTTTCCTATCGGCCCGCGATAAAATACGCGTTTTCCAATGAGAGTAATAAATTTTGCGAAGTATTGTTTGGAATATGAACAGATAAAATACGTATAGCAAAGGCGATTCATTTACCGACTGAATAGGGGATAAAATACAAATATAAAGGACGCGCATGGACGACCTTCGATACGGAAACAATATTATTTAAACTGGGAAATATTTTTTTTTATGCCACCGATTATGAACGAGTTTCTGTCTACTTATACAACAACGGCTCTCTTCTCATTTCGACAAATATTTATGGTTATAATAATACGCTTAACAATATTTCTGTCTATACTCCACCACTACCTGCTAGCACATACAACCTGCACTTCCTCCGTATTTGTTTACTTCTTTTAATTATATGCAGGCATAGAATATCTCTCTAGTATCTATTTGCGTGCCATTAGATGAAGCCATTATATACAAATTTCCTCTTTTATGGAACACTTGTTTATTAAATATCTAACCGTTTTGTATACATCATTATACTTCGTTGCGGCGACTTCAGACACAGATCCGACGGTACAAAGGCCGTTTATATAATCGTCTGTTTAGGTCTTGGTTGATGTTGCACGGAGCAGTTATCTTTTTATCGTGAGTGTTATCCATCTATCCTTTCATTAAACACGAGGCAGTCGATTAGATCAGAATATAATATGCAACACATTTGATTTGGTCAGATATTGAATCACATCACGAAATTTATTTGAATATTATGAGAGCGATCTTTATACTCGTAATTTTAGCCAGATTATTTGGGCTTGTTACCTGTTTTTCATATATTTTTTAATAATAAGGTTTTAATGCTTTTTTTAGGAAAGTTTTTACTATTCCTATGTGTTTTTGTATGATATAATGTTTATATAATCTACATAAAAAATTGTAATATGATTTTCCATATTTGCACCAATTTTTCTGTAAAATCGCTATTTATTAAAATGTTTAGTTATATTATTAGTTAAACCTTCTATGAAAGGTAATTTGTAATTTTTGAAAGCGGTAGTTGTATCAGTATTTATATGTTCATGCAGGGAATTTGAAGAAATTATTAATTTGAAAAGAATCTTTTTAGGGTAGCCGTTATTGGAAAAAAAAATTAAATAACTTTTTTAAATTATCGTTAAAAGATCTTGTGTCACTAATCCGTGTAATTCTGTTTTTCATAGCGGTAATAGTGTTATTTCTGATTCATAGGATGATTTGAATAAAAGTTAATAGCTGTGTTCGCAGAGGAATCACAAATTAGTCAGACGCGATTCTATTGGCTCAAAGAAATCCGAAACAGTTTTCTGACTGATTTGACAGTATATGACTGGCTCTGACTAGTTTGTGATTCCTCTGCGAACACAGCTAATGAATCTACCACAAGATATAGGTTTTTGATACCAATTTAATATAATAATGCTATTTTCTGATCTTATAACTGTGGTAACGAGAAAAGGCACATAACAATCATTTTCCAATTCAGCAGTAATAATCACTTACAATTATATTTATGTTTAGAAAAAATTAAAACTTGTCATTAAACAATCCGAGAACATATTAGTAAGCAAGTTCAATAAAAACTAAGACAAATGAACTGCATCGCAGAAACACAGAATAGAGAATAACCAGAAGTTTAACTCCGGTAATTAAATGGACAGATATCTATCCTGTTTCAATTAAATTCTAAGAATTTTTATATCCTCTTTTAATCAACTCTCGGTGATGCTTTTTTTTTGAACGATTGCATATTGTTATATTTTTCAGTTGAAATAGATAAAGAAAAATACTTCCAAATTATTATGAAATGATAAATTTTATTTACTGCATTTAATAATTATGTTTTCTGCCCTACCGGTTTCGGCAAAAGTGCTTTCTTCAGGTGCTATTAATATGAATTAAGAAATGCAGCAGTCAATTTAAGAGAACTAGAAAACTACAGGCAAAGATCATTCCAATAATAGAAACAGCAATAAAAAATAAAATGGTGACCATGAGAGTGAAATTTCCAGTTATTCTCTATTCTGTGACAGAATATAAAACGAGAAAAAAACAGAGGTGGGAAGAATTTTGAAATTAACCAAAGCAACATACACTGATGTGCAAAATTAAAAGAATAGATATACACCGTAGTTCAAAAATAAAAGAATAAATAACAAGTAACAATCAACAACTAAATAAATCTATTTAAATATCATCAAGTCTTTCCGTGCAATTCTTAAGATTGATGAAGGAAGTGAAACATTTATTAATACTTAGTGAGCATCAGTCCAACTGCAAACGCTCTCGTATCATCAAAATTGAAATGATGCTTAAAATGGTACAATGCTAACATCTCTTCTGTGAGAAGAAAATTTCTTATTTAATTTCTACAACGTCTAGCCTGTATAACTAGCAGAAATCCTTACCTAAATATTATAAATAACATGAGATCTATTTTAGAAGTTCTGTTTTATCTTTTGATCTAGTGAAAAAACTACTTTTCACTTTAATAGGACAATTTTCAAGTTCGGGAATGAAATATTGATTAATTTAGTCAAAGTCAGTTCTGAAATAGGCATTTTGCGATAATTTGTTGAGGTTTTGGTCAAGAAAGCTCGTTGTTCCAATTGAAGGGTATCCATCATAAAGATGGCCGGGGGTGAAAGGTTATAAAGGATTCTGTTAATCAGGGATGGCGACTAAATGTTAGATCTCATCTGTCAAAGTGATGCATCTAATTTAACCTTTAAATTTCGACGATTTCGTGTAAAATAAAATTAACAGTGGATATGAATTGAACAAGAATCGGGTGTAAAAGGAAGAATGACTAAGTTGAGAGTATCAGATGAAGGGAATTATCGTTTCGGGCAAAAATTATAAAATTTCGCGCTCAAGGCTAAAGGAAGAAGACTATCAGGTGATTTAGCCTTTTTGATTTATATACATCCTACGATATATGTATTTGTATCTAGTTATGACCCAATAAAGTGACTTATTTATTATTATTATTTCCATTTTTAATGTACATTTTGTTGTGAGAATTTTAAATTTTATTTGAAAAACAAACTATTTTAGAAGGCCACCACCCTTTTCTGTGTTCTCTTCTCGACGCGTCAATCAGTGTAAAACTAGCAATTCCAAACTTTACTAACACATATGGTTCAACACACACGCGGTTTAGTATGAGAAAGATTTCAATTTCTCCTCATGTCTTACTATAATAAAACGGGATAGGAAATATAAGCAAAGGCGAAACAATCATCTAGAATGTTTTCACAACACTTGGACAAGCATCATACATCTCAAAACGTTGTTATAAATATTATCATAAATGTGGAGAAATTTATTTGACCGGTTAAGCAAACACAGATCTAACTGCCAGTCAAAAAGGCGCTTTAAAATATAGTTCCTTCATTTCATATCGATCGTTTCCTTTGGAAAGATATTGTATTTTTTTCCTTTATACTACACTAGTATATCAAGTATATTAACGAATTCTTTAAGATGTTTTTTTTCTAATTTGCACGTTATACTCCCTTTTTAACTTAAGATATTTCGTACTTATTCCGGTACATGTCCTTAATAAACCTATTAACGAACTAGTAAGTTTATAGACGCACCCTATCTTGTGTAGCTTTATTGCAACATTCGCAAAACAAATGATGAGTCTGGGCAATTGATTGCGCCTTCAAACTTCTTAAAATGTTCCTCATTGACGTTTAGTAGATCTTTTTTCATACTTTTATGGTATCTACAAATCCGAAGTCTAGCTTTAAGTTTATGCTGACGAAATACAGTTTCATGATGGACATTGTAATGCAGATTAATGAATTTCGTAGAAGGATACGACCACGCTACAATAGTAATATTCAATGGATTTATTTATAAGCTATACTCTGCTACCAGGCCATTATTTATTAGTTACCATTGTAGTTCATAGTTACTCATGATTCGAATGGTATTTCTGGAGGTCACGCCCAAATTATTTAATTTAGATAAAGTGTTACATGCAAATGGAGGTTTACACAAATATAATAGGCACTGGTACGTCAAACCAAACGAAAGAAAAATAGATAACGGAATTCACTATCCAATTCTAATAAATAAAGTGTTATATTAGCATAAAAAGATTAATATAATTTATTGGAATATATCTATCAAAAGGAAAAAAGAAAAATGTAAGCCATAGAGCCATATAGCAATATGTTAGTTGTTTTACTACCATTTTTATAATAAAAAAATAAATTCAGTGCCTTCAGATCGTGAACAAACTAGACAATATACTACGTTACATATTTTGATAGAAATAAATACCTTATTTACTTAAACAGTTGGTTTTCTGGAATTGTTTAGCTGATTTGATTAAGTTGTGATATACCCTTGTGTATGTAAATGTAATTGGAAAACGTTTTAACCTTTTCTAGTCCTTTTCAGTTTGCAGGTTATACTTCCTTTTTAACTCAAAGTATTCCGGTACAAGTCTTTTATAAACCTATTAAGTTATTAACATACTGGTGAGTTTATAACTCATAGACGCGCTCCGTTAAGGGCGTTGATAACTTTATTTCTATTGCTATCGAATCAAAGGAAAATATTATAATGAGTCTGGGCAATCGATTGCCCCTTTAAATTTCTTAAAAATCTAAAAATGTCCTTCATTGACATTTAGACATTAGATCCTTTTTCATACTTTTATGGGATCTACAAATCCGAGGGCTTGCTTTAAGTTTATGCTGACGAAATACAGTTTCATGACGGACATTGTAATGCAGATTAATGTATTTCGTAGATAGATATGGCCACGCCACAGCAGTAATACTCAATGGATTTATTTATAAGCCGTACTCTGCCACCAGGCCATTATTTATTCGTTACGATTGTAATTCATTGTTACCCATGATTCGAATGGTATTTCTGGAGGTTACGCCCGAATTATTTAATTTAGATGATGTATTACATGCAAATGGAAGTTTGCGTAAATACAATAGGCATTGATATGCCAAATCAAACGAAGGAAAAATAAATAATGGAATTGATTATTCAAGTCCTCAATCCTGTCAATAAAATGTCACATTTGTATAAAAAATTAACATAATTTAATGGAATGTGTCTATTACAAAAATAAAATAAGAACAATGGAAGCAATCAAGCTATATAACAATGTGTTAGCTGTTTATATAAATGTGCTACAATTTTTATAAATAATAACAAGCGAATTCATGTGGCTTCAGATAGTGAACAAACTAGACAATTTACATTACATATTTTGACAGAAATAAATAGCGTACTTACTTGAATAGCTGGTTTTCCGGAATTGCTTATCTGGTTTGATTTAAGTTGCGATATACATATGTTATTGGAAACCGTTTCGATTTTTGCTAGTCGTTTTCAATTGTTTAAATCATTGAGGAGTGAGGAAGACTTCCGAGTTCAGAATGATGAGGTATCGTGTTGCTCCACTCTCGTTCCTGCACATAGGCGTCCTGGGCTCTTCTTACTAGTTCCTTTCGTTATGGAGGGGGAAGTGTCGTGTCTTATTTCCTCTTTCGATGCCGCGGAGTCTCCGGGAGTCGACTGTGTGCCAGTAAGATGCTTATTCATGTTTCCTACTATTTTCTGTGTTCTCTTTGCAAGTTAATCAAGCTGTCTATACTTTCAGGAAGTGGTGCTACTTTCACGATAACTGAAAGTAGCACCAATTAAACTATTACTTAAAAAAAGGAAGTAAGAGAGAAACAAATAATTATCGGCCTATCTCTATTCTGACAAGATTCTTGAACGACGAATCTTTGTTATAGTCTAACGGACTATCTGCAAAAATTCAAGTTGATAAACAATGGACAATATACTTATTCAAAAAAAAAAGGAACGGGCCACTTACTCACGGATTTTTTTGACTGTATGCACTTTCAGCTAAACAATTTGCTGGTGGGAATCCGGGGTCATACCCAAAACTGGTGAGGAATTACCTGTGCGATGTGGTGCAGGTGAGTGTGGGCAGAGTCGCGTCTGAAGCTACTACATTTGCTTGTGGTGTACTGCAGGGCAGCATTCTCTGGGCATTGTTTTTTTTTTTTTCATATATAAATAACATAGAAGATTGTCTGGGTGGAAATGAGTACTATGTGTATGTGGATAGTATAGCTGTCTCTTGTGATACTATTGACGATGCTTTCAGTTATATGCAGAAGTTCTTAGAAAATTTACATGTTTAGGATTACATAACCAGCAGTTAATAATAAATTATACCAATTATACACTCACATCTCTTTAACTGCAAACTATTCTGATATTGTTTTCATTACCATATGTAGGTGCCTACATAGTGTAACGTACGCGGGTTATTTATCTAGTAATTTTGGGATGGTCAGCCCAAATACTCACCCGAAGCTCCTTTACCCTGATGCCAACGGACCCACCCCCGTTTTACAGACAACCCAACCTGCTCTTTTGACCAACGAACCACCGCTGGTAAACTATCTCTCTTGTTTGGTAGCGATTCTTTCTCAGTCAATCGAAACAAGGCCGTAATTTGCCTAAAGATTGTCCAAATTTTTCACTTCCAAGATTATAGAATTTTAACATAAGAAGATTGATTTTGACTTTCAATTTGCATTCGTCCGGTAACGAAAGGGATCGCGAGCTTTTCAAAAGCTGATTCGGACTCCGCGAACTAATCCTCTAAAACAGCAATGTCAAGGATTTTTTATAAACTATCTCGCGCCGTCACCCCTGGTTGCCACTACTCATTCCACTGCTCTCTCCAAGAGGGCGCAACAATGCCGTTTTGTGTTGTTTTTCCGAACTCCATACGCACTTTCGGACCGTAATGTGGGATCCGCTAGCCAGTAATTGTTGCTTGCAATTGACAAAGTGAAAGATAACAATAATATAAATATGGTAATACTACGAAACGCGAAATTTGAACAAAACACTTATCAACAACTTGATATGAAAATGAAATTAAATGCTTCTTCACTATACCTATTGGAATTTCGAATTCTTACAATGGAATTGCGGCTATGCGAAAAAGATAGGAGCAGAGAGCCTACCACGTTGTTATTGAATGTATAGCATTGGAACAGCAAAGGTTTACCATACAGGTTACCATGTCTAGTTAAAAGATCTAACCTCTTTCTTTAAGAAAATACACTAAGTACGAAATAGTCGACCGAAAGTGAACGAACTTATAGGCAATAATTTAAACAGGAGTATCTTATAGCTTTTTTTTTGCATTGTTTCTTATAATATAGTGAAAATATGACACAGATTGAAACGGAAACACAAAAAATCTCCACAAATCTCGTGTTTTATAGAATTTATACACGCATTTAACTTGGCAAGCATTTAAATAGCTGTCATTTACATATACTCGAAAGTACAAATATATTTTTAAATGGACTTTTTTTGCTATTAATAAGCTTAATATAGAAATACTTTTCCACACACATTGAACGGAAATGTTATTATAATTTATACAATCCAAACACACCTTATTTCGTGCAAGTAAATTTTTTTACCACTTCCTTGGTTATTTAAAAAGTTGCCGTACATAAAACTCTCCCATTTCATGTTGGAGTCCTTAACCTAAACGGATACGAGCGCAAAGTTAAACAGTCACAACAGTAAAAATTCCACTCCAACAACGTGAGTCGCTGCGGTTTGTTTTATAACACATCCACATATAAATAAAATATATTGACCAGTAAAAAGCCGGGCGCGTCGAGGGTAGTAGCCATTTATTGAGATCGTTTTCTTGTTTCCGCATTATACTATTTATAGCTTAATTTAATGAACACTAAAGACCACCCATAAAAAAAGGAGAAGGAACGGCAGACGCGACAGAAAAGGACGACAAATCGTGAAGGGAGAAATGGATTTTCCTCCAGCTCCACCCCTTTGCCGGGCAGAGATAATAAAACTGGGCACATATTGCGGATCAAGGCTAAATTATAGTTGTAATTAACGATGTATGTATATGTGTGCGTGTGGAGGAGGATAACTAGATTGGAAGAGTGAGATATCGATGCCAAAAAAAAAATGTATATTTGCTGTTGGTTATTTTGTGTCACATCGAGTTAATAGTCGTAAAATATGGATAATTTGCCTAAAACTGGAGGGTTAAATGTCGTTGCTAGTGGATTCAAATGAAAATTAAGTGGGAAAAACTAGCGTACTTAGGGGAAATGTATTGCAATCTGAGTATGCCACACACTAAAAAATTTAGGTTACTTTTCTTGGCAAAAATCACTTTTTTCTATTATTCCCCGCACTCAATTGGGGTAAATTTACAGAAACTTAAGGAAAATGTCGAAATATCAGTACAAGTATTTTACATGAAAATTAATGGCAAAATCTCTGTTTCTTAGAAAAAATCTCTAACATTATAATATTACTAAGAAAAATATTAAAATCTCTCTGGAAAGACTGACAATTTGGAAAATTACAGTTATAAATAAAGTAATTTTCAAGTGGTAAGCAAATAAGCAAGGTGCGCATGCGTAAACTTAGAACGTTGTAGTTCAAGTTGGATGTAGGCAGAACTGATATGGTGTTCGGTCATACGTGGTTGCTTTTTGTTGTTGTTGTTTTAGAACAGTTATACTGACTACTAATAGATGGTATTAATTCGTGTTAGAAAATCTGTTTGTTGTTCCGTGTGTTAATGTTTTCAAATCTGTTAAGCGTTTTGCTACAATTTTAACATGGCATATGCGAAACAACTTACATGCACGTAGGAATTAATTCAGCATTATCTTTTAAAAACTCACGCAGACTTTGAACCAAAAAGCGTTTTTCACATCAAGGAAAGAAAAGGAGTATTACACCTATGAAAATAATCGGTGATTCCCTTTTAACCATCATTACGGCCCCGGCAGAAAACCGGGTTATAATTGACCAGAGTGAGATTCGAACTTGCGACCCCTCGCACTAGGCGAAACTCCTTATGGTATTGGACTAATATGGTACATTGACAGGTATGCTGTAAAAGAGGTATCAAAACTTCAATTAACACAAATGTCATCCATTGTGGCAGCGACTAAAATGAAATTTTGGCAAACCCAGAGAGCGTAGAGGGAACAATGTGATTAAGAGAGATCAAAATTTATTGTATTCTATTACGCTCGTAAAATCTGTTATATATTATGTATATCTGTTATATATTACTGTATATTTAAATTGCATTATAATGAAACCTTCATTACTTAGATTTTCTTTCTATTTTAAAATATTTAAAATGAAAGTAGTAGAAGGTGCTAATTTTTCACGTGATTCGAGAAAGTTATTTTACAGAATCTTCTGCTACTAATTTTTGAGTATAACTTTTATTTATGACTTATACCTTCGATCACCACACTTTTTATTAGCCTTTTCTTTCCCGAAATATTTGGCAATGAAACGGTGAATATTAATCAAAAAATACCAAAAGGGTTCGCTAATAGGAATCGAAATGATAGGGCAGATATAGCCGCCTTGAAGAAGACATATTTCGTTGTTCAAGTTTTAAACGATCCTCTTTCTAAATCTGGGTAACTTTTCCGAGATTCTTTTATGTAGTCTGGAATAATGGCAAGAAAGATTTCCAAAGTAGTGATCATTTCCATTGAAGTTTTATTTGTTTAAAAGTAAAATTACAAACGAAAATTCAGTATTTCTAATTTTTTCCTAACAGAATGGAAAATATCTTGGAAGTGGATGTGCTCTGGTAGAGTTTATTTAATTGGTATTTAAGGGATAAAAGACAAACAAAATGTGAATTTCTATCAATTATGTTAACACAATATTAGAATTGTTACTACTCGTACTTTTATATTAAGTTTAAGTAACCTGTTTTCTATACTCGTTATCTTCAATAAGTTGTTGACGTCACGAATCTGGAAAGAAAAAGCAAACAAAAGTAAATAATTATGTATGTACTGTTGAAATAATTCACAAATAAATAAGAGGAAGTATTTGTTTAATGCATTTCTTTTAAAGTATTTATGAACGTCTCCGCATTCTCAAGTGTTTTGTTTTATATTTATATTTTTATATTAGTTAGGGTGAAACATTACTTACTTATCTTAGTCATCCTCTGTAGAAGCCAATTATTTTCGTGGTTGTAATAACTTTTTTCTTTTCTTGATGTGAGAAAACCCTTTTTGTTCTAACCTCTGGTTTTTAGCAGATAACGCTGAATTAATGCCAGCGTGCATATAAGTTGTTTCGGATGTCATGTCCAAATTATAGATGAATGCTTAGCAGACTTTAAAGCTTTAAAAGAACAATAAATAGATTTTCTAATATGAATTAATACCACCTACTAGTAATCAGTTGTTATAAAACAACAAAAAGACAACCACGTGTGATTGAACACCATGCTAGTTCTGCCTATATTTGGCTTGAACCAGGACCTTCTAAATTTAAGCAGGCACGTCTTACCTATGTCCTTACCACTGGAGAATTACTTTATGGCTGTAATATTCCAAATTGTAAGAGTTCTGAGTTTTTGCTGAGAAATATTAATATTTTTCTTAGTAATACTATAATGTTAGAGGTTTTTTTTTCTAAGAAACAGAATTTTTTTCCATTAATATTCGCGTAAAATACTTGTATTATGGGAACATTTCTAACATTTTGACATTTTTCTTAAGTTTCTGTACATTTACTCCTAGTCAGTGCGGAAAATTATATAAAAAAAGTGATTTTTACTGAGAAAAATTACCGATACTTTTTGTGTGTATTACAATACACAGTGGGAAATGCTATTACTCTAATATTCCTGAAAAGGTCTACTTTTTGTTGAGTCGAACTCCGGTAAAATAAAGATGGCAAAAATTCAGTACCGACTCGTAAAGCGCCGGCAAACCCTACGGGCATTGGTAGGAAGCGCCGCTTTTACCGAAAATGGGTATCTTGTTATTCCGGGACATCAAGACGTAAAAATTAATTAGCGGAGCACGCAGATTTGTTTACAAATGAACAAAATTCGAGAGAACGAATGGAAGACGGAGTCCCTTGCCTTCCGCCCTCCGAATACCTATTACATATATACCTCTGAAGTTTTCTTCTTCCACTCCTCTGAGGCCGTTGAGTAAATACAAACAGTATTTCCCGTAGGCGCTACCTACTTACCTACCTACCTAGTCGCGATGACGACCGTTACGTACTACGCAGTGGGAAGGCAAGAGGAAGGAATGGTGGGGGGAGCGAAACGGAAAACGAGCTTCTTGCCCGGCGCAGCTCGACAGTGTGCAAGTTTCGTCTCGCACCCCCACCTGCCCAACCGGATTTAATATCGAAATTTCATTAATTTAGGAATTTAATTCAGCGTAATTAAGTTTCTAGTGAAAATTGACGATGTGCTTTCAAAGCGGGATTCTTAAAATATTAAACTGAATTCTCCCTCCCGGAATTTACGATATCAGGGTGAGCGAGGGAGAACTCGAACGACATCTCGGCGATTGTCATTCGTTTCGACGATTGAAACGGTTGACAGTAGGTGCGCGAGCAGTTTCGAGCAAATCAGCGAAATCGCAAATTCTCAATGTCTATCGCGATTTTTGGCAACCCAGTTTTCGCTCGGAGGTTATTTGCTTTTAATTTGCGTTCTCTCCGATACTTTGTGGGGGCGCTTGCGTAAATTTCTGCATCCGGAATAAACAAGATGATATGTAAATTTAGAATCAACAAGGATATGAAGGGGAGGCGGTGGCATTTCCTGCTTCCTTTGGTGGAATGTTATTTTAGGGATTTCACGTATTTATTTATGTCGGGTGAAAACCAAAAACATCCTCAAAATATGAATTTTGGTAAAGTAAAGTTTTTATAATCAAGGTAGTTAGAAAAGTCAGTAACGAAAACAAATCAATACAAAAAAAAAAAACAAGAGCTTTTATAACCTATTGAACAGGCAGAAAGGAAAAATAGTTAAATGGATCCCATACAACATCGCATTGCAGCTATCTACAAAACTAATGACTAAATCACTGATGATTATCAAGGATTAAGAACTTTATGGTTACAACTGCGTAGGTCTTAGTCTAACATGGAGTCGTCCAACATTTTTTGGAAATAGCGTTTTGATTAACCTCAGAACTATTTATAAAAGCGATTGGGTACCCTAAACGCCGTTTTACACCTAGCTCTTTATTGCACAATTCATTGGGCAATTTAAAATTGCTACGTGTAACACGGATTGCGCAGTAAATATTGGCAAATATGTGAAAAATTAAAAGATGTTCCAGAAGAAAGTCCAATCTTGTAATAGGCTGTTGATAGCATTATATACTTTTGCCATGAATTCCTTTCTTCACAATTAATAAGAGCCACTAACTTTAACAACGCAGAAAACACTGAATTTGGGAATGGTAGCAAGTTCCTGCGCGTGCACGCAAAAAATAAATACACCTTAAAGTGTAGAAACCTTAAAGACTGGCTTTTCTTGTTCTATATATTTACTTTAGTAGATCTATCCAAACAAAATATGTTTCTGAACATTTTTCAGCTAATATGGATAATCCTCCTATTTTGTAGGCAGATTGTCTAACTATAATATGCATAAAACTTTATGATTATGACCTATAGAAGTTTGAATACAAGTTATTAGTTCATCGTATAATAACTAAAGTTTAGTCACTTTAAATATTCTTTGGATCATTAGAATTTTTCGGACTTCCAGTAGGAATTTGATATTCAAACTTGGAGAGTAGTCATGGCTGACTATGATCTGTTTAAAGAAAATATTTTCAGCCTTATAGCATTTTTGATATACAGGCTGAGAATATCAACTTTTTTACTTTAAATGGAATAGTCCAATTTTTATGGGTCCGGCTCACATCATTTGTGATGAGCTTGTATTAATGTTTGCTATTCCTAAAGCTAATCGTTTTGAAAATACTTGTAATTTTGTAAAAAAAAATTGACGTTTACACTCTTTGCAATAAAATTAAATATTTCATAGGCTATTAGATTAAGATATTCTACTGGCGTGGATGCAAGTACACGGTCATAGGTATCGACTGCGACAGCATTACCCTATATAGGGTGTTCAAAAATTCATATCAAATACGAATACCTTAATATACCCCTAAAAAACCTTTTTTTTCAAATGGAACGTGGTATTTTTCAGAACAGCATTGAATGTATCGCAAGATTATACATCTATTAGTATTAAGGTATAGTATACCTATTTCTGATAATTTTTGAGACATTCACACTTATTTGCAAGAAAGTTAAATGCCAAACGATGTAAACAATGCGTTCACTTGTAAATATATAATAACACTCACCTTGCTAATATTTAATAATTATTGTCTATGTCCTTAAATGAATTTTCCTAATTTAAAAATGTTAATACATCTAAAATGAACATATAAATAAGCTAAGTATGTAGGTGATTCAGCAACTGTTCGGTTAACTAATTGCAAGTAGTTATTATGACTACTTTATTTTTTTCTGAGTTGTTTACGTAAAATAAAAGATGAGGTTTATAAAAGCAGACACTCACAAATGAAAACCTGGGAAAAAAACATCGCAAAAAATAAAGGTAATAGATCTAACACATTCTGCGAAATTTGCCGGTTTGAAAACAAGTTTCAATTATGAATACAAAAAATACAAAGAGAAAAGAAGTAGAACAGGTTTTGACGATATAAGTATGCGAGTGAAAAGTATAGAATTCTTGTTAATAAGAAAACTTAATTTTGAAAAACCTTTGTTTCTAGAAGATCACATTGAAGTAAGAGCTTCCGTAGACAGTATGAAAATACTAGAATTAGATGTAGTGATGACCGAAAATATTGCACAAAATATAGATGATTTTGATATGGTAATTTATTCCTGTATATGTACAGTAATTTAGGTAGTTATTATACAGTTTGATTCAGTAGATCATAGTTATTCATATGCTGAAAAAAAAAAATAAACCTTCATCACGAAAATGGAAGAAAGGTTGTGAGGGTCAAATCTTACAAGATGCCCCTGATGCAATTAGTATCTTAGAGAAGTATGTTCCCACTTCTCTAAGAGCACTAATTGCGCAGCCGAAAATTAGTAAAAGTCTTTTCAGAGAACTTGTTGCAAGCAAGCTTAAGCGTCTTAATGACACCCTAAGAAAAGAAAAAAACTGAGGAAAGCATATTGTATGATATGCATTAGCTGTATTAAAGCATACTTCTAGAATCATATTTATTTTATACAAAGATTATTTTATTTTTAAATTTAAACAAAAGTTAGTTATATTTTAAAAAAGATTTTTTTTTTATTTTCAGTTTTATAATTGTTCATTATAAAGGTATTCTATATGTTATACTTAATAAAATTATAAATTACTATTTCTACTCAAAAATACTAGCATTATGGCTAGTATCTTTGGGCTCTGTAGAAGGCCTTCAAGAGTAGATAAGTCTGCGCTCCTTCAAAGAGTTTCCCATCCATCCAAGTACACTTTGCTTAAGCTAGGTCTTTCTGTCTTCGCCAACGCAGATCATTTACAATATTCCACAAGGAAAGATTTCCTTCGGGAATTGCAAGGAATTGGTGAATAATAGTAATTTATTATTATCTTCGGAATGAACAAATGACAAACGACAGTATCTTCTGTATCATTTATTTTATACAAACAAAGCATATTACTATTAAAAAGATACAAACAATAAGAAGTTTGATATTTTTTACATATATAAATTAGACGCATAAATTATGGGATCACTCCGTGCTACACAAGATCTTGTTAATTTGCGACAGTTGTTTCGATCTTCACTTGGTAATGGGAGGAAGTGTTCCCAAAACAATTATATCAAATTAATAAAATCTCGTGTAACGCGGGATGATGTAATATTTTATATGTCTACTACCCTCCAGTTCTTTAATATCTTTGTATATTGGAGGCCATCGTGGTTCAAGGACGTATAGATAACCTCATTCGTTGCCTTTCATATACATATATGTGGTTCTTGAGTTGAAATTTAATTATAACTATCTGATCTTTACAAGTATCCCAGAACATTTTCATATAAATACTACGAAACCGTTAACTGTGTGTACTAAATTCACAATGGGTAACATAACTGGCAAATTTATTAACTTCCACCCTCTCATTCCAGCCAAGAGCAGATTAATCGTCTGATTAACTCAAGCTCATACGCGGATGAGGACGCGCACGCCGTATTTACATGGCAAAGTAGTATTAGTAGCAAAAATTTAAATAGTTAATCGAGAATACATGCCCCACATAACGGTACCATCGCCAACACTGCCGACGAAAACTCTATAAGGGAAGCGCCGATGAGAAAGAAAAAAAAAACAGCGACATTAAGTTTTAACTAGACTGCGACGCGGCGCTCGCCTGTATACCACCAGAATTACCATATATTAGCATAATAACGACCGAAAGACGTTTTAAAGTCCCGGTTAGGATGCGCGTCCTAAGGTACATAGTATTCGAGAGAGGATTACTAATTATTATGCCGCTATGTGTCGCTATTACATCTGAGTATATGTTTGGTACTGATATAACAAGATGAGCATATGTTTGAAGGTAAAGATACTGCACCACCGTCATCTAGCGGCATCCACCAGACGACGAGGCGTCTTCGTCGCTATAGCTGACAGGCGTGCGCTACACTCCTGTTTAACGTTAAAAGAGACGTGTGTGCACTTAGTGTAATGAAGTAAAGCCTCGTGTGTTGCACAGGGTAGCAGGAATACTAGAGATTGCAATTAGGTAGCATGCATTTGTTGTTGAGCGGTTCACGGTGTAACTTAATTTGGAGTTTAGAGCTTGGCGAGAGTGGGCCAAGGTTCGTTTAGAAAATCCTTTGGTTATATCCATAAATAAAGGATATAGTTATAATGGCATCTAAATGTAATATACTGCATACCAAGTATTCTGATTTTGTTTTTTGATGCTGGGCAAAGCTTCTGGTTGTGAAATACACCCTAAATTCTGGGTACTAACGTTATTGAAAGTATATTTTACCACCCTACCCATTTTGCCGAACACAGTGGTGTTCCAGCCTCCCCTATGTGTTAAATAGCTTTTCTTCCTATTCCAGAAGGAAAAGCATGGTTTGGTACTTTTATATACAGTCTGAATCGCACTGAAATTAGCCCCACATTTATGAAGGTTGCAAATTATGATTAGAGTCCCTGAGTCTCTAGAAGAATTCTGGAGTTCTTGGTTTTATTAATAGTTCTGGCATTTTGAGTAGTGAATAAGTTATTTCAAACAATTGGGAGGGGAAGCACTTCAGAAACACTTTCAGGAGCCGGCACTTTTTTTATTGAATCGCTTCTAGTCCTAAGAATAATTTGTGAAACTCGTCGTGAGGCTAGCAGAACTCTAGATAAATGACGGATTTGATAAAAATATTCAAATGATAAGATGAAGGATTAGATAGTTGTAGCAAATCTGGGATTAATGATAATAAAAAGAAGTAGAAACAAAGTTTTTATGTTTTTATTATTTGTATTTCACTTGAGGTAATTCACATTAAGAGAACAGTTCTGACTTTTTGAAGCTATAGATGAACCGTCCAAGTATTGAATTAAAATACGAAAGAATTATTATTCAAAAATAGTATTATAATATAAAAATAAAATTAAATGTTCTTGCGCGCCTTCTTATTTCCTTATCACTTGAAAATTATTATATTTATGCCTATAATTCCCAAATTGTAAGAAATTTAGGTTTTTCCTAAGAGATATTAATATTTTTCTTGGTAATATTGCAACGTTAGAGATTTTTTTCTAAAAAACAAAAATTTTCCTATAATATTCGCGTAAAATACTTGTATTATGGGAAAATTTCTAACATTTCCACAATTTCCTTAAGTTTCATCCCAATTCAAAACTATCAAAAAAAGTGATTTCTGCCACGAAAAATTACCTAATTTTTTTAGTGTGTATGCTCATTCTTCCATCCTTCACAGCTCGATGAAAGGCGATACTAGCCTTACTTGATATTACTTCGTTGCTATTTTTACAATTTGTCATTACCGTGAACCCATGGATTATTTACTAATAACTACTATTTTCACAGGGTGCTTTCTCCCAAGAATATAATAAGAATCATGTTAATCTATTACTTGCTTTACAAAGCGTCTTATATAAACCTTCTATTTCATTAGCAAATTTAACTTCAAACAGGCGGCTGTTTCTAAATTTTAGTCAATTCCCTTGCGAGTGATATCTTTCCGATTTCTAAATTATTCCATTTTATCTACCTTTTCTACAAACGAAGAAAATTGGTAGTTCTAATTTCATCATTAGTTTGTTTACCTCATTTCTTTTATCCATAGAATAGCATCTGACTCATTTACACTTGTTCTCCTTAGTAGTTAACACCTACTTTTATTTGTACTAAAATCAACACCTTTTCTTGTAACCGTTCGAATTCAAAGAACTATAACATCAATAGAAATTAAATTCATTTTTTATTACATTCGCTAACGCAGGATCGATAAGTATCTGGATGGTGCATCTAATACTATAAAGCCCATTCAGTTCTCTCCCTAATAGATTTATTTGTTTACATTGTTTACAAAAACCTAATTCGACGAACTTTCGCTCCATTAGAGGGAAAGAAAAATAAAGGATCCGCCATCTGAAAATCATTAATTGGGAGTTAAATAATCTCCTACTGCTGGCCGTACGGTAAACAACAAGTTGTTTGGTGGTAGTTGATTGTTTGTTTGTATTCGGCGCACCGAAAAGCAAACGTATACCAACAAGCGACGTACGCACAGGTAAACACAACGAAAACAACTTTAATAAATAAACAAGACTCAATAGTGTGTGGAAGGCGATTATTATTGTAATTTAATGGGTCACTTGGGGTCATTAAAAGTATAGTTAAATGCTAAAACGTTGGCTGAAAATAAAGTAATGGAAATAAAATAGAAAAAAATGTTTTGTTAACGGGCAATTAGTACCTCATTAGTTTTGTGAATGTTTACATAAAAGTCACAAGTGCAAACAATGTTCTAAACTACAATATATTTATCCGTTACACAATTAAGCTTAAAATAGTCAGTAATTGTAGGTGATCACTCATATGGAGATCTTAAAAACTGATAATAAAGGAAATAAACGGAATAGATAAAGAGACGACTAAATGGTAAACAATAGCAGTGCTTGAAGCATATCTTATTTTTTGGAAGAAATACAGGGCTAACTAGATGTTCCGATTTTTTTTTGTCATTTTGTTAAGTGCTAAAAAAAAGGTGTAAGTTTTATAGCTACAAGTGTTCAGTAAAACAATTTTTTATTTAAGCTATTGCTTTTCAATCATAATAAAGACAAAAATGTATTCTCAGTGGACATAATAAGCGGCCATGGTTTCATAGGAAAGGCTTTTCTCGGTAACCTTTAACAATATACATCTTGACATCGTTAAGTAATTATGGTCTTTTTCTCCATTTAGTTTCCAAAATGTTCACAGAGTTATGGAAACGATTGACAAATGCATTGCATACAAGAGTGGTCAACTTTCGTCTGCGCGCCAGGTTAGTACTAAGTTTCAATAACGTTTAACACAAGTATACAATACAGTTCCGGGAAAGCGCAAAATTATTTATTTATTTAACTACAAATATTATATATAAACCCCTTACCTTATTTAAGTAGCAGAACTGATATAGGATTGCTGAAAAGTTTGTAGCATTAAGAGTTTCACGATTTTTCTCGCTAAACCGCTTTCGTCGCGATGATAAAACACGTTTGTATTTTAAAAAAGACCATTCAACATCTACGGATGTAACACACACATAATTAAGATAATCTTTATAGCTAGATAACGGATCAGATGCACCACCACCAATGTGTAATCCGATTTGTGCCAGCATAGTAACTGTTTAGTGCACACTGTACAAAATATTTTGGCACCACTATAATGTAAATCCTGGAATTCACCGACATACTTTTCTACATTATGAAACAATGGTCGTTTTCTGAAATTTTCTACGTGCGATACAGTATTACATTTATAGTGCGTAAAATGTTAATACAGAATTGTACTATCTCGCACCAAGACTCGACTAACACTGATACTAGACACACGAATCGAAGGTAGTGGGTTTACTACCTCGAGGATATACTATGCCTAAACGTTCTGAATAGCGCGAGGCGAGTGCGGCCCGACCACTCTAGTCATGACCAACCGGGATTTCCACTAAAGAGAAACATTTTTTTTATCATACATATGTCAGAAACTATGGCTTAAATGAAAAATTCAATGAGATCAACCGTTTAAGCACACAATTGTCTACAATATGCAGTATAAGGGAAAACTAAGAATTTTATCAAGATATCAACATCGAAAAAAAGTCATGCATTTAAAAAAATCTTTCAACCTATTATTATATTCTACGAGGATTTTAGGTGTAGAACAAAGTAAATGCCCAACCGCACTTCTAAAGTGCAATCAGAAATCGTGCAGCCCTTAATGAGAAACGTGAACTGCTGTCGTAATTATTTTTTTCTGTAATGTAAATACTCCTTAATCCTGTCATGGAATTGCGGTTTTGAAACGACACTATGTTCCCAACAATTTACCTGAAAATAACTAAAAACGACGTACATAACATCAAGCTAAAACCAATCCTCTTTTCTCATCAATAATATAAAAGCAAATACTCTAGTGCTTACCTGTGAAACAAATATTTCGCATGATATGTCAGCAAGAGACACTGCGGTTAATAAATTTCCGATCATCGCGAATTTCTTTTTACAAATGTTTAATATTTGCATATTCATAAATATCATTGATGCCACTGCAGCACGCAGTACTTTAAGAATAAATTGGAAACTACTAATTGAACAGTTGCAAATCTTCTGGAAAACGACTATAATGTATGAATAGTTATACTTAGTCTAGTTCACTTTGGTATTCATAAATTAAATTTTAATTTTAAATTTGGCAGTCAGGTTTAAAACTGTTATCCGTTATTCCGTGTTTTTCGTGAATAAGGAGTAGCTGATATTTTTACCTCCGCCAATCAAGAAGGAATGAGTATGCGAGTATAAGAATCAAGATATCCAATGAGAAAGTTTTCGGGCTTTTAAGTGGTTGTTTTTATCTGGCTTTAGGATAAATTGCTGAGGACATAGCTGAAGATGTTCAGTCTAAAGCAGTTTTACTTCTAATTTTCTTAATGGTATCTGATTACAGTATGGCTACTTCCTTAAAACCATCATTAAGCACCTTGACAGCAGTTCGAGCAGGTCACTAACAATTCCTGGCCGTTTAAAAAATTGTCCTCAAGCTATAATGCATCCATACCAAAATAATTATTAAAAATAGCTTCAGCGAATATGCAAATGCGCACAAATATCGTTTAGATCAAAATTTCTGAGGTGGCTTGATATCATTGATACTTAATATTTGGTATAAGATAAAATCTGCATGGTTAATGAACAACCCCGCTTGACACAGTTGCGAGGGTGTATATTGAAATTCATCAAACATGTTCGTTGAGGTTGCTCAAAATCTAGCAAATCTATCCTCTAGGAAAGTGGATGATGCATATTACTTCCTCTTTGCCGTTGAAACAAAGAAGACTTTGAGGTCTTAGAAAGACCGATTCTGTAGATGGTGGGTACTCGCTAAGCCTGCAACCTGACCTTATACCTTGGTCTGCAAAAATAGAAACATTTATTTTCACAATCACGAGTAAGTTCGAGTAGTTCTTTAATTCTGACGTGATTCAGCGTGATGCAGGCTTAAGTGCTATTCTCCCTATAAGATTAAAGGGCTTTCTGTTTTTCAGACCTGTAAAATATGTAGTAGTAATATATTTCGTCTATTAGGTCTAAAGACATTGAATAGGTCGAAATAGGCAAAGAGCACAAAAGAAATAGAGCAGAGTGCAGCACACTCAAACTAAACATGCATGTTAGAATTCAGTGGTATTATATAAACATTGAACACAATGTTTATAAGTTTTAGCAGTCATTATTTTAATAATTAATAAATTGATAGCCATTTATCCATTAAAACCAATTTTTCTTTATATAAGAATTTATTGATTAGATACTGTTTTAATGATTTCTTTTTCAAAGACGCTAGAAATGTTATTCATTTGATAAAGTTCGGGAGCGTAGTAAAAATAGTGATACAGTTATGGGCGAGGTGTCTCTGTTTTATTTATTTATTTATTTATTTATTTATTTCATTCATTGTCATGGATTCACATATTGGAATATAGACATTGTCATAGGATAATACAAATTAAAAATTAAAAAAAAATAAAACACTATAACAAACGACAAATACAAGACAAAACAATACAAAATAATGGCGCTTGTACTTGTGGACAAGCTAATCAAATAAAGAACTCGCCAAGGGTGCAGTGGCATCTCTCAAGTAAATAATACTTTAGTTTTCGTTTAAAAGCACAGACGTTGTTACTTCATTTAATGGAGGTACGCAAATAATTATATATATAATTATATATATAATAATTATATAATAATAATAATAATAAATAATAATAATAATAATAAATAATAATAATAATAATAATAATAATAATAATAATAATAATAATAATAATAATAATAATAATAATAATAATAATAATATTTAGTCCAATTAGACACCAAAGTGTATGGGACAAGTCACAAAACTAAAATATTAACAATACTACATACATGTTCGAATGAAGTAGCTCATCGTTTAAAGTAATGTTAAAAATTCCTCCATGGAGTAGATGCTGTCCTGAACAAGCATAGAAGTACTCGCAATTTGAAGTGCTTTATATTAGTGATTGTTGATATGTCTTAGGAAGCAAGTTATATAATTTTATTCCTACGGATATAGGGGTTCTTTTTGTAATATTTAATTTATTCAGAGGTACACTAAATTTGTTTTTGTTTCTTGTATTATATGAATGCCCATCGCCATTCTTTGCGAGATCAGCCTTATTCCGAAAGACGTGCAACAAGACCTCCAAAATATAAACGCTAGACAAGGGTAAGATATTTAATTCTTTAAAATGCGGTCGACATGAATCGTTGATTTAATATTTACTATACATCGAATAATCCTTTTCTGTGCCAAAAATACCCCATTCTCAGCGGCCGACGAACCCCAGAAGATCACCCCATAGCAAAGTCTACTGTGAACTTGGCCATAATAAAAGTTTATGTTATTTATTTATGTTTTATTGTTCTAAATTGGCTATAATGTCTTGTCGGATATGAGTGAAACAAATAAGGCGCTACTATGGTACTTCCAAATTAATTTCAATCTTTCTATGACGGTTTCGGTTTTAGCAAACCTTCATCAGGCAGATTTTACTTATAATAGTCAGATCAAAGATGAATAAATTCTAAAACTACACAAGTAGAAGGGTTTTGAAGTCATCGCAGGCGAACCTTCTCCGGTGACTTCCACTCCTGAGTTGGTGCGCAAACTACACTTTCTGTTTTTCTTACAAGATGATTTTCTGTTTAGCTAACGTAAATGCTATGCCAATGACATAAAACTCCGGTCTGTAAGTGTGTCTGATTTTATTATAATAATGTTGCTCAGGAAATAAAAAAAAAAGTTTGTGAAATGTGTAATGGTTAAATCACTTATTTTTTGACTTTACATTTCACTTTCATGCCTTACTCGTTAATTGGTTATCTGTTTTCCACCGAAATTTCCCAGAATACCAAACGAAATTCACTCGTTCCCGTAAATTTATTCTTCGACCCATTTAATTGTGAAAATTCCCCGGGTATTCCCCCAATTCCGCGAGATCTTACTTACGTCGGAATGACGACGGGATCCCCAGCGTCTACTGCGACGGAAATGCGATCGCTACCTAACTTACTGCGACCGTAGATCGAGGGGAAAACGGGTTTTAAACTTCGTTTGCCGGAATGCTCCAGAGGACGGCGTAACGAGATTAAAGCACACTGCCAGGCATTAATTCCACTTCCACTAGACGAGAATCCGTTACCGAGGACGCAGACGAGTAGGACAAGGTCCCACGCATAGCTGCGTGCCGTCGGAAAAGGACGCGAACGTCTAATTTCGAATATGGAAAGTGTCTCGCGGCTAACGACTCTCGCGTAATGAACGCGGTACCTGCAGTTCCGGTTTTGATATGGCCGAGGTAGTCGTGAATAGGCGAGGGCAGTTTTAATCAAGCGCAACCGTCAACGGGGTCCTTAATGGTGGATTTTGGGACCTCTAGTAGCTAGAGGAATGAGGACAGCAGATGTGTCAGTTTCTTTCTGACGAGTTAGAGCCAAATTGCTTCATATATATCCTGTAAAGTGCGACAGTTGCATGAAAATTACTTCTCAGTATAGGTTTTTGGCATGTTTTAAACCTATATGCGAATTGAATTAAAAATAAATTCATGCAATAAATTAACCAACAGCAAAAATAGTATTGTTATAATATATATTTTAGTACATAAACCCTAAGCAATTAGGATCATTCCATATCAACTGGAACACCTAAAAAATTTGATGTCTTGGATTCTTTTTATATTTTAAATTTGAAGTCTGCCTAAAATTAGAAGACCCGTATTTTTTCCTAAAGCTCTACAGTATCTATTTACAAAGATATTTGCTAGCAAAGTTTGCAATAAAATAATCGCAGAAGTCATATTGTTTGGTTATGCGTACAAAAAAAAAAATTAATACAAATTCAAAAGCAAAAAGCAAAAGGATATATTAGAAAACAAAAATAATAATAATAATAACATTTCTTTTTAATTTGGTTTGAGAAAGCAAAGGAAATAATACATAGGCGAAGAGCTAACACCATAAGCTTTTAATATATTAATGTAAAATTTTATTAACTGACTTGTATCAGCGGTGCCAGCTAAAACTCCCAGAGTTTCGAATTTTATTGCAGTCGGTGTAGACAAAACAAAACAATCCGAAAGTTTTTGGACTATTACACCGCCATCTGCGACATAAGTTAACATGTGCACCAGTACAGATTACTGTAAAATATCTACTCTTTATGAGAAAACCATCAAGTTTAAAAAACGCATTTTTGTCCCATATTATTCTACTGTTCCATATTGCCCCCATCCGACGGTGCCTATACCTATCCAGCGGCTTTGTAATGTGTTATTTAAAAAAATCCTGACGGGATATCAGTATTTAGCATGTCAAGAAACGAAATAATGTAGTCTCTTAACAGACCAAGAAATCGGCAATTTTGCTGTAGTCAGATTCCTATCACTAAAAACTGGGCCAATAAGTTTATTATGTTCGGATAAGGTTTTAACCATGAGGATTTATATGGAACCTTGCTTTTTATTTTCAGTATGAATAATTTTTTTCAAGAAAATTCATTCTGATATGGATCATATTACTATTCTTGCACTAGGCAAAATAAATAGTAAAAAATAATGACAACAAACACCTGGCACTACAACTATAGTAAACAGTATAACTTTCAAATGCACTATTATGACTGGGTACTGGATATTAATTAATTATTGACCTATACAAGATACTACAAAAGTAATTTCTATTTTTCTCAGTATAGCATGGAAGAGATGGGTAACTCAATAAGAGCATTCAGCGTCCATTCTAGCATTGCCTCATAAAATTCTTAAATATGTTGTTGTTTCTTTTCGTATTTGTTAGATATCGCTGCCAATACTGTTGCTAGAAACCGATCCATGATAAAATTCGAAAGCTTACCAAGGTTTTCGCTGCAGTTTTCAGTGTTATTTTATTTTGTGCCAGTGAGGTTCCTTCATTTTAATGAACAAGAATTAATTCGATAATAAAAAGGAAACATTTAAGGTCTCTAAAAATTTAAATCTTTTTAGAATATCTTTGCATTTGCAATCCAAAGCTCAAACAAAAGCTTCAACAATATTGATTGATTTGACATCTTAAAAAAAATGTGAGGCTGGATACCATAAGAATTATGGAGTTTATGGCGTAATTTTTGCACTTTGTTTAAAATCATATTTCAACACACGTTTTTTATTAATCAAGGTAATGGTGCATTGTAAATTATAAATGTACAAGACATTAAATTTACAAACTAGACGACCATGTGCTGAAATCATGAAAGCATTTGATCATGCCATAAAAGATTAAAAATCTAAAGCAAACGATTTTTAAGGAGGCAATTTCCGTTTTCGATTTTTCTATGAAGAATCGAATCGATCTAGGGCAGGAATGGGCAGAATGCTTGAAGCCAATTCATAGCGCATCCCTAAAAGCTTGAATTCAAGTCTATGTGAAAGTATAAGAAGAAAAAAATGACCCTTTATAAGCATTCGGGAGGTTTTGGTTTCAGCAGTATGAGTATTAGGTCCGAATTCATTACGTACATTAAAAAAGAATTAATTTTTAAAAGGCTTTTATATTGCCGAATTTTTTGATTTGGAGGCATTCTTAATCTAACGAAAAGAAGTAAAATAAATAAATTCAAACAAAAAAAGAAAGAACTCTTGATTTTTTTGTGTGTAAAGCTTCTCGTAAACTCTCCCGAGATAAAACGTAGGATTATTTAAGCAAAGAAGAGACCTATTTTTCGTTTAAAGCACATGTAGGTTCCTCATTTTATATTTTTATCCATTTCCCACTTTTTTTATTTGGAAATCCAGCTGTGTGTAAGTTTTTATTTAATTATATGTAAAACTTTGTGTATATTTTCTATTTCACAATTAAACAACACAACGATGCAGTGGGTTTTATAGTATTTCATTCACAAATTAACATAAAATGTCACGCTTCACCTTTAACATAATCAATTCTATTTCTATTGTTTATTTCACGACTCTCAGCTCGATAAAGTTTATATCCATAAAAAAATAAAGCTAAATTGGATCTCCCGTTTTAGCAAAATACAAAAACCATATGCCTTTTAGAGTCGAACGTGAAATCGAAAAAATAAATATGTTACCTAAATAAATACGTATCAAATAAGACGTAAAATACGGGCGATTCCCTATTCCCTAAAAGAAAAAGAAACGTTTCCGCGTGGCAGCATTCTTCGACTCCCGATGATTTAGGTAAACTAACGCTCAACGCAAACACAGGTCCGGAAATAATTTCCTCTTTGTCCGTAAATTGTATCTGGAAAGGTAACCAAATTTTGCTTTCTGTATACATTTTAGGCAATAGTAGCGTGATAGTTGATATATACACAGGTGGATACATTTATATTTGTTCGATGTCAAAGTGAATTCGATTCAATGAAACCGCAATGAAAGAAATATCCGGTATCGTGTTATATCGTTTGTCAATTGATACTACTCGACAATTGTGATATTTTATCGGTCTCAGATTACAAACTTTTTCCTTAGCACCGAGTAGCACAAGCTGTGTAGTTGTAGAATAACAACGAAAACGCTTTGATATCGGACAAAAATCCGAACGTGGCTTACTCGTTTACTGCCGTAAATCACCCAACGAAACATTTTCCGATATGTTACTATCTCGTCAAAGTTTTTCACGTTGAAATAAATAGTGGTCGTTAGAAGTTCGACGAACGCATAACTTTACATTGGGTAGTATAAAATGTTGGTGGTTTGTTTAATGTACGTCATTAACTCGCATAGATATACAGAAAAAGAAACGTGAGTTATAGGCGCTTTACGAACCAGTCCTTGTGGACGTAACTTTATACTAACGATGAAAAGTTTAAGATGTCCAATCTCTAATTATTTGTCAAAGAAAGGAACCAGACGATACGACGGCTGTTTCGAGGTTAGAGTCGCGAGTGAAGAATCGAGAAGAACTCGACAAAATACCTCACACGTGCCAGGTACAAACAAGACAACGTGGATTTATTTATAAGAAGGCGAACATAAAGCTGAGTGGATTGAAGAAATACTAGAAGCTTAAATCATAATTCTGAGAATATTGTGTGGTAATCAAAATAATAAATAACAATTTTATTAATGGAAGTGCAAAAGAATAGTTGTATATTTACGTCCTATGGGTGTTTTCTTTTTTCTGAATGAAATCTTTTGATGCAGATATCGTCACTCCATTCTTTGGTCTGTGTCATAAAATTTATTATAATTCAAAGATGCTCCTACTTCTAAAAAGAAGAGAAAATGAATCACAACTTCTTTATTTAAATGATCAGGGAAATAGTATTTATATTGTAGATAAAAACGTCTATTAAAGTAGCTTCTCTTTCTATTGAAAACTTATTTTAGATCAAAGCATGTCAGCCAGAGTATTTCTGGTTTTTAATTTGTTTAATAAAACTGCAGAAAAAAGATGACGGTTTACAACTTTCTAAAGAGTAATTACATAAATAATTTCTGTAATCTATTGTTCGATCATTGTCATTTTTAATAATTACTTTTAATTTCAGTTTAATACTAAACAGACACATCATTTAAGTGAATGTATTGTTAAATTTAGTGGAAAGTAAAATCAAATGCGCCTATTATTCAAGTCAATTGTAAATACTACACACGAGTTTTTGCAGACACAATCTCCACTTCAATATCAATCTTACTGGTAATATGGTTGAATGTGATACCGGCTATTTTTGGTTTCATGTTTTTTCTTTTTTCATATTCCACTTTCTCAGCCTTTCAAATCTCTTTTTTCTACTTCTAATGGGGTAGGCGAGGATAGGTTTCCATTCCGTATTTTGATATTTTCAACTGTACATCCTTAAAGCTGGGAAATTGATTTTTTTTTACATATTTCAATATATACACCATTACTTCATTCTTCAAAAACAAAAATAACTGGAGAGGTAGAGGAGATGGTTATATGATGTAGGATACGCTTAACAAAAAGCAAAGCACTTATCGATAGATATTCAGAAATATAAACATACACAGGATGCTATTGGCGTATAGGTATGTTGATGATTCATTGGGCGTGCACAAAGAACATGTTACTTCACTGCTTAATAACTGTAGCACTTTCTACGAAAGACTTATTCTTACTTCACACTCAAAACGAAAACAAATTGCCATTCCTAGATGTGCTGATTATTAACGATAAAGGAACCCTCATTACAACCAATTAGCTCCTGCCGATTATTTAACTGTTTTTCCAAAAAAAAAAAACAATGTCTTAAAAGTTCCACATTGTAACACTGTTTTTTCCAATTTACGACACTGTTTGTGGTGGCATTTTGCGTGAGATTGATGGTGCAACACGTGGTTTAACTTTTCACATTTGACAATTTCATGCAGTTGCGTCTGACACAAGGATTGTGTCTCAAACACCGAAACATTAAAATTTCCTGCATGGATAAAAGATATCCATTTTAATTAATAATAAAGTAAATGAATGTGAAATATTAAAAATAGCGTAAAAACGCGTGTTACAATGACTGTTGTAATACTTGTACATTAAAACTAGCTCTTAATATACTATTTCAAAATTAACGAGTGAGTCTTGTGTATTCCAGGAACATTTCTGTAAATATTATTCATTTAAGAAACGTATTTATCTACCTAAGCATCAGTTGTCACTAAAATATTTAAAAATGTCGTATTAAGATTGTGTCTTCGGCGCTGTATTACGTATATACATGCGTAATAGCTTGTCCTGAAAATAAAGTACCCATGTAATAGATAGCATACAATGTGACTAATGGCTTAGGTGCTGTTGCTTACCTATATCATTATAATCGATACAAATTACCAACACGTCTAAATAATAAAGAGATATTGTGAACGATAAATAGAATTAACAACGACATTCGAGGTAAATACTTCATTTTTATGGATTAACTTGTTTACTGTGATATAATAAATGTGCCCTTTCAGAAACAATTCCTCAGAAACAAATCATTAAATACATACTCTTTTATACACATAATATATAGGGTACAGATAAAGATGATAAACATTGTCATTAACTGATTTTTTTCAAAGGACCTGAAACACGCCGGTTGGATAAAAGATGTATAAAAGATACTAGCTGAGTTTTTCCTGCGTCCGGTGACGCCATCATTTCTTTTTTTTTATGAGAATGGTATTTTTTCAAATAGAAATAAATTTCTGATCTTGTTCGAATACAATTACACATCACAATGTAGATCATTTTATTCGTTTACGTTTTTCGGCGTTCACGAAGCAAACGATGATTATTTTGAAAAAAAAAATAATAATTTTCAAATATTAAGGGAATGTAAAATGCTCTTGATATTGTTTAAAGTGTCCCTCGATAGTAATTTGAGACTAACTGACACTTTACAGCTGGCGGAACATGTAAATGTTACATTGAGATAGGCGCTAGGTCACTCTGGGATCAGAGGCAATGAAATAGCAGACACGTTAGCAAGGGGCGCCAGTGAGCTGCCGTTTGTGGGTCCAGAGCCGACGAGTGGTAGCTCATATGGCAGCATCAAAACGTTTGTCGGGTTCCAAATTGCTGCTAGGCACTGCTCCTTTTGGAATGGACTCGCCGGCGCTTGACACTGTAAATCCCAAGGACTTCAACCGAATGAGGCGAGACTCCATAAAGCAGTCTTTATGAGCAAGGACAGATTGAGATTACTTACAGGAATCTTAACTGGGCACTGCGCACTAAATAAACACATGCACCACATGGGGCAAGAGAACTGTCCCCTGTGCAGGAAGTGTGGAAGTGCGGAGGAAACTCTTGGCCACCTTTTTGTCAACTACCCGGCCGTGGACGGGGGAGAGGCAGACGCACTTTGGGGTTCATCGGTTGGACGAACCCAGAGTCGATAAGTTAACTCTCAGTCAGATTGCGAACTTTTTTGATAGGGTGCAACCTGAGTGACAGGGCTAAAACGGATATGGAGGCGCAATATGTCTTTCTGGCCGAGTTGCCTTCTTCGGGTTTACACCCACTCATGGACAACCAAAAAAAAAGCTGACACTTTAGATGGATTATTACATTATTTCCAATGATATTTTCCTTCCCGTTTTGAATTTAATATTTTAGATGGTTTAAATTGTGTTATGTCATAGATATAATCAAGTGATAGCACAAAAGACTCAGTATAGCGAAATCAGCTGAATAAGCAAATTCTGTTCTAACAAATTGAAGCATTTTATCACTTTTTATACGAACAATAAAATATTTATAATTAGAGAACGCTCTTCCCTTGATTAATTAAAAATGCGGCTAATCCAGCAATTATTTGTTTTATCTGTTACTTAATTTTTACCGGTAGCTTTTTGTAGCATCAAGCTGTCCAAATTCTGAAGCAGTTTGTTAACTAATGTAAAATGGTGTGATGCATGAAACAACAACTACCTAATAAAAAGAATGATATTATAATTATAAATTTTGGTAAATCATAGGAGAGATACAAAACGAATATGTGACCACTTATAATATAATAAATATTAGTGAAATATTACTGGTAAAAGTTAAGTAACAACATAATAAGAGGATAAACATTTATTACATTAGAAACCGTTTTAATTGATTAGAGTATATTTGTAACTATACTATCCTTAACAAATGGAAGAAGAGACCAGAAACAATTCAATGGGCAGAGCCATAAGCTGAACCTGCTAGATTTTTTTTTATGAAAATAGTTCTTCCATATTTAGTAAGTAAATAATCGTTAAGCATTCCAAAACCCAATAGAAAGCATCAACTCTGAAATAAGCGAGCATTTTACTCAAAAGGTTTACGCATGTGTGGGAGATTATCAAATCTTTAAAGGAAAAAGTTTTCAAACAATAGAAATAAGTGCTTAGACTCGTTTCAGATCTTAACTTATTTTTTTATCAAAAAAAATCATTGTTGACTTCGGATTTTGAGAAAACACTCTGCATATTGTGTGCAGTGCATTGTACCTCGGAAAAAGAGAAGACATTTATTGCTGTAGGAAGAAAAATGACATTGCCATTTAAGAGACAAATGATAACATTAGCTAGAAAACAGGGAAAGAAAAAACTGGCGCATTTTATAAAAATAAAGTTGCCATGTTCCAATGAGAGGAATATTCCGCGTTTCTCTTTATCCAGATCAAGATCTTCACTTGCTATAATAATACATTTAATCCTGTCTACATTACAAAAAAATCTACAGGATAAGTCAAAAATAGAAGTAAATTACATTGAGTTTATGTACATGTAATGCATAACTCAAAGTACTCCTCGATGGAATAAATACATGATGCCAGTAAAAAGCTTTTAATGTGCCGTTTCAAGATGTTAACCGATATTATATTTTGATATTTCTGAGGCAAGATATTAAATAACTTCAAACCCTAAGCACTGGGGGAATTTTTAGTAATATTCAGATAATGTTTAGGGACACGAAAATTTTGCTTTGACCTAGTGTTATGTGCATGAAATTGCTGATTGCGTTGAAAATTACTTCTGTTCGCATAAACGTAATTTAAGAGTTCGTATATGTGAATAGGTAAAATATCCCATCTTTTGGAAACAGGCCTGCAAGACTCCGTGCAGTCAACTCCAGCCATACATCGGATTATGCGCTTCTGAGCCAAAAATACAGTCCTGCTAGCAGACGATGCTCCCCAAACTGTGATGGCGTGTGACACTCTGGTGTGCACGTTTGCATAGTAAAATGAAAGTAGAGAACTATATTCAATTATAGTTTTTAAATTACGTGACTGGTAACAGTAACTATTCAATCCATTTGCTGTTTCCACAGTGTTAGTTCCAAGAGTGTTTCATCTATGTACAAACCTAAAAAAATATTTCACGGACACGACTTATCTTCTCATTTTGTACATCAATGTGTAAACCATATTTCTTCTTGTTCTGAATTGTATGAAAAATCATGTATTTTTTTTTTTGCGTTATCCAAATATAACTTATTAGAAAACCATGTAGCCATATCATGCAACAAACATTTGATCTATTTTCTGTTTAGCGAGTGGTAGATGTGGATACTACGCCGCTAATGTCATCAGCATACATAGTTATGTTATACTCAGCCAGAAAATTTAAAAAAATATCATTTATAAAGAGGAGAAGGATTAGAGGACCCAAAACACTACCTGGGCCTACACCCCTTTCCACTGGCCGCACAGGAGATCTTACTCTATTGACAAACTTAGATACCATTATTACATTGTATTTCAATAAATTGAACCCTGTCACGCAAATACGATTCAAACCATTCTACAATAACTCCGCAGATTCCGTAGCTGTTTAATTTGGCAAGAAAGACATTATAATCGACGCAATCGAAGTGTAAGTGCGCCCGAATCAAAGTTTTCTACTACGTACACATAAGGCGCATGCGTCGCGGTTATGGTAGAATGATTTAGTCTCTAGCCATGTTGCTGGTTTGTTAAAAGGTGTTCAAATATGTCAATAGTCTATCAATCATAGCGTATTCAAACACTTTGGAGAAACTGGGTCCGATTGTTTGGTCGACGATGATTAGCTATATTTGACTGTGAACTTTTTTATAGGATGGTATCACACGTGCGATTTTTAGCCTTTGCGGATGTTCTCCTACTTCAAAAGATAAGTTTATCAAAAACGTCAAAGGTTTAATCATGGTTTCCGAAACTCTCTTGATTCCGGACCTGCTAATGATTTATTTCTCAATTTCTTAAAGACTTTTAACTTTGTAGTCGTGTAAAGACTTCGCGCACATACTTTGAGAGATTTTAATGTTATTGTAACTTATTTGATCATTGTTGGAATTTTTAACTCTACAGTACGCCCAGATTCAATAAAGTAGAACAGGCAAGCTAAAGAACAACATTCTGTGATCAGATATTGGATATGCTACATCATTATATTGATTATAAATATTTGGTATTTGTAAGGTTAGGCAAATCTTCTACTTTTTCCTTTCCTTAATTGCATTCTCTACGCGACAATATATATGCGTAACATACGTATATAGGATTGGGGGAGTGTATTTAGATGTTTAAACCTAAATGCTAAATTTGTTGATTTCCATCTACAAATATGTTGAACATATTCGACAAATTTAGCAAAATTCTTCGCTAACAAGGGTTTAAACATCTAAATACACTCACCCCAATTCTATATACAACATATAGTTTTACTAATTTTCTCAAATAAACACAACAAACTAATGCTTCTTATTTTATTTCAGGTAAGTACCTCGCAAGATTCTACATTGCAGAACCTCAATCACACGATGCCAGGCTCTCCGAGGAATCAAATATACTGGCTGTTATCATCCAATGGTATTTAGACGATTCCTGAATTCATATGGATTCCTGAAGCGATCGGCAGTATAACTCAACTTTTACGACGTGTGGTGGAA
The DNA here is from genome assembly GCA_004143645.1 of Protaetia brevitarsis. Taxonomy (NCBI): domain Eukaryota; kingdom Metazoa; phylum Arthropoda; class Insecta; order Coleoptera; family Scarabaeidae; genus Protaetia; species Protaetia brevitarsis. The sequence continues at coordinate 1,062,670 of RXPK01000174.1, forward strand.
TCTTTCGCAGCCCACATAATATCAGAAACGGCACGCGCATAAATAGGCTACCTATACGCGTCATTCGGGCAAATACAACTCTGAGACTGTTCATTTCTCTGTGCGAGAAAGAGAGGGACGGTAAGGCGATTCACGACTGCCAGGTTTTACGTCCGGCAATGAAAGCTGGACGCGTAAAATTCGCAATAAACGTTCAGTGGCGGAAATCTTACGGCGGCCGCCTTGATGTGAGGTTGCTACCGCATCCGTGGATTTGTCTGCCGGTCGGTCGAGTTCCGAGACGTCGGGAGTTTTTGGATCAGTAGCTCGGAAATTAAATTCTCGTCTCAATCTGGTATATTTGCGGTTTTGTATGAGAGATTATAGTGTTTTTTTTTTCGCTTTATATACGGATCTCTTGCAATACGGTATTTGCCTCGTTCGATACCTTTTTAGAGGTATTAGGTTTATTTGATACCTTGGCTCGGAGAAATTTTATTTCGGGTAAAATTTTTCTTTTAAGTACATAAGTAATTATTTTATCTTTCTTCAACTGGTGAGAGGTACAGCTTTGAATATTTTCCACAGACAACAGAAAAACAGCTCCCGTGTTTTCATATCATTTGTAGGTCTTTTTTCATCTAGTTGATTTTTTGAAATAAGTAATTGAATTTTCTTTTTTTATATTTTACTGTATTTTCTTTCACATCTTTAAATTGTTATGTTCTTCTAGGTATTCTTTTTCGAGATAAAAGTATTGGTAAAACCAAATTTTAAACTTAGCGTTTTCAAGATATTTTAAATTTTTCAGTTTACCCCATGTGATATAAATTAAAATTTAAAAAAAATCATTTTCAAACATTCCTCAAGCAGCCTTTTATTTCGGATTTTATTAGCAAACCATAGAAAGTATAATATCTCTGTCATTTTTCTTTTTATCTGGCTGTCATGGCTATTTTTCCATAGATATAGATGCAGACTAGCAATCTATTAGAAATTTAAAAACGCAATATCTTCTTTAATATTTAGAGTAAAGTGTCAGTATTGTACGTTTTTCTAAAGTCTGCAAAATTTGGTGTTTAACTATGACTATGGTTTCCATTTAAGACAAAATAATATGACACTATAACTAAAAAATTTGAAGGATCATTAGAAAGAAAGTTATAACACATAATATACACTGAAGAAAAATCATTTTCTATTTAAATATCTTGAAAACAGTGAGATAAATTTGAAAGTTGGTTTCACCATTGTTTAAATCTCGGAACTCTGGACGGCCTATCTCATTTTTTTCTTATCTCTGCTGCAAAGTATGTACCTGTTATGTATACACAATTTGGTCCATACTGTACAGTTTTTTCCAATAGTTTAATGTAAATAAATGATAAGAAAGAAAATGCAGTTCATTCAATTTTTTTTAATTTTAAATTTAAAATCATTTAGGGTGGGTTTCATAATAAATGTCACTTTAGCACTTTAACAAAAGTTTGTGTATTATTTATGACAACTTTAAATTAAAGTGACTTTAAAGCTTTAAAGTGACGTTATGAAAATCACCCTTAGCATCATAAACACATATATTTTAAAACTACGTAGTTGACATCGCCCAATTGTATTTTATAACATATACATGTAAGTGATTATTATTATTTTGTTTTTTTCTTTTCTATTTGCTATACAGGTTGTTCTCAAAGTTGGGTCATTTATTTTTTAACAGATTGTACAATTGGTAAGCGGAATTGGGTTTAAAAATCATTATTATTGGAATTGTCAAAGTGACAGATATGTTGTCTTTAGTTTAAAAATTTCTGGATATTTTCAAGGCTTTTATGGAAAACAGAATTCAAATATGCATGGTTCTGGTTATCCTGGTTATTCTTAGGTAGTAAACAGATATCCAGGACATGGTTGAACGAACATTATATATAAGAAGTGAAGAATAGATTAAATATATATTAAATGAAAGGCTATGCTTTTAGCTAAAACCAAAGATTGTACTCCAGCTAAAACGAAATACATTTGGACGTGACTCAGGGCCAGAAGGCCAGAGGAACAGTACTATTAGGGTGATGTGATCTTTTTGGGCAATATGAAAATATATTTTTGTATGATCCCAATAAATAGATATTATTACTAACATAAATAAAGCAGAATAACAGAGTTTGAGTAATTGCAATTGCTAATTAATAAAAGTGGGAAAAATGCATGGCCACCGTTAAAATGCATCCCGTCGTTACACTTATTGTTAAAAATTGTCGCCATTGTTCGGTTAGCTCAAAATCTTATCTCGACGTATCCATGGCTCACCACACGCCTTAAAGATGAAGTTCTGGTCCTCGGAATAACGTCACAAGCGTTATCGATGTGTTATTGTAGTTTGTTCACGGTATTCACTACCCCATCGTGATAAACTAACTGTTTGAAGTAACCCTACAGAAAAAAAAAAACGCAGCGCGTTAGATCCGGAGAACCCCTGGCCAAGAAATGGGTTCATTGCCCTTTTTCATCATTATTTAAATATTCGTGAACTCTTCGTTTAAAATGTGGTGGACCTCCATCATGTATAAACAAAATATTTTATCTCACATTTAAAAGAACTTTTTCTAATAATTGTAGCATAGTGTGTTAAAGAAATTCTAAATAAGTTTCACCTGCAAATCGAGCTCGAAGAATGTAAGGCCCAATAAGCATGCCATTTACCACACCAGCCCAAACATTCGCTGAAAGTCTATGCTGAAAATGGGTTGTTGCCACAGCATGCGGATTTTCTAGTGCCCACACATGGTTGCTGTGGAAATTATTAACTCAAATTCTTGTAAACCTGCCCTCGTCGGTAACTAAAAGGAATTTGGTAAAATTTTCATTTCCGTTGTAATGATATAATAGCCATTGACAAAATTCAACTCTTCTGGGAAAATCTTCGAGTTCTAGTCTTGTAACCGTTGATAATTTGATAAGAATAAAATTCCTTCCACACTTTACTGTATGACTAACTTCAACTTGAGCTGGCGTAGATTTAGTGCTCACTGTTGCGTCATTTCCTTTTCTTCCTCAATATCTACCATTTCACGTGGAGCAGGTCTTTCAGCGTGAAATAAACTACAATGTTTGGCCTCATCATATTTACCTGAAAAGTTTATCCGGAAGAAGTACAGGTAATTACCATTCGATCGCTCTAGATGTGTTTATAATTCGCAATTATACTCTACTACTTTTTCGTTAAATTATGGAAATTATACCTAATGGTGATGTATTAATCCCACAAGTGCTTCACTTACGTAGCATACATAATTACGCATTATGACAAGGGTTTAACACGCTAACTGCCGTGTGTAACCAACATGATTAGATTTGGAACTCGGTTGCATAGCCATATGTCAACAGCAAACATATTTCCACAGCGACCTTTTCAGGCCTCTTATGATCCTCTTTACTTAGGCATTTAATTGCCAAAACACCAATTATGAATTAAAAGCGTATAATACAATGTTCGGGCTGTGCGTATTTTTTACAAAAAAATATGGTAGAAAAGATAATAATTGGTAGAATTGTAGCAATCTCTTTACTTGCTTACTCTTTCTCTTCTTAACTCTGCAATACTAAAACTATGACGTAGCACGAATTTACCAAGTTTGCTTCTTTATTATTTGTTACAATTACATTTCATTATTTTTTAAGACGAACACACGGTAATGCAGTTTTCGATCGTCTTTTTTAGTTATTTTTGCTTGGTGTTTACTTATGATTGTTGTCGTGTAATTATGGATGACTTCACACAGTAGACTTGGAAGATATTTCTCGTTTGCGGAATGCAGAAAGGAATTTTTAGATACCCTATCCAGTAGTAATACTATTTGCTACCTAGGAGGGCGTTTCCCCTACAACAGCAAGACTGATAGGACCGATCATCATTTCAATCTTCTATGGATAGTTATCGCAGGAACAGTTTTGATTAAGAAATCTTCATTAGCGGAGGATCGTTGCAAGCATCTGCAAGATATCTGTAATCAAGTCATGGAATATCATTTCGTGCAGTTTGGCAACTATGTATATTTTTGCTTTGTTTCTTTACATTTAATCGTTACACATCATCTAATTTAGGAACACTGCTTCCTTTAGACATTTGCGCACACCATTCCTAAATATGAATTCGGGAGTTACCTCAGAATTTTTTTATTAATCATTACATCATTACCAAGGTATTTACTTGTTTATGCTCTAATAGTACTTAACTTTACTGCTTACGCCACAAATTTTCAACACTCAAAGTAATTTTTCTGTAATGACAACATTTGCTTGATTTAAAACAACAATCTTACATGTGTGAAGTAGGGACCTACATTAGAAATACATTATAACGTAAAAAAGTACACATTTATGTTTTAGTTGCATTTACCTTTTTAAACGGTTTTATGAAATATCTCTATGTATCAATTGATGGTTATATACTGTTAATATATTTTAATCCAGCTTTCCTGTAAATCATTTCAGTCATTACGATAAGTGAGAGAGAAAATTAAAATATCACATCATTTTCAGACATTAGTTGTAATATGGCACTATTATATGTTGCTATATAAAGTATTTATAACTATTAGCACAAGTAGGAGTAGTGATAGTTATAAACACTTAATTATATTCCCTTTTGCGGGAAATTTATCATTATAAACGGATTGTCATATTTAACATCACCTGTTGAAAAACTTTTATACTAAAAAGTGTGTCCTAATTTATAGTTTAATATTTTTGCTAAATTATTGCTGCTTGCTAGCTTTATATATTACTTCTGCCCAGGTAACCTGGTGACGTAAAATGACTTTCACTGGACGTTAATCTAACCTCATCATACGTCACCATGTTAATTGGGTATTTTGTTATGCTACTACTGTTTCTTTCTATATTTATTTGTTTATTTAATCAACTTCTTATTTGAAATTAACGATTTTGTTGTTATTGATGGAACATGGATTTCCTACCGCTGATACTAATGATCAAGTGACTTCATAACTGATTATGAATGATCGGCAATAATCGAATAAGTCCTTTCCCGTCAGTTGATTAGCCCTATCACTATTACATGACACATAACAGTGAAAATAATTTCTAAAAGTCAGAACAGTAAAACTAACTATGGAAATAAGTAGGGAAAGTGAAGGAAAGAGTTCCTATGTTTCGTTAATTATTCCTTGGTTTTGCTTCCAAAGCTTCGGTAACCCACGTTACACCTTAGACAGAACTTTACATCTACGCGTAGGATCCAAATATTTTCATATGTATACATGGGGTGCGTTTCCTCCAACCAGTTTCGTCTTCTAACTGGGTTTGCTACAAGACACGGGTTATATTCTATGGTTAGATTAACTCCGCTTACACACGAAAGAAATTCCCATCACAGTAGAAGTAGACTTAAAAGATAAACTATGTATAAAGAATGCTTCTAATCTGTATTACACACATGTGCCGCGCCTTTTAATTCGCTAACAGCAGCGTAAAATATTCCTTAGAGAAACATAAAATGCTGCCTGGCTAATCCCAGCACATTGGATGTACAAAATTTCAAAATAAAATGCCATAAACACAAAACTTGGTTCAGAATATAGTCATCATCAAGACGTGAACTCTCACACGACATCAGCCAAACTGCCAAACGTTACTCCTGAAGTGACGTTGCAGAGCAGTCACAGAATATCTACATAGCAGCCGATCACAAGACGCTGAATTGCAAATATAAAACAATCCATAGTCGAAGATCTACAAGACAATGTCACACAAGGCACCTACGATGACAGCCTTCGAATTAGAGCAAACTTGTGGTAGTAAATGCCGTTGTCATAGATCACTCAAAACCATAACAGTATCTGGTTGCACATTAAATTGGAAGATACTGCGCGTGTGCATAATTTGCTGTCCGTCTGACTTGGTACTCTAAGTTTAATTGGCCATAACTCCTCCACGTGACCTTTCAGCCATGGTTAGCAGTAGAGTATTTTTGCTTCCAGTTTTTTCGTAATGGCAAGGAACATGGGCTAGGGTTTTTATTACTTTTGGCAAAATCTTAATCTAGCATCCTATGTCTAACGATGAATAAGCCTTCTTGTCAGGTGTTGTGAACGAAGCTTTCCTTATCGTTCAAAGCAGATTGTTCGCTTCATAATACAACTTCAAGCAGTCTATTTTATTCATTGCACGAGTAAAATGTTTGTGCATTTTTCACGTTGCCTTCAAGAGTGTAAACGTGTAGCAAGGTGTTTACAACAATTTACTATTGGGGGGAAGAATAGATAATCAATAAGTTATTTGTTTAAAAATAACCTATTATAAAAGCCATGCCGTAGTGCAGAGGTAAGCAATACCGTGCTTCCTTTGCCTTTCACGAAATGTGTCTGTTAATGTTGTGAAAACAACCTTGGACATTCGTTTCATTCATTCTCTGACTTCGTACTGCAATATTTACTCATAGCTATACAAACGAATGAAACTACGTTCATCGCAACATTATTCCTACCCCAAGTCTTTAGTTTTTTAAGAGGGCTTTCAATACAAATACAACGAATTTTATTTACTGCACTGCGGCAGTTAATATATTAAAACCGACGGAAACGGTAGAACAACATTTTTCAATTTAGTAATTCAATATGTGCGCCTTCAGATATAGACAAACATTGTATATGTACATACAACATAATGGTGTACATCAAAAATTTATGCATAATGCCATTACCTTAACAGCGAAACACATTTGCAACACAAATAAAATTCCTGAGAGAAATAAATCGTCCATTTCTGGAAAAAAGAAAATAATAATAACAGCGACTTTCAAGGCGTGGGTTTCTTCTTTTCTCTCCTTTATTTATTTTTTTTTTCTCATAAAATCTTTACGAAACGGCAATATATCATCGTGCTCCTTGATAATGCGCCATGTATTTATATAATCTCGCCGAGTAAATGCCGTGATATATTTCGGCGAATATATTAATTTTTTCCCGAATGTACGGCTCGTCAGGCATAAATCTTTCGCGGTGACAATATTTCGAGTACATGCACGGTTGTCCTCAACTGCGCGATGTCCTATAAAACGGCCCCTAGCGACACTGCTGTCGCCTGATCGGTGTTTTATCGCCTCTGACCTATTTGTCTCTAGAATTTCGATCGCCAACCGAAAATTTATGGCTCCGCTCGTTGTCTGGCTATCTGAAAACCATCTGCGTCGTCTGTCGATTGGGGGAAATGAAAAGCGGCTGGATTGTGGGTGGAATGGAATTAAATACGAAGAGATGTTGAAAACCAGTGGGCATATAAAGGTTTTGCTGAAAAGATTTAGATAGGTGGAATACCTTGCATTTCAAAACAAATGTGAATGTTTATTGCTTAATAAAAGAAGTAGATAATGAGGAGAACAATAGGTTAAGAGACCATGTTCATTTAAAGTTGATTATGACGTTAATGTTGGTTGCAATTAGCAAATAAGGTTTAATTAATAATATATTGCAAAAGCTGTAAAACAGGAAAGTATTAATATAAACTTTTTCTGAACACAAGGATGGCCAAAATTCTAATGTTTTCATTCAACACATACTTTGTATTGGATTGGAATAAAGCTAAAGGCTTTGAATCTGCTTGGAAGCTATTGCTCCAGAAATCAAGATAAGACCAGCATGAGCTAGTCAGAAAGGTCTTTGAATCACAGAAGAGCATATAAGCAGAAGATCAGGCTAGTGTGCAATAATCTGCATAGTTACTTATGGTAGTATGTTTGTATAGAGGATATTATACTGCAATCCAAAAGATTTCTTATATTAAGATATATAAGATATTCTAGCTGTGTTACAGCTGGCCCTTCAATTTTTTTTGGAAGTGCAGGATATAAAAAGGCTCCAGGTTAGGTAAATCTTCGATTTCATATGCTCCCAGGTGTAACAATCTTGAATTGCCCAGTGCTATGCAATTTGAAAGTAGATGGATTGGTGTTTCGTCCTCGTCCCCACAAAATCTGTTCTTGTTAATATGCGAGTATTATTCTTGCCCAAGTTAATGCATTCTGTACAACTCTTCTGGTTATAGGTTCCTAGGAGAATTTTAGCTTGCTTGATTCCCTGGAGATCTTCCCAATAATTGTCTTTTCTGTGCTCCATTTCCCTTTTCAGTTTCTTAACTATTGTACTGATACTTTTCCCGCAAAAGGATTCAGACCCTATCAATGTTGTTGTTCCAATCCTTTCTTTGCAAGCTTCTCTATTATTTCGTTTTTTTTTTTACTTATGGTAGCAAATCATAAACAATGCTTGATATATGATAGACTAATATCATAGATTGACTCGAGAAGATACTATACCTCCAGTTAGGGAGAAGCTACTATGTAATACAAACAGTTACGTTGTAACTAGTTCATTTTGGAGGCACCATTGCACGGAAAGGTTATTGTTATAAAAAAAAGGGATGTGCATCAATTAGATCACATCAGCAGCATCTAAATAATCCAAGAAATTTTATTACTAAAAAAAGTATTGCGAGGATTATTCTAATAAGATTTCATGGGGTGACTGTAGGAAAGGATATAAAAAATGATATAATATAAAATAGTAAAATTTTGTGAAGAATTAAATCGAGTACTAAATTAAAGAAGCCGGATTTACTTTTAAATCTTTAAAAAAAACTTTAAAACTCTAACCTTGTTTCATTTTAATTAATTGCATTTCTATTTTTTTTTTTTTTGGATTTTGCCTGGAGATTTCGAATTGTTTCCTTATTGCTCCAAGGACTTCTTTCCTAATTTTATAAACAAAGAAATGTCGTAATGCAGCTCAGGGAAATTATTATAGGTTATATTTTATATCAGATTATTTTTATCTGTGCGTTTCTTGAATTGTGCTGTAGAAGATTGGACCAAGCGACAACAAGTTAAAGTCTGAAGTTAGAAATATTTTCCAAATCTAATTGTTATTTACTTTCTCATCTACGTCAGCCCAAAGCTTTCCTCGGTCTCTCTTCTTTGCAGTTATTTTTCGTAGCCAGCGTCTGCATTAGGAGAAGCTGGCAGGGCCACCGTTGTTCAAATACTCCTTGCAATACCTTCTTCAGAGGATCCCATATCAAATTCTTCCACTGCTCAATTATCTACACTATTGCCTCCACATTTGTGCTGCTGAATCCTATTCTTTTTTTCCATAGTAAACATACCTATATCTAAAGGCAAATCCAGGAACTTTGGCTAAAGGCGGAAGATAGCGGATGCACCTGATAAAGAGGAATTGGAAGAAACAGAAAAAAAGCAAGACGGCAGGAAAGCTACAGTTTTGACCAAAGAAATATTGGGAAAAGAAGAACGAAGATTTGGAAAAAGAATTATGAGAAATGCAGAATTCTTCCACCAATTATAAGTGAGATGAAAAGAATGATGGGTGCCATAACTACACACTAAATATGCCTTTATAACTATGAAATACCAACCTGGAAGTTTAAGATTGGCTATGTGGCAAGAATAGAAAGAAAATTGTGAAATGGAGTTAAGAAAGACTTTAAGATTTCGGGTTGCTGCCATCCGATAAAGAGTTTTCCTTCGTAAGTTTTCCAGCGGCCTTTGATTTTTGTGAAACGTATGGAAGTCCTATGTCCAACAAATCGCTGTTTGTACGTATCTAAATACATCTTCATAGCATCCTCTGGTATCAGCTAAATTATTCCTATCGTCGGACAGAAATTCGACAATACGAGATTTCAATTTTTGTGAAGCTAATTGCTGGTGCAAGGACGGTTGGATCAAAATAATATTACACTTGAACCCAAATCCTTGGTTAACACTGGATATTTCGGATAAAATTTAAAAACACAAGAGAAAAAAGAAATTCTTCGGAGGAACACGACGAGAAGAACAAATATGGTCTGAATTTGACACTAAAGTAATTTGATGTTTCCCGCACAATTTAGCGAGATGTTAACCATCTATTATGTAAGTCTGGAACAAGGGTAAAGATCTTATCGGCGTGCTGTTTGCTTAGGTAAAAACAGAAAAATAGAAAATATTGAAGGTATAAATGGATCACAAATAACCTATATCTCTAAATTTACGATCAGGTCTTTTACTACAAAAAATTAGACTTAAAATATGTATTGCTATGATATCTAAGGTATGGAATCTATTTAAAGGCATTCACAACAAGGTTCTAAACTAAATTATCTAGTAATTCAAAAGTGCGGCGTGTACTCAGTTGCCTACTCTACAGGCGAATTATGAATTTGTTAAAGATAGTTATTTAAAATGAATAATATTAGCATTAGGTGCTAAATATTGCTTTATTATAATGTAAACTTTATTTTATATGTTAATTCAAACTGACCTGGTATCTTTTTTATGTTTGTTATATTTTGCTCGGAGACGTTTGGCGTATTCCCCTCAAACTATAGAAAATAACGGTATTTTAATGTCGGTTAGCTTTATCTTTTAAAATTCAGGTTGGTCGACCTGTGTGATAACAATCGAAGGCTGTTGACCGTTGAATATAATTTGAATTCTCATTCTGTTGGTGGCTACCAGACACGACGCTTGTCTTAATCTTCCTATAACGTTTTCCACGAGTTAATTTTTTTTTATCAAAGTTCCAAGAAGTATTACCTAAAAAAGTATCGATACAACTCCTGTTTATTTAATCCTTATCGAATACCTGAATTTTGCCAAGAAAACTTCCTATAAAAATATTCTACGAATATTTCCCGACCAAATCGCCTTACCATGCCATTGACCGAGACCGGGGGCCCGGTCCTTTAGAAACTACAGTCCAGTACCAGAGATTGCCAAGCGTCGTGTCCTTTTCAAGTTAGTATTCCTTAGAATCACCTCACCTAAAACAGAACGGAATTAATTCAGTTCCCTTTCAATTTTAATCAGAAACTTATATTTTTGTGTAATTTATTTTCACTATACGATAATTTGGAGTTAGTTTATAAGAACCGCCATTTAGTTTAGTTATTTTAGTAAATTTTATATGTATGGGTTGTATAAAAATATCACCGAGTTTGATCTCTGATAAAATAGCTATCTTTAACAAATATCGATAATCATAGATAATCGTTTGCTTTAAAAATTTAGTATTTGCCGTTTACAGATAGATGGCGCCGTTATTTATTTGAATTTTAATTTATTATATTTATGACGTTTCCATAACCTCATTTTATTCTTTAAAAATGCCAGGAGAGTTTGAAGACGTGTTTTTGTATTAAAGATTGTCTTATATAGTATTTTACTGATTCCAATTTACGTACCTTGTGATCATAGAGTCTCAATTGGTAAGGAAACATAGCATTTGGGAATTAAATAAAGATTTAAGCTTGTTTTGGTTTGAAACGTTTCTTTTATTTGTACAGTAAGTGTTTTACATCGATTTCCGATATTTACTTATTTCAAATTTTAATAAACCGAGAAGAGGCTTTGAGCGTTCTGCCTATTCGTTAATAAGCGTCCGGCGTACGATTCTGACAGACGATCTGGTCCCCTTTGAAGCGTCCCGTGCCACCTAGCAGGTAGGAAGTCACTTTCCACAGTTTTCTTAGAGAGGTCGCTGGGGGTATTGAAACGACTATTTTAATTAAATTGATTTTATTGAAAAAAAAAATAAAAAAAAAATAAAACCGTAAACGGACAAGCTAAATAAAAATAATGTAAATTTGAATATAATATTAAATTAGTATTGAACTATAAAAAATAAAATTTTGAAATCCCGGGCGTTGTGTTCTGAAAACAGAGCAGTATGTATATATTTCTCCTCGTAAGTTGTTAATTCCAAAATAATAGTAATGTCTATTATACATATTGCTATTATTGGCCAATTTTGTTAACTTAAATTTGGCTGCACCTAAGCGTTGAAAACAGTTGGTGCTCCAGGTTGTGCTATGTATTACGTGTCAGTCTTATCTAAAAGCCAAATAACTATTTCCTCCCTGTAACTAATAAATAAATAAGTCCTAAAGGGTACAAACAAATTACTGAAATGGAAAGCGTGAAGTTAAAAATTAGGCTCACCAGCGACCAAACGGAAACACATAAAGCAATGACGATAAACACGACAAATAACTCTTTCAGAGGAGTATCATTGCAAAGAAAACTTCTCGTTCCGCAATCCACGTAAAACAAGGATGCAAACGATTTAACTGCATTCTTCACATGAAAGAACCCACAGCAGTTGGTAATAAACTAAGATTTCACAAGGCAAACATTTCCCGGAAAAAAAAACGGATTTTCGCAATTGAATCACATCGGCTTTGATGAACCAGAAGGTAAAGGTAATTATTGGCGAATAAAAAGGGAAATTTCGAACACTTTGAAAAGAAATTAAACATAAAAAATATTCAAACTATCCCCAAAGTTTAAAGCTGCTAACTTCTACAATCTTTCGTCCCTATTCTTTTCCATCCAATACAAATTTCAAAGCTGGGACGACTCGAATCACCGCAGATTACTTTCGTAAACTCTTTCATTTCCACACAACGACGCGCGATACTCTAGCTTGATTTATCAAAGGCAGCGACAAACGCGAAATGAATTACCACCCCGGAAACGTTAGTACCGTTCTAATTCGCCAGAGGTTGCGCTGCAACGTGGAAAATAGTCGTCGCACGTCCCCAAACTTTATTTTGTAATTGCATTACTGTCGTCTGGTTTGCATTGCGCAGACAGTAGGTGTACTCACTCGTAGGAAGCGCACATAGACGACACTCGTCGGACGTTTAATTAAATTCTTATGGAACAAACAATAAAATAGCGATACGTGCGCCGCCTGAATAAACAATTTCGACCATTGCGACTGTTTGTTGTCCATATTGCGTGCCGGTCGCTTTACCGGCTCTAAATAGGGGAATTTTTATATCCGGTCCGCCTCATTTGCGTTTATTAAAGTGAGTTTTTTCGCAGCGGTATTGTGTTCCTTCCGGGCGGCGTAGACAACTTGAATGGAATAATCTTCTTTTGTTTTCGGGGTGCAGTAATTGTTTTTTTCCGCTATTTTTGCCGTAGGTTTTATCCCAAGTACGCCGTATACACGTACATATGTATTTCATGTGAAGAGGGTAAAACAGTACTGCGTCAGTACTAGGTTTAAATTACACGCGGAGTTGCGAATTAAAATTGAAATTAACCAGCATGCAGTGTGCGTATATAGTGCTCCATTTGAGGACCATCGTTTTGTAACAAAACGGACGATCTGCGTCGAATTATTCGGTAATTAGAAATAAATTGAAATGTCGAAGATTGGAGTGCATTTGTTTATATCGAATTGGTACATATTATGCGTTTTAAATAGACAACAGAGAGCTCCAAGCGAATTATATAATTAAATTCTATATGATTTTCACGTTCCAAATGTGCACCTATTAATTATAATCAGATTTTTAATTTAGTCCCCTTTGAAGAGAACAATTGCAACAGACTCTTATAGGATATTTCTACTGGAACATTGTGGAGGGGATTTTCAAAAAGTTTTTCACGGAGAAATTGAAGAAAAGAATTTTGATTTTAACCAAACGTCCCTATGCCGATCGAAAGATAGTTATAGAAGGCACGAAATTATGATTTCCCCACTTTGGGCGCCAAAAATAATTATATTAAGCTTGAATAATTACAAACTTCTGACCAGATTCTTTATTATTAAATAATAACACTATAACAAACTGATATAACTTCAGACATATTTAAAATTGACGAACAATAACAGATACCTTGGATGAGTTCACTTACTTGGTACAAACATATATCAAAATTAATGCTGACATATTGGGTATACACACGTCAGAAAAAAAGGGATATTTCTTTTTTATCCATTTCCAAAAGACTGACAGAAATCCTGTACTCTAGCTATGCAAAACTGCCTACGCCATTGTCTCCCTTTCTACCTCATTAAAGTCACAAGGATTTGATCTCTCAAATAAAATTCCTGCTGTAACCAAATCTGTGTGTTCGTAAGAATCATTTGGACTTTCTTCATATGTCTTAAATTCAGTGACTGTGTAAATACTAGTCCCGTAGATGTTGGGGCAGCAGTTAGGGGAAAAATAATAAAACTCCTTGTAATTTAATCCAAAGTTTCGATACTTATATTTATATCATCTTCAGAGAAAAGATATGTACAGTGTCTAACAGCGGTAACGCCGTGGTCTCTGGTGGTCAAATGGTAACAATTTTTGAAATATTGTATACTAGGATGTATGTGGGTGGATCAGATCTACAATCTAAAAATAACATGCAATATACAGGGTGTTCCAAAATTTAGCAGCGCATCAAAGTTATGTTTCTCTTAATGGGACGCCCTGTATTTTATGGCATTTTGAAGTGTACACTAAAAACTAGAACAATTTTATTTAACCCTCCAGTACCCGTTCCCGGTCTATGAGACCGACCGAGTATTAAATATACTTTTCCTAAGCAAGCTAATTCACACCATCTTTCGCTTTTTATGTACCTTCTCAAATTGACGTATTTGGCTTCAGTATGCCACGTGAAGTAGATTTGTGAAGCTGTTTATATTATAGACACATTTTCGGTCCGTGAGACCGAAACGGGCATTTACGTTATCTCAAAATCAACTTAGGAGAAATATGTACTGTTTTGAAGGTAAATACGCGCTTCTGCGTTGCATGTAGTAGTGTAATATACAAATAACATTCAAGTAAGCTTGATTTGTTGTTGATTTTAGTCATGGGTGTATATGAAAGAGAACAAGCACGTCTTGAAAAACTAATGCAAGAAGTCCTAAACGAATTAGACAATGATAATGAACCAGAATTCGACGACTTGCTTTCGGATTCGGAAGGAGATAATTTAGAAGAGAGGCAAACTGATTCAGAGAGTGAACAAGAAATTTCTGATCATGAAAACGATGACATTGAAGATGACATTCGTAAATGGTCAAAACTGGTTCCAAGAAAAAATGTCAGGGTAAGATCAGAAAATAAAGTAACTTGGTTATCTATATCTAAATTACCTATATAATCACTAAAAGAACCACTAGATATATGGAGATGTTTTATCAATGATCAAATCCAAACAAGTTTATAGCGTCAATAGCCAAAAATTATTTACATTCAAGCTACGCTAGGTCCACTGACAAACTAGAAATTCTAGCTCTATTGGGGTTATTGTACTACGCTGGCATTTTGAAAGCTAACCACCTGAATACTACAGAGCTATGGGCAACTGATGGGACGAGTGTCGAAATATTCCGTCTGACGACGTCACTGAATCGATTTCGCTTTCTTCTTAGTGCATTACGGTTCGATGACAAAAACACTCGCGCCCAGAGGAAAGAACTAAATAAATTATCCCGATTAGAGAATTTTTCAACAAATTTGTCAACAACTGCAAAATTGGCTACAGTTTGTCCAAATTTGTTACGGTAGATGAGAAGCTGGAGCCTTTTCGCGGTCGTTGCGGCTTTCGACAATACATACCATCAAAGCCGAATAAGTACGGAATCAAGATTTTTGCTTTATCGGATGAAAAAACGTACTATACTGCTAACCTCGAAGTATATGAAGGAAAACAACCAAATGGGCTATTTCAAACAAGCAATGCTCCGGCTGACATCGTACTGAGGCTTTGCGAACCTATATATAATACAGGTCGTAACGTAACGTTAGATAACTGGTTTACCACTATGAGTTTAGTAAACAAACTATTAGATAAAAAACTTACAACTGTCGGCACGGTAAGAAAGTATAAAGTCGAACTACCGAAAGAGTTTTCGAATCCAGTAAAATGTCCGGCTAAGGCAAGTATGTTTGGTTTTTCCAAAGACTGTACATTAGCTTCATACATACATAAAAGAAACAAGAATGTGATATTAGTATCGAGTATGCATCACGATGATACTATGGACCCGGAAACAGATAAACCGGAAATAATAGGAATGTACAATCACACGAAAGGTGAAGCTGTGACCAGCTGTGCTCCACATATAATTGTGCCCGAAGTACTCAAAGATGGCCAATAGTGGTCTTTTATTCCAGTCTAAACGTTGCGGCAATTAATTCCTACGTGGTATATGTATATGTTAAATAATTCTAACGGTTCAATGCTACGGAGACAATTTCTCAAACAACTTGCAATGGAAATGGTACGTTCCCACTTACTTCAGCGTTCAACTTTACAAAGACTTCCTCGGCCAATGAAACTTCGCATTCGTGAAATATGTGACATAGAAGACGCAGTAAATCCTGAAAATACAGAACCAATGCCCGAAAGGGGAAGATGTTGCTACTGCGATAGTAGGAAAAACCGAAAAACTCGTTACTTCTGTCGCAAATGTAAAAAATGTATGTGTTTGGAACACATTATCATTGTATGCGATTCGTGTTACCACAACTTCAAATAATATCAATCATATATTTCATTTCTTGTTTCATGAGCTACATATGTCACCAGCGATGGTTGCATATAACGTTTTGCAGAGTCTGTTAACATTTACATCTAACTAAATTTGTTGTTGTAAATTTATATGCTCGTTATTCTTTAAATAAATACAGCTAACTAAGTTAAGTGTGTCATATCCTTTATTTTACTAACAATTTATTAACAGGAAGAATATTAGTTGTAATTCGGTCCCAAAGACCGAAACGGGTAATTGGTCATAAAATTTCAAACGGGTACTGGAGGGTTAAGGTTCCCTATACCTAATTTTTATAGTTTATGAGATATTTCTATTTCTATTTCTCTCGGAAACGAATTAATTTAGAAAAGTGAAATGCAAACCGTAAATAGGAAATCCTTTCGCTGATTGAATGCGACATTGAACGTTGTCCAATAGCATATAGGATGTTCAAGTACCTAAGTCTCTCATAAACTATCAAAATTAGGTATAGAGAACCTTAAATAAAATTGTTCTAGTTTTTAGTGTACACTTCAAAAATGCCATAAAATACAGGGCGTTCCATTAAGAAAAACATAACTTTGATGCGCTGCTAAATTTTGAAACACCCTGTATATTGCACATTATTTTTAAATTGTAGATCTAATCCGCCTAGATATATCCCAATATAAAAAATTTAAAAAATTCTTGCCATTTGACTACCAGAGACCACGGCGTTACCGCTGTTACACTCTGTATAATTACTATAAAAATTCCTTCTGCAGACCATTGTATTATGCTTATTCGACTAGACCTTTTGTAGTTCATAATTTTATAAGTTTAGAAGTAATACCTTGTATATGGTTTCATGTTAAGCTGGAATTCGTTTCTCCTCAAGTTCTCTGGGAGTTTTACTGGGATGAATAGTATTGTGTTCAACCACATCATTCAATAGTGATTAATATCTAATTATGGTAATAAATGTTGTTCACTTCCCTTTAATATACACACATATTATACTCTGTTTCTAAAAATATAGTATCATGATCCCAAGTAAACGCATTCCTGTACTGCGCATTATATCTTACGATCTCATTAACGTAGTCATCCTCATACATGACTATAATAATACCATACAGGAGGAAACCGCAACACTGATATTCTCTCGTTTTGCGAACTCAAAATTTCGCTTGTCGCATCGTCTAACGCGTTTTAATTACACGCCCTGCCATAGTCCTCTCCGATTAAAATCTAGTCGGTCTCATATCCGAACGAAATAAGCGCACGAGATTCAATAGGAAAACCTAGTGGAAACGCCGGCCGCTAACCGTGGCGTTGTATCCGTGGATTTCTTTTGATTAAATTAGAACAGTAATGGGGAAGATCGCCCTCGATAGCGGACAGCGACGGCAGTGGTCGTTTAGATATTGGGGCTACTGCGCTAAACGAATCATTACTGCCAACTTTTGGGCTGGTTAAAATGTATGGGTGTGGGAGTTTCGGCGCGAATGATGCGTGGAGAAGCCAGAGGAAGAGAGTGGCCATTATTAGCCGCTGGCACGTGCTTGGTTTCCGCTAGAATCCTCCTGTAATAGGATAGGATTTTATCGTTACCCTTACCAAAATTAATCTTATAATCTATGTTGGTAGATATCACTTTTTGTATAACTTATGAGAGAATATACAGCAAAACAGCGGAGATCCTTAGGTAACAGCAAAAATTAATTGAAAAAGTAGGTGTACCAAAACTGTCCTAATTTCTTTTGCCTTAGAATACCGAGAAGTACGGAACTAATAGTTCTTTAAGTACAATTAAGGGCATTTGGCAATGTTTTGGAGAGTGCCAAAAATTCCTGCGAATTAATATATGATTGTACAGATTGACCGTATATTATTGCAGGGATTATACAATTGGGTGGGATATTTTCAATATATTGAGTGAATTTTTAATATTATAGACCAATAACGCTAGCAACTTCCAATGTGAAATCTCTGTTCGTCACGTCATCTTTTGTAAATGAAAATGGTGTATTCCATTGTATCTACCATGCCATAGTGGGTACATTTAACGGCGTCATGATTTCCAAATTTTTGGATATAAATTTTATACTAGCCGTTTCCTGAAAGTCTGACATAATAATTTATCTTGCGAAAAAAAAATACATTTCCTTTTTCCTTAAAGACTGAGTGAAAGTATATTTCAACCATGTATGTAAATATAAAATTAAAGCCTTAGTACAGTGAATCTTCCCATTTTCTGCTGTTCTCCTTCAGCGATCCACCAGGTGATTACCTCTATAGTCGCTGTAGAAGCTACATTTCGCAATTTTTTTTCCGAGGAAAGAAATCCCTTGCATTTTTTCTAATATGTATATATATATATTGGTGTTTGAGTACCTTGTATGGAATAGGTGCTCTATATAACCCAGTAGAGTGTATAACGCCGCTCATAACCACCCCTTTGCTACCGCCGCGAACTGTGAACTAAAATTGCCGAAAATCTTGAATAGCAATCCTAAACCCAACCAAAACAAAAAGCGCAACCTGTGGGTAATCGAACCTATCTGTTGTCGACTCCGAAAGGCAATTCTTCGTTCCACAGCTGCGGCAAGCAGGACTAAATTCCCGGTAACCGTGTATCTGCTGTAGCAAGAGCAGTATGCTGACTGCGTAACTCAATGGAAATGCGGATGAGCTATCTTAAGGTGGTGGTTTAAATCTCGGTATATGGGCGCCAAAGTTCGGATAAAATACCGAAGCATACAGAACTTAATAACAAAGCGCCAAGAGCCTAGTGATAATAAGTCTGCAGATAAATGGGTAAAAGTAAGTGCAGAGTTGGTCAAAGCCTGCTAAATTCAAATCCAATAAAATGTAATAATAAGGCAATAATGTTCGGTTTATTAAAAAGGTAGATATAAATTTGGGTGGCCCTATATAGTAAATAATGTTGATAATATGGTGGAATTTTAGTGAAGTAATCAAATAGATTATAATAATTATTAAACGTTGACACGGTTTTGTATAATTAAGTCAATAATTTATATGCTTCTTTTCTGAACGATAGCTTAATAAAATATAGTACATGCACGTACTAGTTGAATGTGTTTAGCAGAGAAGTAACATTAAAATTACAAGCTTGAATAAACATATGCTGCTAGGAATCTCTGGTGACTAACAAATATATTTATGCAATGACTATGCACAAATTTCATGTGATTTAAAGTTCTTAAAATTATTACGACTACGTGTGTGTGCAAAATTGAATGTATTATTATATATTAAAACAAGTAACGAAAAAATGTATTAAGATCACAAAGCACTGTCGTAAACTAAAATAAAGAATACATTTTGAAGTTATTTAAAATTTACATTAATTACAGTTATGATGAAATTAATTACTATTAAAAACAGGCTTCGAAGACTAGAAAGAAAAAAGAAAGTTGGTGCCTTATCGACGAGTTGGCAGGGATAAAGAGTTTCTCGAGAATAACAGCTCTCAAAATAGTTATTTACTGCGATGTCCAAAAATATTGGGAGTCCATCTGTATCGTAAAAGGGTTGTGTTTCCACGATAGAGCAAATGAACGTTATACTCCTCTTGTAGTACGATTTTCTATGCCTAGTGGTCGCTCACTAATTCCAGTAGGAAGTTAATATCAATAGATGCGTTCTTCAACGGTGGGTACAAACGGTAGATGATTCTGACAGCGGTTGGTAAAAAATAGGTGGTAGTAGTAACAGTAGGTAGTAGTAAAAACCTAAATAAATAACACGGTAATCAGATGAATGCAAAAAAAAAACGAATAAGCGAAAAAAAATCCGTGAACACTATAATGAAAAGAAACATAGCGTCCCTACCTTGTCGCTGCTATCGAACAAATCGGCTCTTCTTAATCCTCACAAGGAGTGACGAAATGAAAGCATCAAAATATCGACCACAAAACCAATATGCCTTCAAATGGGTTAATATTCGTAACCTTCCGTCGGGCGCAATATCTGCACTCACATAAACAAAACGTGTGAGCTGTGTCTGATAGATCGGTTATGCCCGACGGAAGATTAATCTAAAACTTCACAAAACACATAACAAATACTGTGATTCGAATAGGGCCGATATGTCGAAGCGCCTGTTCACGTTCAAGATTGTTTCCCAAGCGATGAAGACGAAAAACGCTCCAGTCCCGGAAATCAAATAGCCAATCAGCGTAGGATTGGCTAAGTCGAGGATGCGAAACTAGATCTCTCCCTGGTGGAGAATAGGCGATCAAATGCGCTAAATTCAATTTAAACCGTAACACTCTTTGGATACCACTGGTCCCTTCTATGTTGGGTACAGTTTTTGCCAGTGCTGCTATTTGCTCAAATGTGTTGGATATTTCGAGCGTCTAAAAGCAAAAGTGGTTCCTTTTCCCTTTACCCTGTAATATAATGGCTTCCGTTTTCTGTCGCACTCATCCCAGATTATTGTTCTTAACCCTATCTTCTGTGCTAAATTTAATGTTAGTATTCACATACTATTTTACTACATTAGTTCGTGCCAAGGCCAAGTATCAACGCATCTGATAGTAATGGAATTCAAAGTTAACTTCAATCCCAATACATCGTCATACGAAAACATTCTACAATGAGTCCCAAGATCGAATCGTGCGGCACTCCCACGTCTATCTCAATTTTCATCTGTCTACAGGTTTGCAGATGGCTACCGCTCAAGTAGGTGGCCACAAGGTTAATTATCTAGTAAGACACCCCTCTGTCTTTTAATTTTCAATTATTAGTGACGAGTTATTTGCATTGAACGCGTTTTGAACAACTAGTATTATAGGCGCATACAACTTTCCGGCAGATTGCTAGCTATGGCTTTTTAACTTTTTAACCACTGCATAAATTGTGGACGATCCTTTGGTGAGATAATCCACCAGCTTCTTCGATCTCCTCCACTAACCATAGTCGAACAGCTTAATAACAGTATTTAAAATGCATAGTGGTATGTAAGATGTTAGATCTACTGATTCTTTATTTGGTTTTATCAGGAAGATAACATTAGCTAAAATAACTTCTTTTGAAGGAGAGAATTCATGATTTCTAATATCTATTACGGCCTATTTCCGGCTAAATTATGCGTTTTATTAAAAAAATATCTTTATTCTAGTCTATGACATATTTTCAACAACTGTCACAAGTTTCGAGATATATATGATGCCATCGCAAGTTTTTTTTTTTAATTTATCTCTATCTTTTCCCATTTTCGCATAGACACTTTTTCAAGAATTACAACAATATGGTGGGTTTGGAACTTGAGATATTAAAATAAAGCGTTGGCTATTAAGATCTTTCTCTCAGATAGATCTGATAAAGATATTCGTAGTTTTATGTTAGTGGAAACTTTTTTTTTGCAAAAATTAGTAGTATATTAAAACACTACTGATTCAAATGAAGGTACGAGTATTACAACAGTATCAAAGTTTCCATCGCAGCATTTGGGGGCTGCTCGAACCTAATGTCTATGAGACTAAACTTCAGTCGCTTGAAAAGTTGGAAATTAGAATTAAGATGGAGATAACACAAAACGTGATTCAGAACTCATTATGGTCATTCGCAGATTACCATGCTGCTGAATTGCCTTGTTTTGCATATTTTGTTGCTACTAATCAATTTCAAAGGGGCGAACCATTAAAAAAAAATAAAAACTACTTATCACTGTCTCAAAACATGCGGTAGTTATTGAAAATCAAAGTACATCACAGTCTAAAATAAAAATACTACAGAAACTTTTTAAGGTTATTTTTTAAAAGACCCATAATTTAACCAGAAACAGGTGTTTCCATAAATTTGCCTAACCTGTATATACTTTTGATTCCCTTTTTCATCGACTTTTTTATTTGCGGTTTCCCATTACACGAGTATATTGTCTTCTATTTGCCACACATTTTTCTCTCGTACGTTTGATGTCTTGATTCCACCAGAACGTCATTTAACCCACAGTATCTATTTCTAATTAGTAATAATCTTAGCTAAATTACTTAAATATATATTTCTATTTTCTTCTTTCTCTTATTTGTTGACGTGCGCAAAATGTCCCGCAACAACAGAGAAATGATAATTATTATCATTAAAAAAATACAAATCATAAAATACTGGATAGAAGATCAGCATTGCGTTATTCGTAATAATAGGCTGTATATTTGATGGCGTGACGTTTCCAGAAGGGAAAAAATTGCATTATTGATGACACACCATTGTACGAAATGCTCGGATTTGGGTGCTTCCATTATTCGTCTTCACGCTTCCCAATTTTGTAGGTTATCTGAGCCGATTGGCGCCCCTAAACGGAATTATGTTAATGCCGTTATGTATAGAAGCGTGTTAAAGGCACGTCACGGAAACTAATAAATACGTTAGGGATATATTTTAGACGAAGAAAAATATATAGATGACGGATATCGGCCTTCAAATGTCAAGGCGAGGTGTGTATATATAAAAGCAGAACCGATTATTTAATTAGTTTCAATCTATTTAATGTAATTCTATGCTTAGTTTAATATATTATTATCATATTATTACTAATAGTTTTTCATTAAAAAAAAAGTTTAGAGTTTAATTAAATTATCAAGCGACTAAAAGCGGTAAATTCATGCATCGATTCACAAATTACAATCATCTTTAAAATTTTCCCAAACGTTCCAACTTTACACATTCCTAAATAGCCCTTAGGTTACAACCGAAAGTTAATATTAAAAATTGATGCTCAAACATCTCGGAAGGCGAACAGCTAGCATAGCTCCACGTTCGCCGTTGTGGAACTTCTTACTTCGCGCTCTCCAGGAAGTCCTTAATTAGATAATTCCGAAAGAAACTTCCACCATCCACAAACGAAAAGTTATAATTATTCCTTCGACGGATAGCTATTCATTTTTTACTCACTTCCCTCACTTTGCTCGGTGCCTCACTAAATCCACTTTATATTGCGAAATACCGTCCAGAATTCACGTCTTCCGGCCGGTAGATGGCGCGTTAGTACGTTTTAATCTTTTAGACGGGTCGAGCTCCAACAGGAGCGGGCATCGAATGGTAGGAGTAGGTGCCAGGTGCGATGTAAATTAATTAGGAAGAAGAACTCTTGAATTTCATCGTAATAATCGAATTAAGCACGCCGACGGAGTGCTGACGGATTCTAACAGAAGGAAAGAAGAAGAAACGTCATAATAACTTAACAGTTCGTCCCTTCAATTCCGTTTCAGGAAACAGAATGGAGCGCTGGTGTGCATGTTTCTCTTTTTTTAATTTAGCTTCCCCGTTCCTCAGCGATTACGACTAGTAATTGTGCGCTCGGCTTTACTTAGCCTGTGCCCGCGACTGCGAGAGGTTTCTAGAGTGCCGATGATTACCGGTTTGCATGTGAAAGGGTCGTTTCGTAACGCAGACAAGATCGGTATAAGTGTAACTAAAAGGATCAAGATAGAATTTCTCACACGATGGGAATTTAATGGTGAAACCACAGCTATTCCAAGTATTGCCAGTTTGCATGCTCTGAAGTCCTCGAACTCAATTTAAATGATCTAGTAAACTTAAGTGGCTCGTTTTTTATGATAATTTATGGTTATAACTAATGACACCTTTTTATTGAAAAGAAAACTGAGGAAAATTGTTCTTCAAAGCTTTGAATCAACAAAACCGGAATCGATTTTTTTGCAATTGGAACTAGTGATGGCTTATTGAATATATTTTGTTTTTGCTTGGGATAAATGAATGAGTAATTGAAAGTTTCGTTTATGCAGTACTTTATATTTAGATTCGTACGTGTTATAATAGTAAGATTTGTTGGAGTATAATATCTGTTGACTGTGTCTAATGCTGCGTGCTTATTGGGTTGCATATAAAATTTACTTTTTGAATTTAGCGCACACACAGATAGAAGTATGTCCCCTCGAGAATGATGAATGGTAAAAAATCAATACTGTCGATAAAACAAAACAAATTAATCTCCTAGGCTAGGGCAAATTTATTAGAAACTCATTGTAATTTATATCTGATCTCAAATAATTTAATTATGTGTACATTTTTAACTATATATCTCACAAACGCTAGTCTTTATGAATAAAATTAAGAGGTTATTATAGATATATAGTCTAGTGGTTGAATAAATTGATATTATGTAAGCGTAACTTTATTAGTTTTAATTTTATCTATTTTAAAATAATAATAAAAAGGATATGACAAATAGGATATAGGATGATCGTAGAAAACAGCCAGACGACCCATGTGATGTAGAAAACCTCTAGATTTGGTACACATCATTTTCCTTCAGAATTGTTCCTTCACGAAGTAAAGATGATCAGTAGAAAGACACCTACACATTAAATCAAACATTAGAACGTGAATATTAAATATTTATAACAGATAATGATAGATCAAAGTTGGATGGAGTTCAGTTCGAAAAAAATATTTCAATTTTTTTTACAACATATTTATTTTACTTACATTTAGTTTGATAATGCTTTTATATGTATTTGCAATCCCGAGTTCATTGATATGTCAACAACAAAAAAAAAACAAAACGGAAAAATGCTGGGAATTGGGTTTTGTCAAAAATTGGCGTATATGCGCAGCTTGCATACCCTTTGTACAGTAATATTTTTAAGATTGAAATGTAGTAGTATGTATTGTAAATTTCCAAAAGTAATTTTTTTATGATGTACGCACACCTACCTTTATTTTATAATAAATATACGGTGATTCCATAATTTTACAATAATTATTTATTTCAATTTAATTTAAACATTTCACAGTTCCATTTTCGTCACATGGCATTTTCATTATATTAAATATCCTGTATTCCTCTCACATCGGTGAAATTAACGAATTTCTCTACGGCAGTTTGCAGCCCTTGCGAAAACAATCGCTATCGATATCTGTTAGAAAATTTCAATTCGAAAGCATTCACTAGCCAACCTCCGTGAGAGACGGACGTGTCTCGATTAATTTTTGTAAAATTTAATGACTATTCTGATGAAATGCTGTTTATTCCAAAATTCCAACCTTAAATCAGGGTTATTTTAAAACAAATTTAATTATATTAATTTTCCACACATTTTTACCTTCATTATTGTTGAATAAATTTTCTACAACGACGATTTTTCCGAGATATGTTCCTGTACATGAGCCATTCTTCGTAATTCGAAGTACCAGAGCCCCATCCAATGTCCCATTCCAGAACTGATGCTCGATGCCTGCCGATTTGTTCCTTCCAAAGGTATTCTGCGTCCATATCAACCTAAAAATGAACGTATTATTTTAACTCTAGGCTAAATTTTAATATACTCATAAGAAATTTTGAATTTTGAATTTTAAAATTAAATATATTTATATTTCTATGATGAGCTTATATTGCAAAACTTGGAATTACTAACTAAAAATGTAATTGTTATTTAATAAGCGGACTCATTTTATTTAGATATTTACTTTCTTATCTGCGTTGTTTACACGGTTTGACATTTCAAACCTTTTATAAATAAAATTCTCACGTGTTTTTACTCAAACGTTTTCTTTATCTCACAAATTTAATCAACAGCTTTAATACTGGTTATACCAGAACCTCATGAACACTATTTCGCTTTAACTTTGAATATTGGAGTAGAATATTGAGCAACCTTCTCTTACAGCGTCTCCGGTCGTTTTAAAAATATAAAGGAGGTATCTACCTATTCGTAATATTTTTAATGTCAGAGCGGCCTCTAGGCTGTTGCAGTTAGAAATTCTCACTCCGCATGCCATCTGGCATTTGAGAGAGGTATGTTCCAGATTAAAAATTAATAAAATAGATGGACAAGAATACAAGCAAAAGACGAATTTGGAGACTTTGTTGAATTCGTTGCTTCTCTTAGATGATATAAACAAAGAAAGGGCAATTAAATAATTTGTTAAATATGTTTGTAATGTAAAAAAAGAAATGATATAATGAGATACTCGTAGGAATTGGGTTAGGTAGAAATAAATTGCTTTTGATAAAACCGCAAACTAAAATTTATAGATTTACGGCTAGTTTCTCTCTTTTGGAGCGTGGCGGCCACATGCAGATTCTGTACGAGTTCCACATTTCAAGTAATCGCCCAACGTTTATACTCTCGGGCGATGAAGATAGTGTTGCATAGGGGTGTAACTGAATGTAACGTCATCTCGCTTGATGATAAATTTAGTTTAAATATTTTATAGTTCCATTTGGTCACTTGGGCATTCTCATATATTAAATATCCTATATTTCATTTGTCAATTTACTTTGAGTGAATTTTAAAACAAAAATAAATAAAATGCAAACCAAATATGCCGTATATCCCAAATTATGTTCTCCAACAAGATTAAATCATCAAGCAACCATCAATAGCATTCTGTTCGAACTAAGAACTTTTACAATGCTTGAAGTTGTGGGCCTTTAATCATATGTCCTACCATTATGAATGCTATTACTTTAAACAGAACCGAAAACGATGGATCCCTGATAATTTAATCTGGAATCGTGTTGCATTATTTTGAGAATTGTCCCAGCTTCCAAGCGAAAAGCATGTAGTAGCGTGTCATTGTATTTTAGAATTAGTCTCAGTAAATCCTAAATAATCCGTTACAGTCTCGCCTCTACCTCGTTAAATCCCTGAAAGGACAACAAACGAGTGTGTGGGCGGATAGAATGTGCCGTTTTCGACGGATCTTAAACGCGGAAATTGTTGATTTCGCAAACAACTAAAGCTTGGTGTATATACAGGGTTTTCCATGGAAGTGGCTAGTTAGAAGTTTTCTAGCTTTACGAAACTCCTCAGTTTTAAAAATTTGGGGTTTGTAACAACTTGGCACTTGCTTTCTTTCTAAAATAATTTCACCGTTTTTGCAATACCGGTTCTCTCAGTGAATATAAAATAAATTCCAGTAAAAGTTTCCAGATGAAAATAAGCTTCTTCAATATTTTTCATTATCCAATTCATTAGTTCAACAATAATATGCACCCATCTGAGCACACGACGTGAAAGAAACAATGATTATAACAATAACATTTATTAATAACAATAAATTGTTGTGATGTCAAAGTCATGGCCCGCAGATAGAAATTATTCAAGCGTTTGACAGCGGTAATAAACAAAACGAGTAATTTAAACGAAAACTACTGAAGATGGGTATTGGGAATGTTACAGCAAGTCGGTGTAGAATTTAATTCTACATCCAGAAATACAAATGTATACAGGGTGTTCTGTTTGAAAAAATTAAGTTTCGCAACTTTTAAGATTCTTTGAGAAGATGTCACTAATTTTTGAACAGCCTGTATAATGCCATTGGAATATTTTACTTCGTTTTGGTACAACGATGTTAGAACTTGTTAATTTTAAAATGGCATACTTCTGACACGTAAACCAATGTGAATTAATCAATTACATACAACAATGAAAATTTTAGCAAAATATCTTAAAAACAGTTGAAGATAGGTATAGGAAACTTTAGTAGTAATTGTCTTAGAATTTTATGATGAATTCAAAAATGTAATGTAGTATGCTCCATTTAAAATAACAAAGTTCATGGCGACTTCCGCTTAACCGGAAGTGCAAAAATGTGAAAATATTTTAGAAGAAAGTAAGTGACATGTTGTTGCAAACCACAAATTTTTAAAGCTGAGACATTTCGTTAATTTGGAAAACATCTAACTAGCCATTTCCGTGGAGAATCCTGTATAATTACTCAATGCATTGGTATCTCCTAAATATCATGATTTCCAGTGAAAAAGTGTATTTGTTTCATATTTCCTCATTTATTCTTTTATTTATCTCGGTAATCTCATAATAATAACGATTATTCAATAGAAAGGCGATTTACAAAATTAACAACGCACTAAGGATGTTCGGCAATTTCATCGACAAGACTTTTCTCACTAATCGCAATTTCATATAGGCTGCACCCGTACCAGGGTATAACGTCATCAATCACTGTCGATCGCTATCGGTATCGGTTTTAATCCCCTCAGCCTCAGGCGAAATTATTTCCCACTGCATCAACTAAAGTTAGAGCGTTCATTATTTATAACCTGCGGGTCATGAGTCACAGTAGCGTACCTGCTTCGAAGAAATCTTTTTTAATTAAAAAAGAAAACCGGCGCATCCACCAAAAAACCGTAGCGAATATACGCTGCACGAATGTGTAATATTTTTAAGATTTGCAGGTGATTTGTGGTAACGCGACAACGATTCATCTCCGAAATGAATGGCTTGTCGCTCGCGGCGTTTCGTATATATGTTTAATTTTTTTTATTACGTCAATCCCTTCACCTAAATTACCGTGGAAGGAACGAGTTCGGAGACGATAGCTACGGGCGCCTACACTTTTCGACACATACGCCATAATAACCGCAAACTCCCGGGTTTTATGGCGCATAAAATTGTAACAATATACCACTCGTCGTCCTCGAGCACATACGCACCGCGCCAGCTTCGAAATTTATATATCCACTACACACATGTGCGCGCTTCTTTGTCATCAAGAGACGGGTATCGCTTTTATTGTCCGGGAGCCCCCATAAAAGAACGACCAAATGTGTGCGTGTGTGTGTGTTTTTTCAGTAAAATTTTAATTTAATACGGGCGTATATTGGCGACAGTAAATAAAATAAAAGAGAATGGCGGAACAGAAGTACGGACGTATTGATATCGCAAATAAAAAATAATTGATATTTTGTTTTTGAGTCGCGCAATAAATTCTGGTTATATTCGGTTGTAAAAACAGAATGCGAATGCTTTGTATGCGAGATATGTGTCCCGAATTGAGGATTCTGGCGAGTCAACATGTCTCTTGTTTTTAATACTGCAATTAGAGGTTTAAACCTTTTTTAACGAGCTTGATAAGGAATGAGTGTTTAGTATGCTGTTAGCCACATGTGCTAAGTCAAATTCTCCGTATAATTATCAATAATAATGATAATAATTATGATAAAAAATTCTTGGCCAAGAAAGGTATACAATATCCAGCATATATATATATAATTAACAGGAAATACCAATAAACTTCGGTCTCACAAATTCTTTAATCTTGAAAAACACAATGTACATTTCGTTAGCTAAGCTAACATCTTCAGGTGTACAAGTGTATTGTCAAATACTAAATGCGTAAATATAGTAAGTATATCCTAGGCTACAAAAATTAATCATCAGGACTACTATATTTTAATAAATTTAAATATTGGAATTAAGGGGTGTTAAATCAGTATTGAGCAAGCTATTAATATGTTTTTCATATAAATAGCTTCCACATATTAAGATTCTTACAATTTAAAGACTTAATTAATTCTAAATCATCAATTGAAAAAGTATGTCCTTGTATTAATAAAATGATACGCCAAAGCGGATTTATCGGCATTGTGATTCTTTAATATGATATAAATGCTCTTTAAATCTAATCTCCGCATTCCTCTTTGTTTGGCCTATATATACTTTATTACAAACACCGCATTTGATCTAATAAATCCCAGAACATTTTTAAAATCAATAATTTCAATATTAATTTTAATTTATTTCTTAAAGTATTAGAATTTTGAAAAACCGGACTAAGATTGTATTTTTACACAAGTTTAATATCTGGTTTACCCCATAATTTATTAAAGTTAAATCTGCAAAACTTTTTCTTCCACTATTTCACTGGAATAAGTGTAGTTTATATTTCTTAATAACCTCTTTATTTCTAACTTATTTTTAATTTTATCTATCACACTTTTCTTGTAAACATTAATTTCTGCTATATGATATATATATTCTAATTCTTTTTTTAAAATTATCTTCCGAAAGCGGTTTTTCAATAATCTAATACTTTAAGAAATAAATTAAATTTAATATTGAAATTATTGATTTTAAAAATGTTCTGGGATTTATAAGATCAAATGCGGTGTTTGTAATAAAGTATATATAGGCCAAACAAAGAGGAATGCGGAGATTAGATTTAAAGAGCATTTATATCATATTAAGAATCACAATGCCGATAAATCCGCTTTTGGCGTATCATTTTATTAATACAGACATACTTTTTCAATTGATGATTTAGAATTAATTAAGTCTTTAAATTGTAAGAATCTTAATATGTGGGAAGCTATTTATATGAAAAAAATATTAATAGCTTGCTCAATACTGATTTAACACCCTCAATTACAAATATTTAGAATTTATTAAATATAGTAGTCCTGATGATTAATTTTTGTAGCCTAGGATATACTTACTATATTTACGCATTTAGTATTTGACAATACACTTGTACACCTGAAGATGTTAGCTTAGCTAACGAAATGTACATTGTGTTTTTCAAGATTAAAGAATTTGTGAGACCGAAGTTTATTGGTATTTCCTGTTAATTATCAGTATATCTCACAGTGCTCGATTTACCTTCTATTTAATTGATATATATATATATTGTAATGAAATGTGTCCCGCACATTGGGAGCCAAAAAAAATAAATAAACAATCTCTTGCTCTAAAAATAAATAAAATCATCATCAAAGACATTTTCCACACTGCTGTCCACTTTTTTATATAACTTTTTGTGATGTTTCTTCTACTTCTTCAAGCAGCTCCTCCTTATTTCTATTGCTTACAATTAATGCCTCACTTCTTGAATATGATCTTAACCATTTTTTCTTCCTTGGCAACTTTCCTTATTTTCTTTGCACTTTCATTTCTGATTTTGTCAAATCTACATTTATATGTATTTGATATACTCCAGGATCCCTTAGTTTTTGTTTTCTTCCTTTCATCACCATATTTTTTTTTCGTCCTTCGTGTATTGTTTCATTCACCATGGTCTCTCCACCCAATTTCTTCACATATTTAAACTTTAATTCTCTTTTTAAACGCTTGGAAGTATTTGCTCACCATTTCCTTTCTTATAATGATATTATCCTTCGTTCTTTCTTTCCTCTAGTATTTTTGCTATGTTCTTTGTTTATTTAAACGCTTTCCTAATTTCTTCATTTCCTTCACCATCTTGCAAGGTTTTGTCAGTTTTCAATTTTTTTCCTTAGTTGGTGACCTTGCTCTTTATTTTTTCATATCTTCCTTTAAGTGTTTTATTTCATTTTTTATCTTCTTGGTATCTCCTAATTCGATTTTAATTCCTTTTATTTTCAATTTTCACTTTCGAAATTTTAGGTGAGGTTTCCAGTGCCTTTTTTATATTTTTCTCATCATTTTTGTTCATCATCATCTCTTTCACCTCTTTGTTTTATAACTTTCACCTGCATTGTAATCATCCGTCGCAAAAACTGCATGTATCAGCATAACAGCTAAGCAATTTGTAACAAATTTCAATCATGAAACTGAAAAAATTATTGTTAAAAATATTATTATTCTTAAATAAATATATAAAAAAATTGAAAAGAAAAAAATTACCTTACTATGTACCAGTGGAGGGGAGGGAGGAATAAATAAAACCAGCTTTTTATTTGATTTTATTTCCCTCGATGCGACCGACTGTGGAAACCGCTAGGTCGTTGCAGGCCGGTAAAGCGTCAGAGTCGTAGATGTTATATTTGGGCGCCACTGGATTTCTCTATTACAGTCAAGCCTCCGTTGATGTCGCCCTGTTCTTCGGTTATAATACAAAATAACTAATAAGCAGTAGGAGAAGAAGGGAAGTGGTACTTGCGATTGATTAATTCAATTTGGGGAAATAATTCTGAGATTGATTTTTAAAACACAAAAAAAAAAAATTGGCAATGTTTAAATAAAATAAGCGAAATAAGATTTCAAAATGTATATATACAGTGAAATCTCCCTTGAACGGACACCAACGGGACCAACTGAAGATGTCCGTTCAAGAAGGATGTCCGCAGAAAAGAAATATGTAGTAGATACAACAAAAATCGTGTTTTAATGAAAAATTAATATATTAAAGGAACTGGGACATTTAAATCGTATATGTATATAAATGTTTTTAAAATAAATAAGAAACTTTAAACTTAAGAAAAAAAAGTTTATTTCCTTTAGATATATACAAAGTATAATATAATATGTACATAGATACATAGATGTAGTATGTAATACAAAACAGTGAAATGAATAGTCTCTTTAAGGACGCAAAAATTCATATATTGTTGTTTGTCTTCTCTTTTTCTTTAAAATGGCGTCTTTAAATCGTATTTCTAATTTAGAAAGAAGCTCCAAAGAATCTGTATCTCCATGATTTTCGACAAAACTTTTGAGCTGCTTGGTCAGGGTAATAGCTTTATCATAATTTGGGATAGCTTCTGTTGGCACTGGAACCTCACCGACATCAGAATCTTCCGAAAGTTCTTGTATTTCAACTGGATTTGTAATTTCTTGTTCTGAATCTGGATCTTCAACATACAAATTTTCATCTACGTTCAAAAAATCATTACGGTTTTCATTGTCCGTCAATTTCAATAAATTCTTATTTTTGAATATATCTGAAAGTACACTAAGAGGCAAATCAT
The DNA here is from genome assembly GCA_004143645.1 of Protaetia brevitarsis. Classification (NCBI taxonomy): domain Eukaryota; kingdom Metazoa; phylum Arthropoda; class Insecta; order Coleoptera; family Scarabaeidae; genus Protaetia; species Protaetia brevitarsis. The sequence continues at coordinate 1,095,442 of RXPK01000174.1, forward strand.
CTTCTAGGCCAGATATATCAGCCTCAGTTAACTGGTCTTCACTTTGCATATTTGCATGATTAAATCCTGCTTTGCGGAAGCAATTTTGAACTGTCTCTTTGGTTACTTGGTTCCAAGCGGTTTTTGCCAATAAACTGCATCAGTGGTTGTAATTTTCTTTATTAACTCAAAAGCTGTACCAGCAGTTTCAATGTTTACTAGCAGATGTTTGAGTATTAGACTTCGGTAATAAGTTTTAAAATTCTTTATAATCCCCTGGTCAAGTGGTTGACAAGCTGATGTACAATTAGGGGGTAAAAATAATATTTTTATATTATTTAAGCGAACGTCTTTCGGAGGAGATCCCGCATTGTCTAAAAATAACAAAATGTTTTTTTTTCTTTAGCCATTTTCCAATCTAGGTCTTGCAACCACTCTGTCATAATTTGTCCTGTCATCCAAGCTTTCTTATTGTATTTCCAAGTTACAGGCAGGTTATTTATGTTAATGTTTTTAAAAGCTCTGGGTTTAGCTGCCTTACCAATGATTAGGAGTTTTTCTTTTTCACCCGCCATATTTGCACAATGCAAAATTGTAAACCTCTCTTTGGGATACTTACTCCCAATACATTTTTCCTTCTTTAATGTGAGCGTTTTGTCGGGTAGAGCCCTAAAATACAGGCCTGTCTCGTCGGCATTATAGATGTCTCTCGGTGAATATCCCTTAATCAAAGAAGGACATTTTTTTTAAAAACGATGAAACATCTTCAGCATTAACCGAAGCTCCTTGTCCCGAAATCGCTTTAAAACTGATATTGTGACGGATTCTAAATTTATTGAGTCAACCAGAAGAAGCACTGAATGTAGAATGTCCCAAAGAAGCGGCTATTTTTCTTGCTTTACATCGTATTAGGGGACCTAAAAAAAAAATAAGTCTTTTGTCACGACAAACCTATTGGTAATTTCACTCTTTTTATCTACATACATATTTTAGAATTTAATATGAAAAGAAAATCAACGCATTAATACAAGAAAACCTTGTCTAAAAAAATCATATGCATACTTGTTAAAGGAATCCCCTTATGGCGAGCTGCTGTAAACTAATCATAACACAATTTGTCAATTTTAGTACCATCACCCGTCAAAAAGCTTCTTTTTTCATTCAAATTGTTGTTCGACATCCATTTGTTTAGAAGGATTTCTTTATGTTTAATTATATCTGCAGCTTGTGTTTTTCCAATATTAAAACGCTTGGATAAGTTCCTTACACTTAATTTCTCTTTATTGTAAACTTCAACAATCTCAATTTTTTGTTTAAGCGTGAGAATTTTTCTATTTAGAGCCATTTCTACAATGAATGTGTCGCCCACTGTCACACGTCAAACTAATATTGAATGCAGATTCAATCGAAAGCGTGCACCCGAAGAATAAGAACGGTAAATCCCCGACCAACTTGGGGAAGTCCCTAATTCACGCCAGGCAGAAATGCGCGACATAGGCTGCGTTTGTACCGAAAGATTAAAGTCGGTAAATCTCCGGTTTACTCGGGGAAGTCCCAGCGAAATTGGCGCGCGGCGCGATTGAGAAATGCAATAGGAATACTCTCGATAAAAAAAAAAATAAGATAAGGCGTTTCTTTTAATTTTATTTTTTGTCCGGTTAAGAGAACATTTTTTCGTGTCCGCGTCCGTTCAAGAGAATGTCCGTCCAAGAAAGAGTTAATACAATGGAAATTATATGAGAGCCGGTCGGGACCATGAGAAACTGTCCGTTTAAGGCAGGTGTCCGTGTAAGAGGGGTGTCCGCGAAGGGGAATTTCACTGTATATGATAAATTAGCAAATAAAGATAATTTAAATTTCAAAAAAGTAATAAGTAGTTTCGAATACAAAATAATGAAAAAAAAAACATAAAAAACTGAAAACAAAAGTGCTAACGAAAGACTTAAATTGACAGCAAACACACAAAAAAAAAAGAAAGCGAACGCTAAATTATAGTTCGTTATAAATAATAAAACAAACTTACATAAATTTACATCGATGTTAGGCTGAGATGATCTACGTTTATCGGCGCGGGAAGAGAGGAGGCAAGCGCTAAAGGCAGCTTCGATTACGATAATCGATGACCCAACAACAACAACTCCGTACAAAGTACGTATCTTGACGATTCCTCAGGTGATCGCACTCTTAATGGTGCTATGCCAGAGGCAAATAGTGCGGAAGAAGCGTTGTAGAAAAAGAATCAATCGTCATACATCGAAGTGATGCGAAACGGGGCAGGAGTCAGAATGAATCGCGAAACGATATTCGGTCGCTTATATAGTTTCGGCCGGACAGCGCGCAACTCCGCCTAGAAATTGTGTTTAAAATGAAAATAAAATAATTAATTTCGAAACTATTTCTTTTTCATTATTTTGATGAAATTTAACAGGGTGATGCGGCTGATTGGATGTGATAATTAGGCGGTTTAAAAACTTGAAAAAAATACGTTTGAAATGAGTGTTTTGTAGGAAAGCGATTTAACGTGTAACAAATATCTATGTTAAAAATCATGCCAATTATCCCAAGACTTTTATCATGAACATTGGCATTTATACCTATTTTTTCTGTACAGTCTAGATACACCTTTGTATTTTTAGTTTTCTGCAGAAGTTAACCGAAACTTACTTTCTAGCACACACTTCTCTCCTAACCAGCCACTGTGTTATAAATTATATCAATATTTTAAAAAACAAGGAGTTAATTAAAATTTATGCTGTTTTTCTGTAGTGTAGGATATATTCTTTCCGCAAGTGCTCTCTTCAACTACGATACAATAAAAGTTTACCCATTTTAACGTTTCATACCCCATGACGCTCTCCTAGTAATTCCAACAGCAACTTCTACTCGACAAACTACGAAAACGGGAAACGCTCATCCTCTATTTTAAATTACCTCTTAATTAGGGAATATATCTCCGTTCACTTCCTCGGGCTACTGGTAGTGCGGGAGTACGGTGGAACTTTTCGCTTTAAATTTTTAAAGAAACCCAGTAGAAGAGTCGTATTTTAAGAGCAAACCAAACTACTTGCAGAACTTACTATTAGGTCGCGTGTTTTATTTAAGATTATCCCTTCTTCGGGATTTAAATTCTGGAGAACGAAAGCTGTACGCCGTTGCGCGAGACACGTCTGGAAGAAATGTAAATTTTTCTATTCACGACAATGGCCGCCGAAGTTTGCTGGCTCTGCGTTGAGATGGAGAGGAAATTCGAAGAACTTTTTAACACAGTTAATCAAACTGTATGTGGGCGGTTCTCCTAGAAGAGTAACGCGAGAGTGAAGCAGAATTCATTTGTCTATTTGTACTCGTATATATGCTTGTTGTGAATGAATATACTGCTAAAATGTTTTTCGTTATAAAGTGCTAGAGACTATACTCTTGCAGAGATCCTTTTTTGGAATCTATGCATATAAAAAAAATAGCTCATCATAAGTACGCTTTTACTTACAATATTTTTTATTTTAAAATACATATGAGGCATTTGATTTAGTAAGAAAACATATTACACAAATATTGGTAATTGTATATTTAGGCTAATCAAATATTTTCTACAAAAATTTCCTTCACAGAGAAAAATGAAAAGATTATTTTAAATTTTATTATAGTATAAATGTTAGATATTAATCTACCCATTAAATGGCCAAGTTAGTGTGAAATAAGGTGAAATACTAGAACCGGATAATCTGGTGTCCTTTCATTTTGTTGTAGGAGTCGTCTGGCATGGAGACTCCCTTTTCTCTTACCCATTAAATTATATCAACCATTCCAGGATCCTAGTACCCTGCACTAATTTGTTCAAATATCTGGCTGGTTGAACGAAGTAACCCTCTGGATTCATTTTTGGCTTGCCTGTCTTTTTACGTCTAAAGCCTTGTATTCCCACAGGATGTGGTAAGTGTTTGTCAGGCTGCAGTTGGTATCTCCAGTGTTGATCCCAGTTTTCTGTACGTGTCCTTTCAGAATACAGTGTCTGCAGTGAGCTGCAGCAGCTCATCAGCTTTCTTTTTTGATGGTCCTTCAATAAAGTTCTTACCATGAATTTGCCTGGTTGTATTATTCCAGTGTTCTTTGTGTTTCTCTTTGACCCTACTTCTTATCTGCTCTCGTGTTGTGTTTTTAGATACTTCTAGAACAGGTTCTGAACTAATGAAGCAAATGATCCCTCTCTTGTTGACTCATCGGCTTTTTCGTTTCCTTCGATTGCTGAATGTTGGGACACCCACAGCAAAGTGACTTTATTACAGTCTGTCAGGCTGTTCAGATCTCGAATATATTTTCAAACTAATCTGGATGGTATCTTGGGGTTCACTAGTACCCTCAGTACTGCTTAGCTCACCTTTTTGTATAGATTGCAGCTCCAGTCCTGTTTATGGTTTTTGATCCGTTTAGGTAAACCAAATCTTTTCTTCCGAACCTGTCTCTGCAAATGGATTGATTCCAGCACGTGATTCCTGATTTCCACCTCGAAATTTCTATTATAAAGGGTATGTCGGAATCATGTGGTCTGATCTCATTACTAAAAGGTTGCCTTCCACTTGATGGACAATATTATTATATCCTAATCCTGCATATCTGCCACTTGGAGGCTCTTGCAATCTGAGATGCTCCATTTTTACCTCACTTTAAAGCAAAATCGGCCCTTGCATAATTTATTTCTTTTCTTTTTTATTTTCTAAAGTAGCTTTCTGGATAGTATTGAATTTTAGAAAATTTCATCTCTGGAATGCTTATGACTTTCGAGTTGTTATTGTTAAAAGGAGAAACAAGAAGGATCTTTTTGAGATTATTTGAGATAAGTTTGACAATACTTGCGATTAGTACACATGAATGCATTTGCAAGACTATTAACTACCAAAAAATTTACAAACAAAAGTTGAGGATGCAATTTGAAAACCATAAAGTGGGGGAAGCGTATAATAGGCTGTTTATTCATTGATTGTTATAATTGGAGTGTTTTTTAAGTCGTTACTATTCCAGTCGGTTTTACTACTTTTTTTTGATCTCCACCAGTTTTCAAATAAATACGCGGTACAATAAATTTAGGGCACCATGTGCATAAAATTTAATGTCGAGAAGCATGAAGCTAACTATCATGAGATGGGAATGGTCCAAGTGTCTTGCCTACATTATGGCCTGTTTTAGACGAGGCGGTTTATTTGATTCAACTAAGTTGCCTGGTTTGCTCTCAACTAGTTGATTGTCATTAAAGACCTATTGAAGCCGCCGAAGCGGACAAGTTGAATCCGTGTGAAAGGGTTCATATCAGTATGCTCCTTGACAACCGTCCATTCAACCAGTAGAATCGACTAATCGCCTCGTCTGGAAGAGGCCTAATGCAACTTGGTGGCTTAGTTCAATAATAATTATAAAAGCGTTAATCTCGGGAATAGCTCTAATGGCTAAATAATTGTGATCACAACTTCTACAACATACTACAAACCCCAAAAAAATAATATATGGGTTAGCTAAAAAGATTGTTATTTTTAACACTTATTTACTTGAAAACTATGAACATTACAAAGTTGAAACTCTTTACAATTCGTAATTATATATAAAGTTTTAGCTACTACTAGAGAAGTACTAGATATTAGTCAAATCTATGCAACAATTAGCATTAAAACTCTTTGCTTGTATTTAAAAAGGATCATTAATTGAATCATTTATTTTCATCAATATAAAAATACCACTCTACGAATTTAAAAATATATATATAAAGCAAAACACAGACACCACAATTTCCAATTCTCTCCAAATGAAACTGTTTTTATCTCATCTGACGGTTTAGGTTTGCATAATTGCCTGCACCAAATAGGGCAGACGACGTAAATCGTTGATAAGATTCCTCAGGGACGCTAGGCAAGATAAGAGTTGGTATATCTGCCAGCCACGGAAAGGATTCCCAAGCGGAGCACGGGCAAATAAGCAAATAGGATACATAATTATGAAGAAGGGCATTGAGCGAATTCGTTATGCATATCGGACATAGGTTCAGATTTGTATCTGGCGTTGCCAAAGCACGTGATGCGATTTCTGGTGGTTTTCGCTTAAATTTTGAGAATGGTTTTCTATTGTTGAAAATTCAGTGAAATAAATTATCTTCTGCCAATCGCATCAGATGTGCATGACATGAACATATCTATACATCTCTGCTCTATTAAATCATCGAGCTAACGTTGTGCCTCATAGCAAGGAACTACATTTCAAAAGAAATAGGTCTTAGAAAACACAATCCATATATACTTCCGCCAATTTCTCGTCGTCTATTTCAAGACCTGAAAACTGTTAATTTACTACGTTTCCTACCGGCTTATTCCAGCCTTCGCAAGCATCCGCGAAGGCGGAAGAACGAAAGAGCAGCAACGAGTGAAGGGCGGCATGCCCTCTGCTTAATATTCCGATCGATAACGATGAGGTATTATTTTGCCTGACGAAGTATATGACATGCAAATAGCGTCGGCGGTAGAATCTACCGATCGATTTTGATGTCGTTCAGCTATTGTTTGCGATCACAAACGCGCGGCAGGTAAGAATGCGGAGAGGCGGTCTAGATTCGGAGCCAGCATGTCAGTTGTCACGGAGCGTGAATTTCAATGGCGCTTTCGGTGCTATTGGAACGTAACGTGCACCTGGGAAGACAAAGTGAGGAAATTGGAAAATCTAAGATGGGAACGTCAAAAATTGAAATAGTGTTTTGCCTAAATGCACATCTAGGGCATTCAGATGGTTTAGATACTTGAGGATTCAATTCCTTTAGACATTGCTTCGCAATTCCGTGGTGGTGTTTAAACGAAAGTTTTGTTTTTATAGTATTAGGTATGTGATGACAGTAGCATAGAAGATATCCCTATAACGTACTGCTGTGGCAACTCACATTACCCTGAGTGTATTTTAAGTTGCCTAATTTGTCATGATTTTTCCGTTTTGCTGAATCATTGTATCGAGAAATTTCCACAATAATGTTTAGTTTGTATAATTTTAGTAAAAGAGTTAATTGTTTGATTTATTTAGTTAAGTGTTCAGTTTTTTTTAATTAATTTCACTCTTTAAGATGTCTTTTATTTGCTCATGTTGTTTAGCGCCTTTTCTACTAGATTTTGTCGGTGATTTGCACAACTGCGTTGTGCGTGGTATGAAAGACGACTGTAGCATTTTGTGAAGCAGTTCCTTGGTAGATGTTAGCGTGAGTACTTGTATTTTGGAATTTTTGCTGCCATTATGTTAATTCAATTGATATCGCAATTTAATTCGTTTTAGCATATCTTATAAATTAATAGAGTTGGAATGGCTTAACATGCGGAATCGGACGATCTTTCATTCTCTAGTTCTATTTCATGGAGTACTAACCAACCGTGGCCCTCCATAATATTAACATCAGGAATAAAAACCTAATAACCCCACCTTTTCACCGAACAGCCCTCTTCACTAGGTCTTTTTCATATAATATCTATGCACTTTACAATCCCCTTCCTGATAGTTTTAAAACAAAAAATTTAGCCGGTTTCAGATGTGCTATTTATTCTTATTTGCTGGCGCGTCAATAGAGATTGGATTTTTCTTTCTTCTCTCTCTCTCTCTCTACATTATATTTGTGGCATATATTCACTTAAGTAAGTCATATAATGTTTGTTATTTTTATTTATTTCTTTATTTATTGCGGAATATTAGCGTAAGTTAAATTATAGGCAAATTTGATTTGTTTTTTAGTATGATTAGGAATATAAGGGTTTAGTGGAAGAGCAGGGAGCAGACAGTGTGCTGCTCAACTGAACTGCCCCTTAAGATTTTCTTTTCTCCTTATTATTCTGATTTTATGTTTTTGTTATTAATGTGTATTATGCTGCGGGAAAAGAAAATAAAGACATATTATTATTATTATTATTATTATTATTATTATTATTATTATTATTATTATTATTATTATTATTATTATTATTATTATTATTGTTATGTGCACACTATAGATATAAGATCATTTATTGTTTTTGTGCAAGAAGATACATATTTTAGTTGTAATTTTCTCATTATATTTTATAGGGTTAATTTTTCCGTTTTTTTCATTTTGTTGTTTTGTTTTAAATTATTAATCACCTCGGGTTGGGTGAATAGAAGCATTGTCCTTGTTTTTAGTTTTCGTTTTTGTATAATTTCTAGTGTTCCAAGAATTTATTTTATTTTAATTTGAAACCACGTGGATTGTTTTGAAAAAAGAATTATCTTTCTGAACTAACTAATCTTTTGTTTTGTATAGGAAATAGCATCGTCCTATTGTAATTTAGAATCACGTGCAATTTTTAAATTTAGGCCTTAGAACCCTTTGTTTTTTTTTTCTGCAAGTTTGTAATTAACTTTTTTTTTCTTTTTTTTTATAATTTTTTTATTCTTACTTAACATTTTTGGGTTAAAAGGTTCTGTTTTTTTTGTTTTTAATTATACCTTTTCAATTTTTGGGGTTTTTAAGAAAGTTAGATTTCATTCACTCACAATTTACTTTTGGTGGTTAGATTCAAGTTTTAATTCGCGAGGGTAACTCTGAGGTTAATTCTTCTTTTGGCCCTTTAAAATTTTATCCGTTGAGCTATTTAACTTTCTTTTTCCTTGTTAATTTCATTTTGCATTTTCAAATTAAATTCAGTACACAGCAGTACTTTTGTTGTGATACAATTGCTTTGAATGAAATATATTGGTTTTCGACGCAATGTGGAGTGCGATTTAAGAAAATACCTATATATTGTTATGGTATAAGCATTTTATATTATTTAAGTGTCACGTTACTAGTTTTACTTTTATGTATTTTAAAAATAATAAAGATATAACAAAAAAGAAGATATAAAATGTAACACTAGACAGCCAGACGATGTCCAGGTGATGTAGAAAATCGCTACATTAGGCAAATCCTTCAAAGCATTTTCCTTCAGAATGTTCCTTTCAGGAAGTAAAGATCATTAGTAGTGAAATACCTACACATCGAAATTAAATATTAGAATCGGAATAGTATATTTTCACAACAGATTTTGGCAGATCAAAGTTGGATCAAGTTTTTTGCTACATTGCAAATACATATAATGTTTTTATACATATTTGCAACCCAAGTGCATTGATATGTCAACAAAAAGACAGCGAAAATTGCTGGAATTCGGCTCGGTCAAAAATTTACATGTATGGCAGGTTGCATACTCTTTGTACAGTAATTAATTCTAAGATTGTTAATTTAACATAGTAATAAGTATTGAAAATTTTTAAATGTATTTTCGCATGATCTAGAAACATACTTTATTTTGTAATGAACGCAAGGTGATTCCAGAATCTTGCAATAATTATTTATTTTTATTTGGTGTAAACATTTCTAGTTCCATTTGGTCACATGGGCATTCTCATGTATTAAATATTTTATATTTCCCTCACTTCGGTGAAAGTAACGGTTTTTTGAAAAGGCAGTTTGCCCCCCAGCGAAAGATGATGTGTAGCACGAACTCCATAATCAGAAGAAGTCATTCTCAGGATCGCTTGTCTTTTAATGTTTAAGCTGCCATAATCTCTGGACATTTATTAGGTCCTATATTCTATACCTATACATCGTATGAATGGCGATAATTTTCTTAACTTCCTACAAAACGAATCGCAAAATCTGCTACTATGCAAGTGAAAACGTGATTGATTAACAATTTTCCCCAAAGATTGATTGGTCGTGGAGGTTCTATAATTGGCCTCCACGATGGCCAGATCTTACTCCTCTAGATTATTTTTTATGGGGCCACTAAAACCATCATTCATTTCATTTCATTCAAGTTAGGGTGGGCACTTGATGTCCGGGCACTTGAGCAAGGTGCTCATTGTACCATCCCTATTGATTCTCTTATTTCCACTCGAGCAGCTTGGTGACTGAAACCATCGTAAACCATACTAGCCCTGAGAATGTGGAGGAGTTAAGACAGCGAATCATTGTTGTTGCCAAAGCGGGAACTCTCGACATATTACAAAACCTTCATTTAAGTGTTCGTAGAAGATTAGAAAACTGCCTAAGAATGCATGGACAAAATTTCGAACATTTATTGTAAATTGACAATGTCAGTGTCAGTTTCATTAAACTTTTGGATTTCTAATAGTTACAGTTTTATTGTTCATTAACCTTTGTTCCATTTTTTTATTTTTAAATACCATTTTTTAAAAAATTAAAAGTTCTGAAGAAATTCTGATTGCATTTTTGTCATCAAATAATGATTCTTTAGCGCCCTCTAGAAGGTGGCCCGGTGCTTTTGAATCACCGTGTATGCCCGGTGCCTGCAAAGATAGGGCTTTCTTCCCTTTTCCTTCCTAGGCAATTTTTTTTTTTAAAATATCAGCAATAATTATTTATTACATCTTCACGTATATTCACAAATGATATTTAATAAAACACATACATACATAGAAACTACTCCAACATTAGAAAATGCTGAATTTACATGTGGCAAAGGGTCGCTTTGAAAAAGGTAGTTCCATAGTGTCCAGTTCGTCGGTCTACATTTATTACCAGAGCTTTGTATCCAACTGGCGTGCACCGGATGTTTCCTTCTTTTTGAAAAAAAAACGATGCTTGATTAAAATGCAAGAAATAATTTCAGGCTTTATTAGTTGATATTTTATGGCTAGGAAATCATTTTTACCTAGCTTTTTACTCGAAACCCTTTCGCTTCTTCATATGTGCATTATTAATGTTGTAAGCTGCTATATATGTCTGTACACATTACCTCCCCTCCCGTATCCTGTATGGGGGTGCGTAGCGAGGGGCCGTTTCCGCATCCGGTCTCATTAAGCCCGACCGAGGCGGTAGCATCGACGACACGACGTTTCACCGCCGGCTATCGCCATCTAGCATATTAAACCGGAACTGTGCGCTACGCAACAACAGCGGCGATGAAATAAACACTTACGTGGCGCGAATACCGAGAGAAAGGAAGAATAACGGAAAATACGTAGTGATATAGCCCGTAATCTGAGCGCCACTGTCGCCGGTGCTATTGTGGAGCGCTAATGAAAATAATAATAATAACAGGAGCGACAATAACAAGAGAGCCCTTTTATCTCGTCATTACGCAAAATACGCGGAGGTAATATAACGGAAGTCGTTCAGGCGAGAAGGCGGAACAGGAAAAAGGCAACAGCAGAACCTTTTCGCACGAGATTTTTCCGCTCCTCTTTCTAAACGGAGGTTGACACGATACGGATCCCCTAGAAACGGAAATAATTGGAAAATATGAAGATGCATTAACACAAAGACTTGTTCGGTAAATGGCGACTTTTATTGGAGTCGACAAAGTGTTACTTTTACGTCCTGACACACCTGAAATATGATCGAAATATGCTTTATTAAACACTCTTTTGCATCAACCCACTAAATGGCTCCTTTCATTAAAAATCTAAACTAGTAGAAATAGAGATATAGTATGTAAAACGACCATAAGGTATATTTGCTGCTAAAGATGGCAATATACAGATTGGAAGGCATTGACGCGGTCGACGTATATAAAACGTTTGACAGGTTAAATTAAATGTGTGTATATCTCTACCACATACATCTCATTAATTAACAGTAGGTTTGGGTCTATTTTCAATTGCAGTAGTGCTTGCATTTTATTTATTTCTACATAAGGAATTGAATTTAGGTTTTTTTCTTCATAGATACGTTAAGTCGTTTCCCACAATCTTATACAAAAACGACAGTTTCCGTAGAATTAAGTAGCCCCGAAAAATTTGACAATACCGCACACCTGTGTGGCAATAAAACAAAAGTGTTTGTTATGCTAACGTATGTGTTTTTATTAATATCTGTTTGCTTTTAATGCGCACACCGTCAAATTTTATCAAAGCGGCTGTCATTAGTAGTAACCTTCAAAATAATACTGGAAATTACAAACAAATATTTTAACAAACATTTGTTAAGGATTATAAAGCGGGAGAAAAAATAGCGTAGATTGCTCATTGGAAAGCGTCTAACGCACTCGTGGGATGTCTTCTTATTTGTCACTTTCTAGCATTTTTTTATGTACCTAATATACAGTGTGTAATTAAATTGTGTTTAAAATGTTTAAAATTCCAATAACGTTTATGGTGAAATTACCAAAAATTAGAAAATATTTTACATTAAATTTTCTAATTTTTTGTAACTTCACCCTCTACGCTACTGGAATTTTCAACAAGAATTGCAACCATTTTTTAGTGTGTATAGTTGGAATGATCATAGTGCTTTTCACATCGATTGCCGTATTAGTAAACACAAAATTGGTCCTTATAATGTTATACTAATTCAAACAATAAAAGAAACATTTATCAACTTAACAAAACACAATTGCATTATTTTCAGTTATTCTATAATCGACCGCCTTCCATTACATATAACCCACATATAACTCTTCTTGGAAATTCCTTATAACAATTATGTAACATTTGAGGTCTACTAATGTTAATGGCTTCTTATACGATCTTTTAAAATTTGTTCATTATTGCCTAGAATTCGCTATACACGTTTTGTTTGAGATATCCCCAAAACAAGAAATCCATAATCATTAAGTCGGGCGAACGAGCCCGTCATATATTTGATTCCTATTTTCCAATCCACCTGTATCCAAAATGTATTGCCACCCATGGTCTTACAACATTTGTGGAATAAGTCGGACATACATTCTGTTGAAAATATAATTGTCTGTAGATATCAAGGGATAACCCTTCAAGTTCTTCTAAAAAGAATTATTTAGAATATTTAACATATCTAAAAAACCACACTGGTTGACAATTGTTTGAAAAAAATATTGGTACGACAGTCTTAGTTTTGCCTAAGCGTCTCACCAGTCTCAAAAGCTGCTCAAATAGATTTTACAATACCAGAATATTTAACATTAAATTTCTCAATTGCGTACCTTGCTGATACTTCGTCTGTGCCATAGCATTGAACCGCATATACTTTTTGTGTAAGTGTCAACATGTGACAATTAAACACTACATGACAGTAGCGGCAGTACCCAGTAAACATAATTCAAATTTCCCGCAGTTATATTTAGTAACTTCAAATATTATACCAGTATACATAATATGGCTAAAGAAATGTTCCACTGCCGCACTATAGATGGCACCACCAGCATTTTCTATTGTTGTGCATTTGTAGTGGTAATATATTTCCATTAGAGAATACTTGTGGTGCCATCTATAGTACGCCAGTGGAACATTTCTTTGACTATATGTATACAGGTATAATATTTGGTAACATCACGTTAAAGGTAATCAAATACCTATTAATGTAATGCAAAATCATGGGTAACTTCGCCTTAATGTTGAAGTTACTAAAGATAATTGTGGGAAATTTGAATTTGGTTTACTGGGTAGTTCACTAATACGATCGATGTGAATGGTGAAAAGCATTGAGATCAATGCAACTAGATATTAGTAGATACAACATTATGAACTGAAAAAAAAATCTACTTAAAAATAACAAAAAAAAAAAACGTTGTTTCACCCATTATTAAGACATTAATTTTTAAAGTCCAAGTATTATTCATGGATTCTAGAACAAGCAAAACTTTTATGAAGGATAAATTCTTTTTGAGAAATCAATACTAAAAAGTGTTTCCTCTTGTGACACCCTTAAGATGCGTTTTATGAACTCCTCTACTTACTTTCCAGCTTAATGACATACATTTGACCCGCTTTTGATGTGTCTAATATGAAAAAAATATATGTGCAATTCTAGATTTTGTCTATTATAATGTTAATGTGTACATAAATGTTGTTGTAATAAAATATTTCTTGTTTAAAATTACAAAAATAAAAAAAAAAAATTTTAACTTATCAAATTAAAAAAAAAAAAACGTTTTTCAAGATGGATGTTATTGACTTTTGATGATGGTCATTAGTTTTATATGAATTAACTCCTCAATAGAAATAAATTGCCAGCACAACTTCAAATACAGCGATTCTACAGCAATATGCGATGTGTCTCTCTTTTGTCTGTCACACCTACAGTAATCTATAATACTACTAACATAAGTGGAGAAAGTTGACGCGCTATATATCGATGTTCTTGGAAACGACCCCCTTTTGAATATCTCTAAAGCTAAAATAGTTGGGTTGAAAACATTTTACATTACGAAAAAGATCTGTGCTTTTGTCTATTTTGTAAAAAGGTGTTCTTAGAATACAAAATATAAATGCATAACGAATGAAATTTCTGGTGAACTTCTAAAAGGTAGTAATTCTCTTTAATGATAATAATAAATAGGTGATCATCGCTTCTTCAGATAATAAAGATGCTGACATCTTTATATTATTTTCTCTGCCTAATAAAGTAAATTAAAAAAAAGTTATGGCGCCGGACGGATATCACCTGTGCTTCACTGTATTGTCCTGCTATAAACCCTTTATATAAAATCGCTGAAACAATATAGAAAGTAGTAAGCTTTTTCTTCGTATCATTTCTTTGCACGTTAGATTTAAGGACTTGCTTGTAAACATATCAAAATTATTTTGTCTACGATTACAAGCAATAAACTTCAATTAATTTTCCATCTTGTGCTTTGTAGTGACTTACATTAACGTCCGTAGCCACTTAACTTGATGTACAACCCGATATCTTGGGTCTCGAACAATAATTACGTCTCGATTTACCTTTCGCCTAATAACTTGTAAATTCTAAACCGAACAATACTCGATCAATCAAAGCGATGTTATGAGACGGGAACATATTACTACTAAGGATCGAAAGGCAACGCTAACAACTTTGATTATACACATTTGAATCTGAAACAGGATCGTTCCTTAATTATATTAGTTAGTTGGATCCATTCTACCTACTATTTTCTTTTCTTATTTTGTTATTCTTTAAACTTCCTTTGTGGCAGCAGATTAGATTTAGAAGGAGTTTTTGTTATTTGAACGTGCACCTGTTACCGTCCTATCAAGCTTCCATAAATGAAACACTCTCGGGTTTTTCGTTGTAATAAAGTACCCCTGCACACTTACCCACACTCTTTTGTTGCTACACGAAACGCATTTTTGTGAAAAAAAAAAGAAATAACGAAAAGCGTTAGGGAAGAGGCCCGAAATCCACAGCAGCTGACACTAAGTATCGCGCTTCCGGAAGGTGAGTTGGGTACTAAGCCTATCGACATCGACTACTTGGCTATAGAATGAATGGTGGGCGTTTTAAATTTGATATACCTACTGTTGTCAGAAGAAAAAAAAAGAGTTAATTTAAGAGTTGAAGTGATTCTCTGTCAAAGATTGTTTCGTACATTTATTGTTTTGCATTAGCCATCGCATTCAATTGACCGCTTACATAATTTTTAATTTTCTTACGTTGGCTCTTTTCATTTTTAGGGATTTTTGATTCTAAAAAAGCTTCTAGCCAGGTTTTGAACGATTTACAGTGCCAAATTTACTGTTTTTAGAAATAATTTCCATTTTCCTCTGCTAAATATAATAATAATAATTATGGTTTATTTGCCCAACAGTATAACCATATTAAGGACAAATTATACAAAGAAAACTTAAGTCTAATAGAATCAATAATCTAGATGTGTGCAGCTACAATATACAAAATCATGACAATTAATAACTACTACTAGAGTTTACTTCTAGACTCCAAACATTAATACAATTTTAAAACGTGAACACCAAATTATTCATGTTCTTCATATAGGAGAAATGTTTCAATTAAAGTAGTGATACTACAACAAAAAATATAACAGTGCATGCTAATAGAGTTGTAACTACTACACATATTAAAAGGAGGTGACTTAACCATAAGATTTTGAAAACGGCACTTGAAAGTCAGGAACGTACCGCGCAGAGAATCTGGGAACGTAAAACATTAAACTATTTATTACTTCAGAACATAGAATCTTGTTACGTATAAATTATAAAGAAATTTAAGCCCAGATACAGTGCGTGTTGTAGATAACCTCTGAAAATCAAAGGCTTCCAACATCATAGGTTGAGGAAAGTTTCGTGGTGGATAGACATTATGTGTTCTAAACCACAGAGCCCTCAAAAACTGGCGCTATTCTCTCTCCAGAGCAGACTTGTACTGCTTGCATAAAGGATTCCAAACCAGGGAAGCATACTCTAGCTTGGACCGAACTAAAGGTACATTAAGATTAGTAACAGTTGATGTAAGTTTGAAATGTCTGCCTGTTCTCAAAATAAATCCTAGCAGCTTATTACAAGCAGAGACGGTATTTAGAATGTGTTGGGAAAAGGAAAACTGATAATCAAAGAAAACCCCAAGATACCTGACGCAGTCGGATCTGGAAAGAGCAATGTCATCAATCTAGTAATCAATTTTTAAGGGTGTCTTCTTACAAGTAAAACTGACATTTTGATATATTGTGTGGCAATTTACTATTTTTACTCCACTCCGACAGTAAATCAACATTATCCTCCAAAAACCGGCAATCATCTATATTTGATACAGACCAAAATATTTTAACGTCGTCAGCAAATAACAAGGATCTACAACGCAGTGAATGAGCGAGGTCGTCAATAAAAGCAGTAAACAATACTGGACCAAGGTTCGATCCCTGGGAACCCCAGAGGACGCAAGTTTCTGGGCTGAATGGTAAGCCTTGTACTACACAAAGAATGATCGATAGTGCAAGAAGGATTGCAACAATCTGAGAAACGAATTACTGAAGCCATATCTGGTAAGTTTCGCTAACAGAATTCCATGGTCCAAACAGTCATATACAGGGTATTCCACGTAACTGGTTCATTAAAAGTTTATGATGTTCTATTATTTACTTATATTTGAGATTTTGGCACCAGTATCTGTTCGATTGGAACTATAAATGTAAAATACCTTAACCAAAATATAACTTCCGGTTGACCGGAAATGGATGTCAAATTTGTTATTTTAAATAGAATGATATAATTTTTTATTCATTTTTGGATTCTACAACTATAAATACGTCAGTTTTCATTAGCCATTCCTATAGCTACATGTTGCCGTTTTTGTTATTTAAGTTTTTCTTTTTTTTTAGTCATAATCATTGCATCATTGAGAAATTAATATCTCGGTTAATACTGCAAGTAGAGACTCCAAATTTGCTATGTTATGAATGTAGATATTACTCTAAGAAACGGTAAGCACACTTTACATTCTAACATACAGGGTGTTCAAAACTGAGGAACAAAGTGACATATTTGCAAATGCAGAAAACTCATTTTTTTAAATAGAACACCCTGTATTTTAATTCGGAATTAGGAAGTAAGTATTATCCCCTATCATTTTATATGAGCATTCCCTATACCTATCTTTAATAAATTTTGAGATATGAGCGACTTTTTGTTAAACAGACTAAGTATTCTTTTTTTTAAAATAGAACACCCTGTATTTTAATTCGGAATTTATCCCCTATCACTTTATATTAGCATTCCCTATACCTATCTTTAATAGATTTTGAGATATGAACGACTTTTTGTTAAACAGACTAAGTAGCCCTATCTTTGCGTGTTTGTAGTTGGCTCTGAATGGGATTAATGTCAAATTCATTGACTAACCAAAAGTGTTTACGTATATCATTGTAAATACACTTTCGTACAACGCAATATTAATAGAAATGACTATTCGAACAAACATTCTTGTATTGTTATTCAAAAAAAATACATGATTTTGACGTGAATCCATTTCAGAGCCAGCTACAAACATTTAAACATAGGGCTACTTAGTCTGTTTAACAAAAAGTCGCTCATATCTCAAAACCTATTAAAGATAGATATAGGGAATGCTCATATAAAGTGATAGGAGATGATATTTACTTCCTAATTCCGAATTAAAATACAGGGTGTTTTATTTGAAAAAAAATGAGTTTTCTGCATTTGAAAATATGTCACATTGTTCCTCAGTTTTGAACACCCTGTATGTTAGAATGTAAAGTGCGCTTACCGTTTCTTAGAGTAATATCTACATTCATAACATAGCAAATTTGGAGTCCCTACTTACAATATTAACCGAGATATTAACTTCTCAATGATGCAATGATTATGACTAAAAAAAAAGAAAAACTTAAATAACTCAAAAACGGTAACATGTAGCTATAGGAATAGCTAATGAAGACTGACGTATTTATGGTCGTGGAATCCAAAAATGAATAAAAAATTATATCATTCTATTTAAAATAACAAAGTTGGCAGCCATTTCCGGTCAACTGGAAGTGATATTTTGGTTAAAGTATTTTACATTTATAGTTCCAATCGAACAGATACTGGTGTCAAAATCTCAAATATAAGTAAATAATAGAACATCACAAACTTTTAATGAACCATTTACGTGGAATACCCTGTATACCTATATAATAGAAAAAAAGAGCCCTCGACGTTGGGAAACAATGAACAATAGCTTGTTAGTGGGGAATTCAGCGAAAATTCTTGGCATTAATTAAAGGTCTCTATTTTTTCACCAATATTTCGTATATACAAAGGTATGGTCCATTAGGATAAAGTAGAGTAAACGAATAACACTAAATTAAGAATGCATATAGCTTCTTTTGTTCTAAACTACGTCCAGTCTTCCACTTTTAATTCAATTGTAAGTTGCTTAAGATTAATTCCAAATTTTCAATTAGTTTTATGTACTTTTTTTACCTTAGATGATGAAACATAAATTTAAATAGTGGCCGACAGAAAAAAAATGTTTGTCTTTGAATTTAGTAAATCTTTTTTCTTACAATTTACCTTTACATGTCTTGAAACTCAAATAACACTCATCAAATCTGCCGAAAATTTAATTGTATACGAGGGAAGGTATGCTAAGGGAGCTATCTAGTTTTTGGGTTTAGAAGATTTTTTTTTAATAAATGTGGCAATGGATTGGTAAAATTCTTTGAAGAATCTATGAGAAAACTCATTGTCAGTTACCTAATAATAGTGGAAATATCGAAAACATGATGACAGGATGTTAGAGGAACATCAAAGAGTGATTGAATAGTTTTTGTAGATCCGTTAATTGTGAAACCCTTAGGATATCGTATTCAAATACAGCATGGTTATACAAGAAGGTGTATTAGTACTACATCTTTTGAGAAACAGAATTGCACAATATGTTATCGTATTCCCTTGCTGTGTGCAACTATTTGTACTGTTTAGCCAACTGTCTCACTTCAATAAATGGTATTCCTTCCTTATTCTCTGTTAAAAAAAAATGATAACCTTTCGGCAGCACATTTCTTTGGAACCTTTTCTTTTTTCATCCCCAAACTTTCATGTTTAAATGAATTTCCCCAGTTAGGGTTTGAATTTTAAACGGGTGGCGCTTTTCACCTTTTGTTTTACTCGCGTGCCGTCTTTACTGTTAGCTGGCTGGTAGCCTGGATGACGGGACAAATAGGTTGTTTCCAGGCATATGATGCGTGAAGTGTTTTGGCTTTCTTTTCTGTTATTTCCTTTTTTGTTGTGGAAATGGATTAGGTATTTCAAGCATCGGACAAGGCTTGTTAAAATCCAGGTCAACTATTCTTCTTTGCAAAAATATAAAATAAAAAGTCATTTTATGTTTTTTTTTTCTTTCTCGGATACCTTTGTAGGAATGAAAAGTATTTTTCAAGAAAAAAAGATCTCGAGCACAATAATAGCCCCAAGTGAAACAATATAACGCACAACCATTAAAGATACACACAAACCAATAGCAAGGAAAAAAAAAGTTGTTATTCCTCCACCCCATATAGGAACGACTTTATTGTGACCGGATTTCGAAGTATCGCATTTTAACTTTCCGCGAAGCGATATAAAGTCGAAGCCAGATCTCCCAGAGGACCGTCGACTCCACTTTTCCGTTCGAAAACGTCTTATGAACGTATACATGCGGTCCCCTTTCGAAAATTAAACTTCGTATAAATACGACGCGAGCGACTCCGGTCGCGCAGATAAACCTCTGAGGAAATTCAGGTGTAGTCGGGTAGTTTTTGTTCCCCCGTCCCTGATAATAGAAGCGAGGCCTCGAGGATGGCTGTCAGATAGCGAAAGCGGTGAAATATCACGCGCACAGGGCAACCTCTTCTAAAGCAAACGTCGGCAGGCCTGTCATATAAAAATCAATACCTGTTAGCTAAAGAAGTTGGGCGGGATATCATTTTTCCTGAGGGCTATTCGTTATCTAAGATGAACGGCGGAAAATCGACGTTTTCTTTTTTTTTTTTTTTTCTTCTGGATAGGTAAAATGTTTTACGCTCCTACATAACTCATAAATTGAAAGCGTGTTCCAGAAATGTTGAAACATTTTTTGTTGAAACAAACTAGGACCGTTGCTCTAAATTGGCAACGCTGTTTCGGGTGCACGGGTATCCAGTTTCGGGTACGCGGGTACCCGAAATTTTTTGGCCACGGACTAACCGAGTTCGAGTACCCAGGAATCGATTTCGGGTAAAGCTCGATACCTGGTAACCCGGAACTGGGTAGTGCATTAGACGAGCTCCCAACTCCTAAAAAAAACGAGTTTCGACAGCCCCAGGTGATACACTGAGGATTCCAGTAATCGAAAAGTAAACTTCCTGTACACAGTGAAAGATGTAATTACAAATAATTACTTTTTTAAATAAGGACAAGCAGCTTTTAAACCAAGATATTTTACTTAACGAATTTGCTAAAAGTTTTGTGCGCAATGATAGTAATAAATATCATTTTGAAATTTTAATTACTCCTCTATTTTTTTCGTTATCCAAGACAATAAATAACGATGAGCAAAAAGAATAGCGGTTTAGTTTGATGATTAAATGTATGGAAATATTAATATAATAGTGAATGATAGTCCAGACCATAAACTCACTATACTATGCTAATCTAACTAAATACATGACGGCAGTATTTGCTTTTTCAAATACCGTAATTCGGGGTGTAGATGACCACTGAGGTTAAGTTGACCGAAAAGTGCAAAAAAATTTTATTACTACGTATTCTTCGTATTTATAATTTCTGTATAAATGTTTACGCATATTTCGACTTTCGCTACATTTTTTACTTGCTTTTTATGTAAAGAAAACGTTTGTTATCTTTTTGCAAAATATGAATAAGGCCTTTCAAGTTAACGACGTAATTTTGTTACGGTAACAAGGCATTAAACTTTAACTTAAAAGTACTGAATGAAAGTTCCAGGTGCTATTTAAAGTATATATACAAAATAAGTTCTTGTATCTAGATAGTAATCTAAACTGACAGATATATCCGCTCTCGGGTTCTGACATAACTTTGACATTTTTAGAATTATGCAATTTCGTGGTTGTTTTGGGGTGATGATGACCACTTGGGTGAAGTTACCGACAGACAGAAACCTGCAAAGATTTGTCCAGCTATTTATTTTCCGTATGCATTCAGTTGATTTTGATACAATTTGACAAAATTCCTCATGTAGAACACATCCGCAAAGAAACCATAGGAGAAGTAATTATTTAAAGGATCAACGAAATCCTAAAAAACGCGATTCTGTAGCAAAAAGAAAGAAATAAAATATTATTCCCGGAAGATCCGTTGCATTTAAATATTCTCCTGAAAAAGGGAAAGACGAGTTCCTACCTACTACAAGCAAAGTTCAAAGCATAAGGAAGAAAATTGTTGAACAAAGCGAAAGCGAACAAAGTTCTGCAGAAGAGAAAGAAGAAGAAAGAAAAGAAAAAGAAGCAGAAGAAGAAAGAAAAGAAGAAACTGAAGAAGAAAGAGACGGAGAAACTAATAATACACAGTTTGACAAAATAGAAAAGGATTCATGTTGTTGCTGGTTGTAGAATACCAAACCAAAGGGACAGTCAGACATTATATTTGCAAAGGATTAACAGTGAATGGTGAAGCAATTCATGTTAATTTTTTAAAAAGAGATAAAGTTGACAGTTTTATTTGGCCCAGTATAGAAGAATATAGAAGATAAGGACGACATTTCTTTGTATAACGTCAAAATGAGATTAGGTGAACCCAAAGTTTATCGCAGAGGGGAACTTTATTTTGACTTTGACATGTCAGTTTTCAACTTTAAGTGAATGTTTGTACCAAAATAATTACATAAATATCTTGCAAATTAATAGCACAGTTTCGTTGCAAATAACTTTGCGGAGTTTTTTCTTCATTAGTCAAATAAACTGTTAGTTGTAAGTTAGAGATTATTTTATTTAGGTCAAGTCAACCCCAACTATCCGAAAACCATTTTTAAAGAGCAAAGTATATCTGTAGTCAACTTCACCCCCAACGGGGTGAATTTGACCGAAAGCAAATATAATTTTTTTCTGGATTATTAGCTATAAAATATTATATATTTAACTACTATATTTGTAGATGATATCAATACCCATGTCATAGTAGAAAATATTTTTTGATCTTTTAACGTTACATGCTACCTATTTTTAATTAAAGTTGAAAATTGGTCCACTTCACCCCATTTTACGGTATTGTATTCTTCTTAGATGCAATGTTTTCATCAGGATTCGAATTAAATGTATTAAAACATTTCAAACCTAAAAATAATTTACTTTTATGTTAGGTATTTATCTTATGATTATTGTAAGCGATTTGTCTAATCACAATTAATTTTAACGTAAAACTTCCAATTTGTATGGTTCCTTTTGAAGCGTTCTATATCTACTTTCCATTTTATTTTATTTCATAAATCTGTAATGATAAAATTGAATGCTTAACTTCTTATTCACTGAACCAGCAATGAAAGAAATTATAATTCACATGAAATAATGCATTGAAATTGGTCCAAAGAACGAGTCCATCGAATCAATGAAAATTTTTTATTAAATGACGAAGAAATTTATTCAGTAATAAGTCATTCATTGTATTAATAAAACCAAAATTATTGAAAATGAAATGATAGCCTAATTGTTTTGACAACTTTATTTGGTTTGCTGAATGACAGCGAGTTATCAATTTTAGGTACGCACTTATTGATATACTAATCGTCCTCTAGGGGCCACACGCCAAACTCTCACTTAGTCAGCGGCGTAAATCGGTAATTTAATCATTGCCGCACACCTTTCATTAAAGTATATTATCTATTCCTGCAATAAATTGCAAACCATTAAACTAACGAAGAAGGTATCATTTAATACCTTAGTGCGTTCATATCGGGAATAATTCTATAAAAATTGCACGTAAAAATAACAACATATATTCGTTCATATTCATATTATTGACAAAATTATTTATTGAACGTATGAAAACATATTTATGTACCATAACAAATACTATGAATGGACCAATATACAATGATTTGTAATAATAGTGAAAGCTAATTTATTTCACTAATGAATCGTGTTATTACTTAATGAAAGATTCTAAATAATATTTTATTATAAGAATGACACATTTCATTCTGTTGATGAAAATGTACACAATAAATGTAGATTGTTGATATCACGTCCAGTATTTTTCTTAGTGTTGCATTAATTATACCTAACAATATTTATTAGCTCAAATAGTATTACTCATACTCATACTTAACATTGATATGTAGCATTGTTTTACGTAACAAATATTGCAAGGGAAAAGTTACTTTATTTTTTGATGTGAGTATGCAAACAAAATATTCCTATTGATAACATTTCTGAATAACGTCAATCCCTGTTATTTGCCTTTTTTTTAAGAGATCGAACCTGCGATAACTTATTGCTTGTATAACGCCCTTGGCAGACACAAATATCCGTGTTTTTTGTATCCGTATCAAAACCACCAAACTGTAATTTTAATATTAAGTTTCCAATTTTTTTCTCTTATCATATTTATATACACTTATTTACGACGCATCATTTTATATGAAACGAACATTGACGTTTATTGCCCGATGATGGTTATTTAGGACCGAAACAGGTCGCAATAAAATATTAAAATAAAATAGGATTGGAATACGAATTTTCGCTTTTAATTTTTCAACTATATAGTAATCTTTTCGTATTTGTGGATTCAAAGGTATTGATTGCGTGCAAAAAATAATATAATAATGGACAATAATCGTTTTAAACAGAATGTGCAATTGCTCGCTTACATCGGGGCTGTAATCCCCTTACTTACATTATCAAATGCGCGGACCTTAAATTTAAATATAAAATAAAACTAACAAGTAAAAAGTATGAAGGGTGTCATAAAAGAGTGAACAATTTACTTATCTCGCATACTCTCGTAAAGCGATAGCATAAAGCGTAAAGCAACTGTTACATTATCTACATTGTCCTTAATATACCGTCATTTCAGGCACGTGATGCATAATACACTACTTTAAGACATCTTTACAACACCTCCGATAGTATGCATTTATCTTATAAGGATAGAACACCGGAAAATTCAATGGCGACACTGCTGGTTAAGTCGTAATTTTTTATACCTTCGTTTCTGTTGATGATATGTAAGAATAATATTGGCTATCAATTGTCTACGGTAAATTTGTGAACATAGTCAGGAAATGCCTAACAATTTATTGAACGTTGCTTCTAAGGTAGATCTATTTGTTAAAGTTATTTGTGTTAAATATTTAGTGCATGTATAGATGAAAACATTTTTTATAGAAATAAGATTTGAGGAAAAAGATTCATAGTTTCAATGCTTCTGTGACTAAATTACCATATTCATGTAGACGAGTAAACCAAAATATATTTAAACCTTTAGGTGTAAATTGCAGTTGTGGCACTTTGTCGGCAGATATT
The DNA here is from genome assembly GCA_004143645.1 of Protaetia brevitarsis. Lineage (NCBI taxonomy): Eukaryota > Metazoa > Arthropoda > Insecta > Coleoptera > Scarabaeidae > Protaetia > Protaetia brevitarsis. Next base: position 1,120,104 of record RXPK01000174.1, read on the forward strand.
TTTATGAGTTGGTCGAGAATCTTAACTGGTAACTTGGCAGCGGCAACAGTGTTCTCACTAAACGGATTCGATACCCATGTTTTTGGGAAATTATCTCTTATTTCTAAAAACTACTCTTTTAACTGAATTTTTAGCTCACAAAAATACTCCCCATGCAATCCAAATGTGGTAAAATGCATTTTACTATCATTCAAAACATGTTATATGAATTTAAAGAAAAATCTTACATATAAAACTTTAGTAATCTAGAAAGCAATTTTATTTATAACTAAGACCAATACACTTAAGCTCTTTATTAAGAGAGACTCCAGGAGGAGTACCTCTTGGTCTCCTATCGGAGCGCCTTCTAGAAGATGGTCCGGTGCTTTTGAATCACTCTGTATTTTCATATAAGGCTGACGGTTACTCTAACTGGAAAGGATGCGATGGCATATAAAGAAATAAGCGGAATAGTTTTTATGAACTGTATTTATATTCTTGGCAAACCCACAAGACAACAACTTCATACATTCTGAATGAATTCGTATAGCACGGCCAATTAGGATTAATTTTTGCTATTAATGCACCCTTGCTCGACTAATTCCTTTAATAATTAGCGTAGTTACGACTATCAACCCCTCCAAAGCGAGGTCACTGCGGAGCTGTTTCTTCCAGACGAATTCCCTAATAGGCATCCATTATCAGAGCGTGAGTTAATACATCTCTGGCTTCTGAGCTCTCGGCCGACAGACCAAACTTGTAGTAGGAAGGATAACGGAGGCAACGGGCGTACGATATCTTTGTTTAGTATTCGGTCGAGTTACGTGCCTATCTATATCTACGGAGTTGGGACTTTGTGTTGTCTTGTTGTGTAGTTCGTCTACCCTGCAAATTCCCCGAACAGTGGCGTGTAGATAGCTTTATCTCTTCCGAATACTGGAGGCGTCACAGTTGGTGACTCCGTGTCATAGATGACAACATAAATGGGACAGGTTTGAAAGAATGTATGTTCAGATGAATTAACTTATAACCAAGCTGAGCCATGACGCGTACCTTGATCACATTTGTCGATTCATTGTTAATTTTTATGGAGCTGGGTCGTAGCAGTGTATCTGCGTTCAAGTCGTTTCCTTGTTCGTAATAGCATTAGAAAGAATATTACTGTTTACTATCTGCAATAACCTAACTGTATAAATATAAAAAATATTAAAATGCATAGTTGTCACAGGATCAGACATAGAAGCTAGCTCTATGTGATAGAGTTATATAGAGAGTTTTAAACAAAACGCCTCCGTATTTTTCAGTTATTTTAATTGTGCGTGAAAAATAAAGCTGATTTTAACGCCGTAAAGCCATAAAATCGAGATTTAACTTAATAGACCATTAAGGCCTACGTCAAAATTAAAGAGATATTACAAAACTGATTTTAGAGGTTAAAATTTTACACCTACTTTAAATTCATTATGATATCCTTGTTGCTTTACAACTGACCGTCCATAATTATTTCTACCTACGAAGCATGTCCCCGGGCAGGTAGATAGGGGTGAGGCCATCTTGTCAGGCTTTACTCAAGACGAGATGGTTAGTGGCGGCTATAAGTTCGTCCTCTCTGCTTAAAACCAGGGTGAATGAAGGCCATTGCCGTGAAACACTCCCTCCTCGCCCGAGTTGTCGTGTCATGGCTAAGGGCTTGCACAGGGTTCTACAACGATTCCAGTTGTTGCTTTCGGCTACCGAAAGCCCAACTGTTAAACCAGGTCCCGAAAGGGATGGAGGGTCTTGGCTTAACTGCACGAACCGAGAGGAGACAACCTCAACAAAAACCTAAATCCTAAGGTGGCGGACTAGGCTGATGGGATGCGCGGCTGGATAGAAGACCAGTCTACTAGTCCAATCCTGGGGCATCTGTCCCATCCCATTGTATTTAGCCTTACCTTTGCATGCGGGGCTCTGTGGAGGTGGGCCTTTTCTTCCCTAGCTACTCGTGGGATCAACCATTGAGGAAGGAAATATATTTAACCTACTTCAGCGGGACGACACCCCTAGTAATCAAGAACTGGTGGAGGATCTCCATAAGAAGCCTTCCACTTTCAAAGTGAGAATACTTCACTAGAAAGGAACAAATGGAGGAGCAAATCGAGCAGATTGGAGAACAGGATGAAAACACTCGTCCATCTCCTCTCAAATTGCGTTGCACCTGGGAGCATGTGAAATCGACTTACCTAACCTGGGCCCTTCTGATATCCTACACTTTTTGAAAGGAATAGAATTGGAAGGCCAGCTGTAAAACAGCAAGAATAGGGGACACAATAGATCTTTTAGGTCGCAGTGTAACATCACTCTCATATACATACATACATACTAACAGAACACAATTTCCATCCTGGAACAACATGCGTTCAGATCTTGAGGGCATCGAGTGTGAAGTGCCGCAAGGATCGTTATTATTTCTATACATAAATGATCTACCAGTATCAAAGACGCAGAAATCTGTTTGTATGCTTTTGTTTGTAAGATTCTTCACCTATGGTGTTCTCTAAGAACTATCAAGATGTTACCGAAAAATCCAGAGCAGCGGTCAATACAGCCGAGAATTGGTTTTCAGCAAATAAACTAAAAGTGAAACTGGAAAAAAACGCAGTGCTTACGATTTGCAACAAAAACTAACTCACCGGAGGAGGCTGAATTTCTAGGCATCACCCTAGAAACTTTTATGAACTAGCATCAGCATATTGACCGTCTGCTAATCGAGAAGGAGTGCCACAGTATAAAGTAGTTTCTAGATCCGAAGGCGAATTAATTGTTTTAATTCACTCTAACATGAAACCACCTGTACCTTATATACATATATTGGAATTGTGAATTCGTGGTTGTAGCGTATGAATAATTAAAACAATACTCAAGTTGTGTTGAAGTATACATAATACGTTTCGTTGTGGTGCATCACAACTTCTTCAAAAATTAAGAATCACAAAACTGAAAATATACAAAATTGTTTTTGAAAATGGATTTATATTTTAAATGATTTTTTTTGTCTTAAACTTCACATTCTAGAAAAAAATTAATGTAATTAGTTTTAATTAGTTAAAAATAAACATGCTTTCTAAATTACTAAAGTTTTATATGTAAGATTTTTCTTTAAAAAATTATGTGACATGTTTTGAATGAAAGGAAAACGCAAGTGGAATATTACTGTGTTGTACATATATGCAAATGTTTTTATAAAGATAAGTAAAGAGTTGTTAAAAAGTTTATCTTGACGACTTTAATGTATCTTTTTAAATTTCTACCTTACAGGGAGGGATAACTACGTAGGCTCGTGGCGTTAAATATTATAGATATCCTACCACTGCGGGGGTACCATAGGGATCTGCCCTCGGCCCCCTTGTTGTTTTTAATTTTTTAATTTAAACATTTATCCGATAGTTGAATCCCTAAATGATTGTAATCATTAGCAGCCGGATTTGAGATCATTATATGATTGGAGTGAGTCAAATAGCCACCTGAATATCAACCAATATAAAACGGTGTCTTTTACTAGGAACAATACAGTGCTTGAATATAATTATAACATTAACAGTACTGCCCTTGATCGATCGTCAAAAAGTTAAGGCTTTGGGAATTACCTTTGATCTTAAGCTAACTTTTAACGAACACATCTAAAACTTCTTTGTGAAATGTTTTAAATTGTTGGGGTGTCCAACTCGTAGTACGAGGAATTTTCGTACCATTGAGCCTCTTATTAGTTTTTTAACAGTTTTATCAGAGTCAAACTTGAATACAGCTTACTGGTGTGGCATCCTGGTTACAGTGATTTATACACATAGCGTCTTTTTAGCAGACGGTTACTGTTATGTCACCTCTAGGTAGGGAATTTTAGTCTAGGAGGGTGATTGCCAAGATTTTTTTTAACCAAATTGCTGCAGGGAGATATCAGTAACCATTGTTTACTGAGTGTGACAGCATTCAATTTTCATGTGCCCCGCATCACTTCCAGAACAGCGATTACCTTTCAGTTACCAGTTACTAATATTTACATGTGCTCTCTTATCGTAATTTCAATACGTTTTGCTTTGACATAAATATTTTTAACACGAGTATTGCATCCATTAAGAGATTATGGGCTCCGAAGCTAATGTAGAGAACTACCCCAAAATTTGCAAAAGGAGTAGGAATATGCTTAAAAGAAAGAGGATATATTTTTGAACATCTGCTACAAATCTTGATAATTAAAAATGATTGCTACGTGTAAATACTTTTGGTGAAGGATGTATTTTGTTGTGGTTCAATATTCATTTGTTTTTTTTATTATAAACAACAAACATTAGATCTTATTTTAATGGTTTATGAATAAAATATATACTAATTAATTACTTAGGAATTAAGTAAATATATAATAAAATAAATAAGCAATCACTGAGATGTAAGAAGGACAAAGTATTACAAACAAAATTATTTGTTGACAGTTTTGACGTTTAACTGTTATGCTAGGAAAGTAATTCTCATGGCTTGCCCTATTTAAAATAGGTATTATTATTTCTGCTATCTATATCATCAATAAATATCATTCTTTTTTTAAAAAAATATATCGTTAGTTTTATTTAGAATCATTAATATTAATATCATAAATGTTTAGTATAAATTAAAAGGTTTTTGTGTTAGGGTTGATTTAACATAAGCAAAGATATAGGGTACTATTTTAAACAATCAAGTTACTTTGAGCTAAAGTTACGCAAATGTTCAGGACTATAGTGAACACCTGTATATAATTATATTGATTTTAGTTTGACTGATGTATCAAGCTAAGTATGTATGTATGATGTTTAAAATATGAATATCTAAAACAAATGCATATTTACAATCTACGCCCTCTTAACTAAAAGCTTTCAGCAGCGCCTTTTTTTACAAAAGAGTAAATGACACCGTTGTTATTACAGTCAGGTATACCTTATACAAAATGATGTTATTTCTCTTCCTAGAATTTAAAAATGAAATATATAGCGTGTTCCATTTAAAATAACGGAGTAAGTATTCGTTTTCCTACTTTTGGGAACAGCCTGTATAGTTAAAAATATTTTTAGGTTATGCAACATTGAATTCTGTAAAACTTTTGTATAAAACCCTTTTTCCTAAAATCAAAAATAGAACTGTAATCAAGACCCAGTCTTCGATGGAACACCCTGTGAGTTTAATAAATTTAATTATGTGGTTTTTCCTTTCATAGAAGTTAATCCTTTATGGAACTATTATTGTTCCTCCGTTGTGGCGGTCAAAGCCTAGTTATTTGTAATTTCACACCATTAAAATGGTATATAGCTTTTTTCTATCTATAAAACACGTGTAGCTCTAAGTAAAATTATTTGATTTCTTTGGATATATATAGTGTGTTCAAAATGAAGTCGGCACTATTGCCAACTTCGTTATTATTCGAACTACATAGTCGGTTAAATTAGCAAACTAGTAGTATTTTTTCTCCTGATTATGACGGGTGAAATCAGAAAAAGAATTGAGTTTCGCATTTTGAAGATATTGAAGCAAATCATATATTTTTAAGTGGAACCCCTTGTATATTTTTGCATATTTTGGGGGAATAAAGAATATTGATCAAAAATTGTTTAATGCACTACTACTCTAAATTTAAAAATGAAGAAATTAAGGCCACTTGAATGTGTTAATGCCTATTGAAATGATGAAGTAGGCTACGGTTGAAGCTTCTGTCAAAATTATTAAATAGTCGACAATGATATTTGACCAAAATATGTTAAATCCTGTTGACGTACATTAGATTTAACACACTGTATACATGGTCAAGTATATATGTACACCGCTCGACAAAAGTTAATGTTCAGTCGTCTATATCACAGTGACTATCAATGCTGCTCATCATTTGAACAGGCGCGCATTCGGCTGCCATCAGCTTATCAGCTTATTTGGGTTACTTGCGTGTAAAATATTTGGCAATTATAAAAATCGGATAGAAAAATACGATAATTCGCTGTGGACGACGACATTAATGTTGTCGGGCAGTGTACATTTACTTTTTGTGATAACGTACAACTACAATGTATGTCAATTCTGCAATCAGGCAAATATACTTCCACCATATATAGTTACAACAATTTCTTGTAATATTCATTATCGTGACCAATTGCGTACATTCCAATTGGTATTAATGCATAAAGTATTCGCTTTATACTGCTGAAAATGCATTTCTTCGAATATGTGACGAATCACGTCATGGCGCCTTTCTGCTCACGTAAAATGGTTCTAAATTCAGATTTTTTTCAGTGCAACGTAACAGTTTAATGTAACATCAGCAGTTGCACTTTAGTTTCAAAAACCAATATCAACGAAAAATATATTCAACATGCTTTTCATTACGCACATGTACAAATAAAAACATGTTATTTTACATCACTTAGATATTATGTAATTGTTCAATAACTGCAACGCATATATACGTTTATCAAAAAGAAAATAGATAAAGCTAATCTAAGCCTAACCTTTTATCAACTTTTCCATTGATAATTGATATTTTATCATATAATAAGTTACTTTTTCTTTAATCCCTTAACTAATTTATCCTGCATCTTTTGCAAGGTTAATGAAGTATTTCTATATTCTTTGTTTAGAAATGCATGCTTATCAACTTCTTTTATAATTCTTTTGTTAACTCTCACATTTATTTTTATTTTTGTATTCTCCTTAATTCTTGTATTGTTGGATAATAAACCTATTATTATTGTTAAAAACTAAATAATAGTTGTGGCGTTGACAGAACTAAATCGTGCAAGATTTAAGAATCATTTGTGCAAAAATCACTTTATTTAGTTTAATACATAAATTATATCACCCATCGTACATTTATTCTTCATAACCATATTCCAAAAGCTACCCAACCTAATGTGGGTCGCCCTCTTCCGCCATCTACCGAACACTGCTGCGCTATTGCGGAACCCGTCGTGGTAACCCGTGCGCATGCTTCCCAGCCGGCTCAAACTAATGCGAGACAGCTTGGCGTCCTCGACTATCGTTGTTGTTAAAAATTGCCTGTGTTCGAATGTCCTTTGCGCACGCGTTTCACGGCATCCACTTGAAAATAATCCGCTCATCGTTCGACGTTGTGCGGCCTTTACGCCACGCCGAACGGAACGTGCTTCCAGTTACAATCTCGAAATGCAAGCTAATCTACATACATATATATCGTTGGTATTTAATCGCGTTCGGTGGCCATTCTATTCAAATGCATCGTTGGTAAATGGGCATGGTTCATCAAAGCGTTTGTATTTAACGGGATATCTAACTAATCGCACTAATGGTTACGTAAATCAAATTGGGAGGAAAAAGGGAAGAAGTTTTAGAATCAATTCCATTATTCTATACATAGAAGGGACGTGAAAACATGAAGAAACCTTTTAATGTAGCAATCTATTATGTAATTTTACATCTTTTCAATTTATTCATTAAAAATTTTTATTTATAGTTGATCACTTTATTGGCCAAAAGTTTTGGAAATTTGAAAATAAAACTCTTGAGGTAGTGTCTCTTGATTATATGTTTTATTTCTGAAGGTATTTACATTGTATATTTTGTTTTGTGTCTAACATTTCGATGGTGTATTTTTTTGTTTTCCATTTTTTCAAAGATTAATATAATATTGATCGATGTTAATTCTTACTAGTTGTACTTAACAATGAAATACCGTCGAAACTTTAGATGCAAAATAAAATATATTGTTATTATAGATATTATATATTTTATTTATTTTAATACCTTCAGAAATGAAACAAATTGTAACGTTTTTCTATTATACAAAAAAAAGATTGTCGTGGTTTAAAAGAGATAAACGGGCAATATATTAAAATTAACCTGATTTATTTACACACTTAAGGACTATTTAAAATCTATTAAATAAGATCAAATAAATACTTGGAATTAAATTACTCACTAATTAATTATTAATCACTTAATTACCAATGTTTTAATTTATGGAAACGATTTATTTATACTCATATTTATTTCTCACCTACTAATCGCTGATATTTATCTCCACTCGCTATGCGATTATTCGCACTATTCAACTCGTATCGATTGACTGACTGACTGACTCCGGCCAATAGCATCGCCTTATTATATATCTAGTGCGTGCTTCGAGATTGAGAAGAGAACAATCACGAATCTTCGACCCGGTACTGCCCTCTGTCATTCCTCTTTCGAACCTCGTACGTAGTTCCTTGTTCCGCTACGCGAACGCCATCCAGGAGCGCCTAATGAAACCACCAGTTTAACAATTGGCGCTCGTTACAATATGATCAGGAGCCTACTACATAACAAAAAAAAAATTTTCAGGTTTATTAAAATTAATTACTTTATCAAATAATTTACTTAATTACACTATATTTTTTTGCAATTATTATATTCATTTTGTTTATTAGTGTGAAGGATAATATTTTCATCATTATTCAATTTTCCCATGATAAAACCTAGTTTTTATGTCATTTATTTTTCAAATAATTGTTTCTGTTCAAATAAAATTAGTTATTTTGTTAAATGATTAATTTAGTTGTCGAACAACACCTAAAAAGAAGATTATTTTTTCAAGACAGGGGTGTGAAAGTTTGGTTCAGAAGACTTCATGAATTTTCTTTAATGATTAAATTATATATATTTTTTTATAATACTGGGAATAATAATTTTATTCATTATTCGATTTTACCTTTATAGAGTAGTAGTTTTGTTTGATTCATTATTTAAATAACTACTTTTTCAAATAAAATGAGCTACTTTTTTTAAATGATTAATTCGTTCTTTAACAACACCGTGAAGGGAAATTACTTTTTGGGGAGGTCGGAGCAAGAAATTTCTATATTTTTTATAAATATGATGAGAAATACATTTATTGATTATTTAATTTTCCAGTAATAAATTGTAATTTTTAATTCATTTATTATTCAAATAATTATTATATACAGTGACCATCACGCATCATATGGGAATTTTTCTTATTATTAAAATATACTAAAACTTTTTTGGGGGAATAGTTTGTGCATGTCTAAAAACGCTAAAATTGATTTTGACACATATCAGGTGACCACTAGTATGACGGTAAATTTAAAAAACATGCCGTCGATCTGCAAAAAGTGAAGTTAGATGACATGATATCGAAAAAAGTTATTTGAAAAAGTTGCTTAGAATTCAATTCTGAGGCCACATGCAAATTTTTGTAAACATATTTAAAAAAAAATAAAAATCACAATTTTTCCAAATATTGTTTCATTGGATTACATATTTCCATTTTTTCGCTTTTACCACCTCAACTGCAGTACTATTTCCAAATCTGGTTGAGACTCAAACAGTTTTGTCAATTTTTGCATAATTAACATAGCGAAAACTGAAAAGTATGATTTCGGTGTGACAATTATTGTTGCAAAGGACTGTATCTAGTAGCAATAAATAAAATTTTACAAACATTTTCTCTCTAAACCACTTAGTAAACATTACTTTTATTGAAAACTATAATATTTTTTGTTTTTGTTTTCTGCGTTAAAGTGAAATCGGTAGTCCAAAACTGATAACTCTAAACATCTAAGCCCCTCACAATGTTATTGCATGCATCGAAGGTATGTATGTCGGTTTCGAAATTACAAAACTCAGTAGAAATAAATAACCAGTATTTTTAACTAATGATAGTAATACTTAATAACCAAAACATTTAAACAATAACCAGCAGTAATGAACAACTAAGAAATTAAACTCTAAAAATGCATACTTGTTAGACATACATATCGTTCTGTTTCTTATAAGTAAGGTAGGCTTTGAAATTAGAAACAAAATAATGTAGTAAACTATTTTTTTTCCCAGCAGCAAATGATGGAGGAAAGTGAACACTTTCCTCCCTCATTTGAGGGAGCAAAATTGTTCTTTACCTCCCTAGGGAGGAAAAGTAAGTAACGCTGACAAGATGAAACTGTACATCTTATAACATGTGACGTCATTGATAGATGACATTAGTACATTCGGCCCAGTCTGAGCCCATTTATGAGATTATTGCTAAATTTTTAGGTATTAAATTTCAATTAAACTATTATTAAACACTTTTAAAACGACGCTAACTTGACAGTTCTCAAAAAATATTTGATAGATTAAGCGTACTATCTATCATGTCACTCACAGGTATGTCTTTATTATTTTTAGACATTAATTAATTAATTAAGACAAAAATAATAAAGACATACCTGTGAGTTAGTTAAAATTGGACTGGCTGGGACAAAATAGTATTCAAACCATGCGAGGAGACTGCTATTGTAGGCCTTGGACAATTACGATAGAGCACTTTCCTTCCTTGGTTTGAAATATACTATTAATTTTTTGGCAAATAAGCAATTACTGTCCTTTTTATTTTACCTACTGTTTATTATTCGTTGTTCTTTAATTTCAAAATCTACTTCAAAACCTTCGGTGCGCACATGTAGTATTATCAGTTTTTGACTAACGGTTTCCACTTTAATGCCGAAAACAAATAAAAAATATAGTAATTTTCAGTAAAAGTAATGTCTGCTAAGTGGTTTATAGAGAAAATGTTTGTAAAATTTTATTTATTATTACTAGATTCGGTTCCTTGCAACAAAAATTGTCACACTGAAAACGTACTTTTTCCGTTTTCGCTATGATAATTATTGACAAAATTGTTTGAGTATCAATCAAATTTAGAAATAGTATTGCAGTTGAGCTGCTAAGAGCGGAAAAATGAAAATATGTAATTCAATTAAACAATATTTGCAAAAGTTGTGATTTTTACTTTTTTTAAATATCTTCACAAAAATTTGTACATAGTCTCAGAATTGAATTCTAAGCAACTTTTTCAAATAATAACCTTTTTGGATATCATGTCATGTAACCTCACTTTTTGGAAATTTATGACATATTTTTTAAATTTACCGCCGTACTAGTGGTCACGTGACGTGTGTCAAAATAAATTTTGGAGTTCCTAGACATGCACAACCTATCCCCCCAAAAAGAATTTGGAATATTTTAATAATAAAAAAATTTCCATATGTTGCAATATTTATGTCGGTCACTGTATCATTTTTATTCACATAAAATTGATTATTTAGCTGGATGATTAATTTCATTTTTAATAATGTCAGAAAAGGTGTTTGAACAGGACAATAAACAAATAGTCAATTGAATTGCAACACGGCTAGCAAAATTTCATAAGAAAGAATATATTTTTTTAATAAGATCGAAGTATGCTCACATTGCTTTTTATCACCGATTCATTACTGATTTATTGTCGATCTTCACGGTTCCGTATAAATCAATTAGATCAGAACTAAAGAGCTTAAGGGATTTTTTTAAGTTAAGTACGCTTTGGAATATACATATGCGCATAAGCATTTGGACTCTACAGTAGGGTGAAGCCAGAGGAAACATGTGAGTACACCTAAATATAATCTAGACTTGTTTGGGGAAGTATTCGAGAACAGAACAGCTTGACAGACCATAATAAAGTCACTTGGCTGAGGGTGCCCGGACATTCGCCAATGGAAGGAAACGAAAAAGTCGATATGTTAGCAAGGAGGGGTTGTCAGCTTCATATATAGTCCCAGAATCTGTTCTAAGTGTAGTCCAAAAACACAGCATGACAGCAGGTAAGATGTTGGGTGAAAAAGAACACGAATAATACTGGGACAAAACAACCAGGCAAAATGTATGGACCGTCAAAGAAGTAGACTGAAGAACTATTGCAGCTTAATAAGAATCATTTTCGCACCGCAACAAGTCATCTTACAGGACACTGCACACTGAAAGGATACCTACAGAAAATTGGGATCCACACTGGAGATACCAACTGTAGACTCTGTAGTGAATGGGATGACAGAGAGCGGTTACCGCATTCTGTGTGAATGCGAGGCTCTGGACGCAAAAAATTTTTGGTAAGCCAAAAATGAAAAATTACTTCGATCAACTAGACAGAGACCTGCACAGACTACTGCAGGGTAGTAGGATACTGGAATGGCCAATATATGAGTAAACGAAATAGGAGACTAAATACAAAAAGCTAAAAGGCTACAGTGTTTCCGAAGACTACATGTCAGATCATTCCCACACATAGCAAAATGTGTACACCAAAACAAAATTTATTTAAGCAATTATTCCGTAATAAATTCTTTCAATAACGTATTATTCGGTGAAATAGTCGTTCTGCTGAATAATTAGCACTGAATAAAGATCCTATTCAAATAATTAGTAGAATAAAAAAATATATTTAATGGTGCCCAATATTGTAAAGTAGTCGGTTATAACAGGTGCTTAACTATCACTACTACTTGCTGAAGCTTACTAAGTTAAAACACGTGTGACATAAAAAAAAACGTCCATGAAATGAATAGTACCTTCGGCTTCATTTAATAGAAGAAAGAAGTAAAAATTTGCTCTTGCGGCTCTTCGACATTCGTAGTCGAAGTTACACATTGCTGATTGCGCAGGCGCAAATTGATCTCGGGAGAATCAGATGCTGCTTTGAAGAAATGTACCTGTTATATATAAATCTTTTTTGTTCTAGGTATGTACCTTAAGTAGAGAGTATGTGTTATTTTGAAAAAGAGTATACCTAGGTGTACAACCTATCTTGAATTCGAAATAAGTATCTATAGTTTGAGAATTTTCAGAAATTCGTAAAATATCTTGAAATTTATGGACACAGTTCTTCTAGGATTAGAAAAAAATGGGCACCAATACTTACAACAGAACATTGTAAAGGTAATGGTGCTGGAAACGATGGAGCTGCGTCCAAAGCGCAGTGTTGGGGTAGATATAAGGAACGTAAGTATGCCTAAACAACTCATCCGATACCTGAAAAAATTGACCTAATTCGCGGCAGAAACTCAAAATTTTCTAGGGTTTAGAACTGCTTTAAAAAATTTAATTATCAGATCAAAATGTTAATTCGTTTCTATGATTGATTCTTCCAGGGAAATAGCTGTGACAATATCCGATCTTGCTCTTCTCTTTAAAGCTAAATACCTGTTGGCAAACCATTATGCTCCACTTTTGCCTCGACCGCTTCGAATAATATAAAAAATTCAATCCACTAGCGTCAATAAACGAATTTGCCTCGGCGCGCTCGCACGTTGCGAAAGTACCCCATCTGCGCGATACATCTCCATGCAAAACTGCATTTTTAAAAGGGGGAATTGGAATAGCATCCAATGCAGGTTTCGCGATACGTGCACCGAGACAAACAATAGCCATTTGGAGGCGAGCGAAAGAATTTTCAGAAAGCAATTTCCCGCTACTATTGCTGAAATGAATTCGACGATGTTTGCAGTACAGCTTGTTGCCCCTTCCAAACATTTAATGGGCTTAATTCTGAATTTTAGATACTTACACATACACCAGCTAGAAGCTAGGGGTTATTTGGGCTTGGATGGACGGCTTCTCTTTTTCTGTTGCCCTAACTGTTAATCCATTCCGTAGCGATGGTTTGGACAACGCGCCAGTTATTTCCTTTCTGTGTTATACTGAGATTGAATGACGGCTGAGGTGGAAAGCGAATTATTACACTTTCCCTCGAGTATTATATATATATATTAATATAGAATATTTATACTCTCGTGGTTTTGGTGGATTTTCTTGATTGAATATTAAACAAACATGTCTTTTAATAGTATTATATTTGACGTGTCGCCTTTGTACGTATACATATTTCATCATCAAATGTTATAACTGTATAAATTTTGGTTGTTTTTAAGAATGGAGTTACTTTAGTATAATCTTACCTTAAAAACATATCTTTTTCTGTTGATATTTCAAATTATATCGATCATCCTTAATCCCAAACTTAAACTTAAATGAAAATTTATTTAACATTTTAAAAGAAGCACGATATTGCTCATATTTGTATATAATAATCTCGTAGGCGGTTTAATAATGACTGAATTACATACAGTGTGAGTCTGTAATCTGGAATAAATTCAGTTAAGCCCAAGATAGTGTTTTTTTCCGGAAATATGCTCGGACACTTCGATTAGTATTTTAAATTGCCCACTTTTCATCTGAGAAAATTCTATGCAGCGTGTCCCAAATTTGAGATATGACGTCATCGACAATTTTTTAAAATAGCAGCCCTAATTTTTTTATAACTAATCTTAAAGGGTATATCAAATTACACATGCGTACTAAACTTCAAGTTTTTATTCCCTGCCATTAAAAAGATATTTAACAATAACTAATTCGAAAAATGAAGAAATCTGATTCAAACTTATTTTTATGAAGTTTAAAAATGGCACGTCAAAGGGTTTTTGTTTATCATTTTTTTTTGTCAAACCAGGTTGGCGTCTTATCACAATGTCAAAAAACACAACGCCCAAAACAATTGGGAGGCTAGCACTTTATATGTTTCGAGGTGATGCAACATAAAAATATATACAGGGTGTTACATATGTAGTGTCACATTTATCAAAACTTAAACGCTTCTTTTCGATTTTTTTAAATGGAACCTATATTATTCGATACCGTCAGCAACTTCCTCGTAAAATTACCTTCGAAATGATACCAACAACATAACATTTATTTCCAGTATTTTCGAAGATATTTCAATTCTAAGGAAAATACGTTTGCAATATTAAACATGTGGAACACCCAATATGGCTAGATGGCCATGATTTCTGCACGAATTGATTTTTTTTGTGATTAAATTGTTTCTTTTTGCAAGATCAAGAGGAGTTTGTACAGAAAACGGATTAATTTTGCAATTAATCAAATTTTCAGAAGGGATAATAATCGAAACAAAATCCTCTCCAACGTGTTGTTACAAATTATTTAACCATTGAATAGTTCCTGCGCTAGGGCTGGGAATTTAATCCATTAGCTTAAAAAAAAAATTAAGACCCCTCTAAGCAAATTTTCATTGGACGTTACAAAATTGTTTGAAAAAGTTTGAAATTCGTCCCCTTTCATCTATCTTATCTGAGGTGTAAAAGAAGAGACTTGGTAAAAATCTAGATATTCTTCTTCCCTCTCTCGAGTATTATAAAAAATGATGATTTAAACAAATTTGAATGTGCCACTTTCCCCTTAGTGCTGCAAAAAAGTAATTCAATCGTATAAAAACCTACTTCACTTCTTAATAATACCTGAGAAAAAACAATGGATTAATTAATTAATGGATGAATCAACGAATGATGAAAACAAAAAGGTAGCCATTTCAAACTAGATTCTTTTATTTTATCTAGCACAATTCATACTGCAATGTTTCTATCAAAGGTGATCAATACAAAAACTAATATAAATACTCTTAAGTATTTTTATATGAAATTAAGCCCATTCAATTTTTATAAAATTTTCATAATTTGTACCCTTTTTATTTTATATGAACTTAATAAGCAAATATTGCCTTAAAAATTTGTGCTGTAGTATATTTTAATCAGTTGTTTTATTAGCTATGATTTCTATGATTCGCTATTTCACTAAATTGGTAACTATCAGTTATGTTTCTTTGCCAGCATAGAGGGGAGGTTGTATGCAAATATAACTATCTTAAAGAGTGAAGTTTATTTTTCTGCACCTTTTTGCGATGGGTAGTTTTTTTTTTTTAGGAAGTAATTTTAAATTACTTATTTGAATGACATGGAAGAGGAGACGAATTTTTCAATACTAGATGGTGTTGGCGAAGGTAGTAAATAGGAGCAGGATGTTTGATGAATTAAACCTTTTTTGCCATATCATCCAAGAAAAACGCCTAAATAAAATGAACCGATAAAATATGTCACCGGGCGGAGCTCATTGTCTATTGTAGGAATTACTATACTAGCAAGAGCAATGAAAAGTAATAACAATGTCTTTAAATAATTAGTTTTTTTTTTTTGCAACGTCGGTAAGAGAGCAGACCAACTTAAGTTTGAGGGAAAAACTGGTTTTCTATAGTGTATTATAAATAAAAGTGGATCATCCATGTATTTTGAGAATTATGATTGATCAATAGGATGAAAATTTATTGCCAACAGGGACATTAAATCTTCACCACAAAGGGACCAGCGGCGCTCGCCTTCATAAAGCACCAATAAATATCTGATGTGCTAGACGATTTCGCCCATACGTAGTACAATCACATTTCAATCAATGTGAACGACGCTATCGGGACTACTTCATAAAAATTTTACAATGGATGCTTTTAGAGGGCGATACCTGATTTATTCCCCGTCCTAGTACTGTCGTAAGTAACGGAGATCCGAACCGGCACCGACATCGGTACTTTCCAATGGGAGAGAACCACTTAGCCCGTAGTCACTATACGTTATAACTTGAAATATCTTGGGTTCTTCGACGTGCGCATCTGATCTCGGGGATTCTGCTACTGCGAGGGACGTCGCTGCTGATAATATTACATCTCTTACTCACAATTTATCAGTTGACAGCGGGCACACTCCTGGGCGCAACACACGTTCCCATCAATTGGATCAAGTGGACGGCGAAACTGAAAGGAATGGACAATGTGAGATAATTTATGTTTCGGAGGGGACATTCTGTTAGTGAATCTATTCTGGTTGATAGAATTGGAAATTAAAATGATACTAATAATAAAAATTCCCAACTGGATTACAATAAAACAACGAGAACAACGACAAATACTTTTGTAAAATTCCCCTTGAAAATTTAACTCAAAATAAGATGAGATCTGTTGTTTTAATAAATATTTGAAAAGGAGTACCGACCGGAACTTCGTTGAAGAATAAACTAAGCTATATGGGTAATACCGGTCTTTAAAATAAAACTGCTAAATAACCTCAATATTTCGTCATATATTTATGACTTCATCAGGAGGACATGTTTTAATAAATACATATATCGCTATGTTCATTAATCACATACCAGCATTTTTCACTTATATTGCTAGTGCTATCATCTGCATACCTTCTCATGGCAGTACCTTTTCATGTTTTTATATCTGTGTAGAAAGTACTATTTATCTTCTTCAGAAAGTCAGACATTTCTCTAATCAGTGCAGACAACTATCGAACTTCAAGAGTAATCCATGTTTTGTTGTTTTTATATTTTTTTTTTTTTACAGTATCTAAAAGAAACACTTTATTAACATTTTCTTTAAGGGCTTGTGCTACGTCATCGTAAGAGCAACATTTACTGTTTCAATTAGTATCCTCTTGTAACCCATAATTTACATTACGTATAATTATATTCGTTAAACACATAAACTCAGCTCATTAACTGTTCGAAAATATATTAGCACGGGTGGGATCGATAAATTATTAAGCCGAACCCGGATGTTACGTAGGCAAGGTACACCTTTTGTAGCCGCAAATGCGTGTATTAACTTCCGAGTCCGCAAGTTATGCGTAACGTTGGTTGAAAGTCGACAAAATTTGTGAGGCTGGTTTACTAATGATTATTCAGCGGTAGGGAAAGTTATACTTACATCTGTACAGTGCAACATTCCAAGAATTATTATTAATAAGGGCAAAACCAAGGGATAAATGAATAATTACGTTAGTTTGGGGTCGTTCAAGTACATTTCAGAAGTACTAGTTAAACATATAACACGTTTACGTGTTTAGTAGAAATCGATTTTTCTCAGAAAATTTACCAAACTAATTGTAAGTAAGGAACAGAGAGAAATATTGATACTTATGTGAGTTACTTTCTTTTACAATACTCACAGGAAGCAAGCAAACAAAACAGATTTTTAGTAAAAAAAAAAAAGTAGTAAACCAAGGGATATCTTTCGAGAAACGTTGAGACTAAAATTTAAATAAAGATAGAAAATTCCAGAAAAATACAATAAACTTATGCCATCTATTATGGAAAAACTAAACTACTAAACTAAAGTAATGTTGTACTTAAGACGTAGTAGAATACTTGAAAACCATATATGCGGAAGGTCATTTATTGAGTAAAATTTGAAAAAGGGGGGTGGAAAAGTAATTGTGAGTTTAATGAAAGGTCTCTACTAGTGAGCTGTTGTCTCAATATTTCCAATGCCTCTAAATTATTGAGATAGGTACCTTTTTTAGGTGTATGTAGTATTTGGAAATTGTGATTGATCAATCAAAGTGGTGGTTATTTTCTTTTAAACCCTTACCGAACAAGAAACACAGTAGAATTGGGTTTTACGCGACTTAAATGTTCTTTTACCCTAATTTCGAAATTTCTATAGGCCTTTCCAACATATGTGCATTGGCAACCATTACATGTCAGGAGATAAATCTCTTTCTTTTTTATTGGCTCTATATTATCTTTATTGTTAATAATTAAATTTCGTAAGGAATGTAATGCTATAAATGATACATGGACATGTGGTTTAAGGATGTTTGCAATTTTATCCGAGAAGGGACCTACATATGGGATCGAAATGAAGTACTTATTCTTGTCAACTGTAAAATCTGTGGTAATATTCAAATAGCTGCATTTTTCTTTTTTTATTATTAATTTTATGTAATAACTTATCTATTATATTATAATTATAATTATTTCATTATGGCTATTTGTTTTAGTATATTTAGTTTCTTATTAAAAGATTCTTCAGTGAGAGGAGGATTAACTAATCTATGAAGGTAATTATAGAAGGAAGCATATTTATGGTTAAAGGGATGATTAGATTGTTGATTAATTACCATATCCCAATGAGTGGGTTTCCTGTATATCTCAAAATTTAGTTTACTGTCAACATAGGAGTGAATAATAGTTGAATCCAGGAAATCAATCCGATTATTTAGCTGTACTTCTAAGTTGAATTTAATAATGTTATGTAAGGCCTTGATGTAGAGAAGGAAATCATTCAATTGTACATAGTCTTCAGACCATATAATTAGAATATCATCTACATATCTAGCGTAAAATTTAATACAATTGCTAAAGGGATTATTGTGTATAAGATATGTATTTTCAAAAAATTCACAAATATATTTGCTAACACAGGTGAAATTGGAGAACCCATTGCCAGACCTACAGGTATTGGAGTACGTTATGTAAATTGGAAAAAAGTCTTTTCCGAAACAGAATTCAAGCAATCCTACAGTTCATCCCTCGCTTTAGATGAATATTGTTGCCGTTGGGTGGCGATCGTTTCATTTATGGATTTTCAGTTAAAGATCATTTATTAATTAAATTAAGAATTAGACCCTGTAACGCGCATCTAGCAACTAAGTTTCGGATTTCTTTGCTGATTCTAGCGCATCTTAGTCGTGATAAGTCAAGTAATGTCTCATTTTCCGTTATTTATTTCCAAACTTATTAGTAATTATATTGTCCGTTAAAATAGCTTTTATCAATTATTTCCGTTCATTAAAACCTTTTCCTTTGCGTGAATTACTCCGCATTGTTATTTGTCCGTGACTTATTTGATTAAGGTTGCATTTCCCATTTCTGCCCTCTCGATAAGCAAGGGACACGCACAGAGAGGCTTCGTAACACATCTCACGCGCTGTTAGTTGCTTCCGTGAAAATTTTATTAGTTACACAGTTTGTTGTGGGATATTGTCACTCAATTGGAACCTCCAATATCGAGTGCATTTTCTGTTTTACCTGGGGCTGCCAGCAGAAGTGTTCGTTGCATCGATATTTTCTGAAAAGGGTTTTACAAACGTTAGCGCTAGCCGGCATTCATTAGTTTAATGGTGTCATCTTTAGGTTACTGGTAAGCTGACTTTTCTTTCGGTTGTTATCTTTATTAGTTTTGGTAATCCGGTTCTGTCCTCAGGACTATTTCGTTTTGGTTTGAACTTAGGGTGAAAGAAGTACTAATTGGGAGACAGATCCTATCGTTTGAATTTTACTCGGACGGAAGACCACGCCTCAAACAATCATAGTCGTGAAATACCCTCTCTACAGACACACACCGATACCCGCCAAAAGTTACAGCTAAGTTTTTAACATAATTTTTCTTTGTTTTGTTGTACCGTATTAAAATTTGAATTTATCTTTAAAATCCTATCACGTCGTAAAAGACCGTCAAGCCGAAATTACTAACCTATATTAAGATTCGAATTTATATTTTCTAAAATACCATCACAAATAGTAACTTTATTCATTGCACGATCATTATATGTTATAATATATAGATTACTACTTAAATGTAGAGGTTAAGAGCGAACAACAATTGTGATCATAACAGGTGTCAACCTAGATGCTAAGATGTGTATTTCATTGTATTTTATTATTTTGTTTTCCTTGTAACAAATATACAATGTCACCCCAAAATTTGTGTTTTAAATAAATTATTTCGATCCGATGAGACCAAGTTTGAGAGCTAACGAAGCCCGTAACAGTATTAAGTGAGCACAGTTTAGAGATAGCTAGTTAAATATCTTCTTATCTCAGTCTATTAGTGAAGCGGTTTATTACGTCCAAGGAAATGAGGATATCCTCATCCTGTTAAAATCATTCAGCTTCTGAGTTAAATGTAAGTTATTATTAACTGTATATTAGAAGTTGTTACTAAAAATGTCTTTCAGATGATTATTCAACCATCTCGAGAGGGCATGAAGAGTGTTATTAATGAATTAGTTAGCCAACAGGTCTCTTTTTACTCTGTTATCGAACAATTAGGAAAATTTGTTTTTAACTTTCTTATTGAAGGTATTAATATTGAGTTTAATTTTCTGGACATTATTATTTTTAATAAAATCTGACTTAGTAATAACTATGTTATCAAATTTTATTTTATTTTGAATTGATTTGCGAATACTCTTACTGAAGAAACCTTTGTTGAGGCGCTGAAGTTGATCAGAATTAATTTTCTTCTTTTCTTTCAGAGAAATGAATGAGAAACATCCGCTATTAAGGAAGTTGTGGAAGCAACAATCACCGACTGAATGATGGATCCCGTGCTGACAGTCAGAGCCTCCAGATCTTCTTTTATATTGAGTACCTTTAGATAAAATGTAATTTTATCATTTCTCTATCATCAAATTGAGTGTTCGAGAAAATCTTAACTTACTGATAAATATCTTTCGAGTCGATATACAAAAATGCTTACCAATTCAAATTTGTAACTTTAGAGCGGTAAATGTCAATAAAATAATATAGATCTCGAGAAATGCAGATTGCACCAGTGCAAATATGAAACGTGATTTGCATGAAACAGAAAATTTTAATTTGGCAACATTTTTTCATTCTTTTGAAGGATGAGTGTTTCTTTCTTCCAAAATTTTAATGATTTTAAACATTATTAAGAATAGATTTGTTTTGTACTTATTTGTGGTAATGGCAAACATTTTTGAGTTTTTATAACGGAAAACTCTGTGTATTTGACCAAATTAAAATGCACTGTAAATATTTTGTTATTCGTTACGTAGATAATTATATTTAAGATAAATAAATTAATTACATCACCATTAGGATTTAATTTTAATACATATCTTTCTTTCTTTTGTGTTACTTAGAATCCAACAACGCAAATCCTTTCTAATTTAAACGAATTTGTAGCTTTAATAGTAACAAAGTTGCCAATAATTTCCGATATGCTTGAACAAGCTATGTATTTGCCTATAGATGATGCCCTCAAGTATTCAATCAAAAGGTGATCGTATCGATTAGGTTCAAATACAACAGACATTGAATAATAATCCCCTTATTTATAGGCAACTGCGATTTAGTTTATGTCACAGCAAAATTAAAACACACAACCGATTTGATTTATTATTTAGCATTTACAAACAAGCTAAAATTTGTTGGTAATTAGAACGTGCGAGCATTTGCGTACAATAAGCTGTCAACGCACATGTCGATGAGTTTTGCCTGGCAGCACGATAACGATTGTCTCATTAGCGTTCTAATAAAATTTCGAATCGTTCACACAGCGCTGACAGGCCCCCGTCCAAAGCGAATTATTTGATACGTCGAGCTCGTATTCGGTCGTTTCAGCTCGAGTTAAATCACTAGGTATTCTCTCTTCACCAAATATTCCGGGAAATTGAACAGCGTATATATGCAATGTTATTATTTGAAATATGAGGTGATCTACATTTTGTGGCGCAGCATTTATGTTTGATGATGATTGCATCCCCCGTTTACCAGTAACAGCGTGGGTAGATCCAATGTTCAAACGAGTATAACAAATATTTAGGTAATTATAATCGTGGGGAATAATAGCACTGTGTTTCCAACGCGTTACACGCTGACATTGAGCCAAAGCCTTTCGTAATTAAAGAGAAAGGGAGATGGAGATACGAAGGGTTTGTTTGCGGCGGTTGGAAGAAATGGATTGGAAAAGCGCTTTTGTGCGTAAATTCTGTCCGGCAAACCATGCCAAATTGTCGTTATCTATCCGGCCTCTGTGTGTACTAACCGGTTTTAGCGGAAATTCATCGTTAGATACCCAGGATAAAAACAAACGCAAATCCAATTTGGAAAATTGTGGAAAATTGAATATGCCAACAAATATTTCTCGATTTTTGACAGTCTATTTGGAGTGATATTTTTCGAAGTAAAGTAACTTAATTTGATTAAATATTTAAAATAAAAATATATTTTTAAATAAACTTTGGGTTGTTCAAAGTTTAAAAGTACGGTAACTCGATTTTTTTATTGTAGCAACACTACTGCACATCACCGACTGATGCTCTGTTCCTAAAGATAACAACATTTACCGCGATAGTTGGAATAATAATATTGGAATTGATACAGAAAAAAAAAACTACAAGATATGAAATTTCCTCAAAGATCATGCTGTAGCTTGCTGCTAAAACTACATCATTCCCTATTCGGTTATTTCTGCTGTAAATTCGGCGAGATTGGATCCTCTCCTATACACACAAAGAGCTCCAGCCTTGCATATACATGTAAATTGATATTGAGCTCCGAAAAGACCAGAAACAAACATCGACAGCTACTGGGCGAGAGACTTCTTCCTCGAAAGTAGGAATAAGAGAAGAGGAAAGGACGGAAAAATTACTTTACACACATTCCGATCTTCATCCATTTCCGCGATGACCCTTCCGTTTTGTATGACGGAAAGTAGGTCAATGGAAGATGCTGAAACGCGAGTGTAGCAAGTATACATCTGTTGCAGTTCACAATATTATAATTGTGACTTTTCGTTGAATGCTGTAGTTACAGGAAGTGCGCTTACCTCTGTGAAAAGGTTTTAGGGCTGACGGGTTGAGAATAGTGGTGACATTTTTATCGTGCAACTCGCGACCCGAAGGATATGAATTATGCGGCAGAGCGAACATAATAGAAGTGCAGCCGCTTTTTTTTTTGGGTGTGTTTCGTAGCTGGCCTTTTCCACTGGCGCATATTCAGGAGACTATAGCGGTAGTAGTGGTTGTGAGATGCTTTCATAATGGAAGTGCTTGCCTTAAAATCCCTTTTTTTGTACATATGCGGAGATAAGTTACGGCACAAAAGGATAAAGAGCTTTATAATCTACGTTGAAAATTGTTGCACAGTACAAGAAGATAGTTAAATGTTAATTACTCTATAGTTACTTTCAACATGCTTCCAAGAATTCATTTATGATTGCTTTTTCTGTAAATATAAATAGATGTTATACGTTAGTGTTTGTTTTAATATTTTATTCTAGCATAACAAAGGCAACGAAATAATGACGAAGTAGTATAATAACAACTAAGGCCGTTGTTCCACCGAGAAAACCAAAATGAGGCAACCGACCGCTTACGACCAAGCAACAATCTCACAAGTTTTGTTACATTAAAACGTATTGCCTCGCCATCCACCGTTCGTTGCAAATAGGTCGTAGTTTGCCGCGCGATGGACGACAAATAAGTTTTAAATGTAACGGCCGCTTGTGAACTGTTTGCTTTGTTGAAAGCGATCGGTTGCCTCAATTTTGGTTTTCTCGGTGGAACGAACTGCCCTAGTGTGTGCCTACAGGAACCAATAAGAAAACTTGATTTATTCAGTTTCAAATGATGTACTGATATTATCATTTACATGTCACCTCAAACTATTTCACACAATTGTTTTTGTTCAGAATAGTAAGTAATACTACTACTTACTCGTCGTTTGGTGTGCGCCTAGGTTGAAATCTTTTGACGATATTGTTTTTGCTTTTTTAACAAATTCATCGTTGACATTATCTGATTGTGATTAAAGTACTTTTTACCGATAATTTAAATGTCTCCATGCAGATAAAATCTGTAGGTCACTGTCACAGACAGTTAAACAATATCTAACATAGATATGAAGATAATATTTTTTACCGTCTTATGCCAAGGAGTAATTAATTACTAAATCTGCTGTTTCTCCATAGAATTTGTCAAAGTTTCTTGCGATTATAGCATATTATTTGGTATACATTGTTGTAGTAGTCTCGAACTTGAATTTATGGTTATTGAACACTATGATTAACACTTTCTTCTTCATATTAATATATTTTACTACTATTACTAGTGCATGCTGTTGTTTACTTTTTTTATATTTTAAAAGTAAGTACTTGTATATTTCGTTCTGTTATTGTACTTAGTCTGTAGAACAAATTATATAAGCGGCAGTCTTAACTAATCCAATATTTTAATAAGTGCAGAATTTGAATATAGTTCAACTTAAACCTAAAAAGGACTACCAAATATGTGCTGTCAATCTATAACGTCGAAGAGATAAATTGAGACATCTATCAACGCTTTTATTTATATATTAATTTGCCATTTCCCATCAAAATAAATATACTGTAATCGCCAAAATTTAACTAGATATCGGAGAGCAAAGAATAAAAAAGAGCGTACCGCTTTAAAATAGAAACAGACACATAGCCGTGTCTTCCAGCACATGCCTATCGCCCAATATCGTTTACCAAATACTGGCATCGGTGCGTATTTGCAAGGCCATATTATTTATTAATTAATATCAAATTAGTTATTTTATGAACCTTCTTCTATATAAATACCTTAATTACTCTGATTAAAATACGATTGAAGGTCAAACAGTTCCTGTTACTATTAAATCTTCAACTCTTAAATTATATTAGAATGCATATGTTCACTGGCTGTTTCTTCTCGCAGTGATTCATAATCCCAGCTTTACCTAGCAGCAGTTTTCTTTTTGTTGTCCATGGGCGGGTGTTAAACCTGAAGGATGCAACCTCGGCCAGAAAGACCTGTTGTATCCCCATGTCCATTTTAGCCTCTCAGTCTGGCTGCACCCTATCATAAAAGTTCACAATCTGGCTGAAGAATTAACTTACCGACTCTGGTTCGTACAAACGATCGACCCCAAAATGCCGTCTGGCCCTCCTCGTCCACTGCCGAGCAGCTGACAAGAAGGTGAGCAGGAGTTCCTCCGCACTCCCACACTTCCTGTACATGAGAGAGTTTCACTAGCCTCATGCGGTACATGTGTTTATTTAATGCGCAAGTGCCCAGTTAAGATTCCTGTAAGTAATCTTAATCTGTCCCTGTTAATAAAGGTTGTCTTACGGAGTCTTTCTTCATTCAGTTGAAGCCCTAGGGATTTACAAAGTCTAGTGCCGGCGAGTTCGTTCGAAAAGCAGCAGTGCCTAGCAGCAAGTTGGGACCTGACAAACGTTTTGTTACTGCCATATGAGCTATCAGACGTCAGTTCTGGACCCACAAACGACAGCTCGCTGAGGCCACTTGCTAACGTGTCAGCTATTTCATTCAGCTGGTGCCCATCTCAATGTTGACATTTAGATGTTCCGCCAGCTGTTTAAGTTTTCTGTGGCACCCCAGTATCACCTCAAAGTCAAATCTAACAGCGCGCAAAGCTTGAGGGCAGCCTGGTTGTCGGAGATGATTTCTACCCTTCCATTCTTGCATCAGGCAGTTTGAGATGCCCTCAGCACAATCTCGATGGCAATAACTTCGACCTAGAAAAGTCGAAGCTATGATCAGTCTTCAGTACTGACAGTGGATCTTCCACAATTTAATGTATAATGACTTCCTAAACTTAACATTTCTTTTTGATGAAGCATGGTTTCATCTTCAAAGATACCTAATTTCTCAAACAAGCGAATGTGGACCACCGATAATTCCCATTTTTTTTTTTGTTGAATCTTCACTACATACTCAGAAAATCAGTGTTTGCATTGCAGTTTCTCATAGAAGATTTTTTTTGTTTAATTGTGTTTAGTTTGCAAGAACTACAACAAAGAATTGTCCAGAATGTGCAGATGCTGCAAAATACCATTGATGGCATGATAAAGCGCGTAAGCTGGTGTAATGGAACAAAGCAGGAGTCATTTTTCAACAGTTACTTTATGTTATATTAAAATATATGTACTTCTATTTGAAATCAGGCTTGGCGAAAAATAATAAAAACTGTTTGTTTCTTTAATATTTCGACTTTACTAAAGTCTTCTTCAATTAAGAAATAAAAAAAAGATAATATTCTTTTAAATATAAAACATTGATAATTTAACATATTAAAAACTTGTGGAATATCTACAATGTTTTATTTATTTACAAATTCAAGACGATTTAGTCAAATATTTTAAAGAACGTTTCATATTTTCACTAAACTAATTTCCAATAGAATAGATACATTTTAAATATTGCTAAATAAAAAAAAATTTTATTCCTAAACTCTGAAATTGTATTTTTCTAATTCAAATATTATTAAATATTTTTAAGTAATGTAAATAAATTAAACAAATCAATGTATTATGATACTAACCTGATAATTTTATCAGAATTATATTAAAAGAATGGGAATAAGTAGCGACAGACATTTTTCATTCCATAGAAAACTTTCATTAATATCATTCTTATAAATAAAAATAAAAAGTTAAAGATCGTTAAATCTTTTCCATTCATTTAATAAGTATATGCAATACTACATGCTTCAGCGGAATACCATTTTCAGGTACTGACACTGTCAAACGAAATACGAGGGTGAAACTGTTCGTTGATACTACGATATTTACTTTTATTTTCATTTATAAATTCACCCATTAAATAGGATTATTTGATTTTAATATAATTTTTCATGATCCAGTGCAATTGTGTATATAGTGAATATTGAATGAAAATAAAGTAAAGTATTGCCGAATATCAAGAGTGACTGAATTTTATTAGTTTTCTTTGTGTGCTTGATCGTAAACAATAATTTGAAACTCCAATTGCGGTAATAACAGTAATAATAACGACGCATTACGCGCCCAACGTGGGGCATTATATTTTATTGTAAGTGAACGGAGAACGAGTTTCCTATCTGAGACTTTTAGGAGGGCCAGCCAATTCAAAAAAGACAATGCCAAACTCCGTCTCACAGATAACCCACACCTGCTCTTTTGACCGGCGAGCCACTGCTGGAAACAAACTTTTTGTTCGGTAGCGAAAGTGGTTCAGTAATTTTAGCCAAAGATGTTTCCCAACTGTGTTTCCTCCGTCAGTCGAAGCAGGCCGTTAGTTAGCCTAAAGATTGTCGACTTACCCTTCTCGTCGGCTTTCTCTTTACTAGTCTGACTTCCTCTCGGGACTTCACTGAGGGTTCAAACTGAACTTCTTTTAGAATGACGAAATAAAAGAACGACTTATAATTTTTTTACAATTATATATTAAAGCTTATATATTATTATATAAGCTACACAATTATATGGGATAACAAGTGAACAACAAAAAAAGTAAACCAAAACACAATTATCTTAATGAATAATTTTAACATACTAATTTATTGAGGGAGAGAGAGAGAGAGCGCAACGCGTACGATTTTTATGTATTTGCAATGGTTAGTCTTAAGCAGAATTTTTAAACATCTTACCGCCGATGTGGGAAGTTAGATTCTTGCATGGAATCTAAACTTTAGGGCACAAAACTTACCACAGCACTCCACAAAAATTTAAGCCAAGAAAGGGGGAGAAATTTACAGGAATTTTATCACTAATCAAAACACTTCTCGAGGAAAGCTTTTGCTTCCTGTTCCCGAATTTCAAGCGAATTTTGATTACAAAGATTTGAAAAGGGAAGTTTTAATTTTAAGTTTTTGGAAACACTCGACGAAGAGAACCCGTGCTTATTCTGAAGCTAGTTTGAAGGACCGCGCACTAATCGCTCCAAAACCGCTATGTAAGGGTTTTTATAAACTCTAGTTGTGACGTCATTTTGCACCGATAACTAGTTCGGGCCTCTCTTCACAGAAAGGGCGCAAGTATGACCGAAGCGGTTAATTTTTCTGACTTTCAGACGACCCACTGATAGCGTAACATGGGAATTTGCGACCGGTGTTTAGATAACATACATTGGACAAGGTAATAGATAACATACATTGACAAAGTAAGAGATAACATACAAAGTATTACCATGTTATTTTTAATTACGCGAGTCTTTAAACAAAGAATAGATTGTCGTCTCCGGCGAGGCAGCGCTTGTTTTTTTTTTTAATATGCCACGGTACTTATCAACTACGCACTAAGAAAATGAATTTAAATTCTCGCATTATACAGGATGGAATTTCGAATTCTTACATAAGGTAGAATCCGTTTTGGTCTCATAGGTGTATAAAATCGAAAAACAAACAAACGGTCTAGGATCTACAATGTTTCACTCACTTCTAATTATCACATACATAAACCGGCATAAATATCCGGACACTAATCGGAAGTAAGTGCCCGATAACAGGCGACCGGTAAAGGTCCACACAGTGACGTTCATACACAGCTTAAACGGTTACCGCGTTCATTCTCCTAAATTTACATAAAGGCTAAATCCATCCAATCGTAATTTATGACATCTGAACGATTATATAACTTAAACTCCCCCTAATCGTAAAACACGGCTAACACACACGACACACACAATCGTAGAAATGCAGGCGGAGCCTGCCTGATAGCCATGCTATTCTCGTTGTTACC